>JALGBA010002670.1:125000-643857 GCA_023970755.1 Azemiops feae
CCTGTCCATTTTATTAATGAAGCCTCTTTTTCTCAGATTCTGAATAAGGACATAAATATATTCCAGTTCAAACACTTTATTATAGGAATGGCAATCCGTGATCAATAGGACGATACCATTATTAAAAAAAAAAAAATGTAAGATATATTTATGGGGAGACAGGGACCTAAAATCAAGAAATCTTCAAGTTCAGGATTTTCCAAATGAGCGATATAGGCCCCCAAGCTCAATGGGCCTAACCATTGTTTTTATTAATATTACTACTGCCAATGCTATTGAATTATTTTCATATAATAAATTTGGGGGGGGGGGCAATAAACAATGTGAAACTTCATGAAGGGGTTGGTAAGCTAAAGAGTTTTGGAGACCGATGATTGAGCTGGTTCCTTTACTGTGAATTGAATTCAATGGGATCCAGTCCGTTCCTTAGTTTGCATTTTTGTTTTGATTTATTTCGCTTTGTTAAAGCAATGCCACTTAGTTTTCATGAACTATCTATTATTTTTTTTAACTTTATTGCGGGTCATAGCCCTAGACAGCATAAAAATATACAATATAAAATACAATCTAGCATACATAATAAAAAAAGCCTCTTATCATGCTCATTTCATCTTGCTATCAACAGGAAAAATTCTACAAGCTGCGAATAACAACCTTGCAAAAGCACAAGTTATCTTGACATCTTTTGTCTACTAAAATAAGTTGCGCATAGAACTGTTCTATTCAGCCTGGAAATAGACTAAGAGGTGTTAATAGCTCATTTAAGAATGTCTTAGTAAAACTTACAATAGAGCAGAATGTGATCTCTCAAATTCACTATTTCCCTTTTTACAATGACTTTCAGCGCTGGAGATTTTGCAAGAGTTGCAATAGTTATGCTGCTGAGTTTAAGATATTAAACGCCAGTAACGTGAAGGCCTTCCAAAATGTATTTATTATTGTTTGTAAATTGATCCAGAGATAATGTTGGTTTAAAATAAAAAATTATTGTGATCCAACTGAACTCTGAGTGACCTCTTGCTATCTACTTTAAACCAAAACATGTAATGCATTCCACTTTTGAATAATAATAATAATAATAATATATGTGCCAGTATGTGAAAACAACAAAATAGAATAGAGAAAGAACTAGAGAAGACAACAAAATACAAAGACCTGCAAATAGGAACAGAACTACTATGACAAAAGAAAGCAAAGGTAGTACCAATAAGCATAGGTGCCTTGAGTGCAATCCCAAAACAACTGGAGCACCAATTCAACAGCATCGGCATTGACCAATTCATCATCCGTCAATTGCAAAAGGCAGCTCTACTCAGAACAGCTTACATCCTCTGATATACCTTTAACACAATCAAAAATCTACATCTGTCTATCCCAGGTTCTTCTTTAAACAAGTTTTATTGGTGTTTTTTGGTTTTACATCAGAGTGCTTTAAGAATCCACGTGGAGATAGGGTGGTCAATCATCCAAAGAAAACAATATAATCAAACATAAATAATTCAATAATTCCTTAAAAGTTCTTCTCTATTTCCCTCAAGCTATAACCTAGTATTAATATATTTCTAAATAAAATTCAATCATTGTAAAAAGAATATCGATAGTAATTCACTTATATCAATCAAAATCCTGTTTTTAAGTTTAACTATTTTAAAATTACCGTTTTCCACTTTAGCCTAAAATGAACACATAAGTTACATTTCAGGTCTCCCAATTTCCCATAAAGCAATAATTATTTCTAAAATATACATATTATATAACTATTATATTTTAATACTTCTCAATTATATTCTATTTCCTGTACTCTATCAAATATATATTTTATAAATCAATCCATATCTCTAAAGGTTCCTCAGTTGCTTTAACATAATCAAATTAATGCATTTCTAATTAGCATTCAATCATTGTAAGAAAAAATATCAGTAATATTTCACCAATATCAATCCAACTCATTTTTTATTTTAAAATTTCCAATTTTCCATATTACCATTCCAGACCATAATCAAATCAATAATTTTCATCTCGATAGTATTATCTCAGACCCAAATCCTAAACCTTTAACATCTCAATAGTATTAGCTCAGTCAAAGTCTCTAAAAGCCTTTTTAACCCGTCAGATAAGATTTTAACTCTCATTTTTAAACCTAATTCTAGCTTTCTTTTTATGCCAAGCAGGTTTCCACAAAAGAGCCTCTAACTCCTCAAATCTTAATGTTTGGCTATACATATTTCTCCACAATTGAGTCTGATCGTAGTCCTCTTCTCTTTTTTCCAGTGTTGTCTGCACTATGTAGTCAGTCTTAATCAGTATGGTAGTTATTCGTTGTTTGTCCATATTGTCAGCGTTTTCAATGCCTCATATCTGAAAATCAATTCCTGTTGCTTTTAGGATTATAAGTGTTTTAGTTGGAATCCGCCTTTGGTCATCAAAATTCTCCATAATTTGCATATGAGGTGTAATATCTTCCTCTGTCTTGATTGGTCTATCCCAGGTTCTTGAGAAGGGACTCAATAGATGGACAAAAATGCCAACTCCAGTCTGAACATCTGGCTAACTACAGCAATAGCACTTAGACCAGACATGTCAAACTCGCGATGTCACATGACATCGCGTGACATATCGGGACTGTTTTGCTATTGCCGGCAATAGGGTGAGCGCGGCTTCCATGTGATGCGTCCGGCCCGTGGGCCAGCAGCTTGACACCCCTGACTTAGACTTATATACCACTTCATAGTGCTTTACAGCCCTCTCTAAGCGGTTTACAGAGTCAGCATTTTGCCCCCAGCAATCTGGGTCCTCGTTATACCGACCTTGGAAAGATGGAAGGCTGAGTCAACCCTGAGCCAATCAGGATCGAACTGCTGGCAGTCGGCAGAATTAGCCTGAAATATTGCATTCTAACCACTGCGCCACCACGGCTCATGCAACAAATTGTAATATAGTAATAAGCAATAGCCTGTAAGTATAACAGCTATATTCTACAGCCGGGTTCTCCAAACTTGGCAACTTTAAAACTTGTGGACTTCCAACTCCCAGAATTCCCCATCCAGCATGGCTGGGGAATTATGGTGTTAAAATTCACAAGTCTTAATGTTGCCAAGTTTTGGAGACCCCTGTTCTACAAGTGGCAGGTAACAACCCAAGACTGGTCCAATAACCAAGAACAAAATGGTGCTATGTCACCAATCACTGTTCAGAAATTGAGGGACTGAGCCATGAAAAGGATAAGGAACAGCAATCACTCAAGGTAATGTAAGATATGGCAGAGTCTGACAGACAGCATCCTAATTTTAGAGGAACTAGAACAGATTGTACAGTATAAAATCCTGTATCTGGCAAGGTAACACAATCACACTATTCATGAAACTGTAGCAGGATACTCAGATTGCCAACAGGAGAATGTTCAACAAACTTTGCCCAGCACTAGGACAGAGAAAATTATAAAAATGCAGAAACAAAATTGAAATAGATTCAGTTCAGCACTAAATGGCAGGATGCAGCCATATGAAATATCCAGAGCCAAATCTCACCTTCAAAATCATTTCATTATGGTTTTGTTTCAGGAACCCTTCTGTTGTTCACCGAAATCCGTGTGAATTTCTTACAGGTTTAGTGAGTGTAAAGTATTCTATTTGAACAATATTTGCTCTCTCTCTCTCTCTCTCTCTCTCTCTCTCTCTCTCTCTCTCTCAGATCTTCTCAAAATATGCCGTTTCTAGCCTAAAGCCTGCAAAGGGTTTCACTTTCTGAGAATGATTGCTTATTGCTCCTGTTCCAGCTATGTAATTTCCTAAAGACCTCTACTTCCGCCTTTCTTCTCACTTTGTAAAAAAATCACACAGGAGCCGCATGTGTGTCCCTGGCACACAAAGTTTATAGCTGTTCCGTGTGGGAATCAAAGTTCAGAGCTTGCCACAGCCCTAAAGAACTCATGGACAGGCATTGCAGCTCATTGCTACAAAAAGAAAAGAAAGAGAAAAAAAAAACCCTTATTATTGCTGTAACTGCTAAAGTTGCTTTCAAAACCTGCAGGGGGAAAACTTAGCAAAAAAATCTTCATGCAAAACTTCCTGAAAAGAATGTCAACCAGCTAAAAAAAACCTATAAGGGTAGTTTTAAATATAACCAATGAAAAAGCTCCATTGAAATGCTACTCCTTCAGCAGCCACTGAGAGAAGGAAGAAGAAGAAGAAGAAGAAAAAAAAAGGCAGGTCCATTAATAGCTGCAGCCTTTACGTCAAGGCATGGAGAAAAACGTTAAGCCTTCACTCTGTTGGGCCCCTCCCTGTTGTGAAATAAGATCTCCCTTTCAGCAACACACCAGGGGCCGCAAAACAGTGTAAAAGGACAGGATACTACGAACAGGTCACTGGACCACAAGGCAGAAGAGGTCAAATTTGTAGGAGGGGGAGAATGGGACTAATGACCCTTGCAGAAACCTTTTGGGAACTGCCCAGGACTGACTGTCTATGTTGAGATAATAACTTGGTAAGAATACACTTGGAATACTGTATCCAATTTTGGTCACCACAATATAAAGAAGATGTTGAGATTCTAGAAAGAGTGCAGAAAAAAGCAACCAAGATGATTGGGGCGCTGAAGGCTAAAACATATGAAGAACGGTTGCAGAAATTGGGTATGTCTAGTCTGGTGAAGAGAAGGACGAGGGGTGACATGATAGCAGTGTTTCAATATCTGGGGGTCTGCCATAAAGAAGGGGGGGGTCAATCTCTTCTCCAAAGCACCTGAAGGCAGGACAAGAAGCAACGGATGGAGACTAATCAAGCAGAGATTCAACCTAGAATTAAGGAGGAATTTCCTGATTGTGAGAACAATTAACCAGTGGAACAACTTGCCTCCAGAAGCTGTGAATGCTCCAACACTGGAAGTTTTTAAGAAGAGACTGGACAGCTATTTGTCTGAAATGTCATAGGGTCTCCTGCTTGAGCAGGGGGTTGGACTAGATGACCTCCAAGGTCCCTTCCAACTCTTGTTATTCTGTTATTCTCAGTCATCCAGGTCAGCGTTGTCCCAAAGGTGCTTTTTCAAAAGGCCGCTGGACTTTTGTTTTTTTTTCCCTTGAAGACATTTCGCTTCTCATCCAAAAAGCTTCTTCAATTCTGCCAGGCTGACATGAATCCAAAGAAAATTAAGAGCTTGCAGGCACCACCAACCTATTCAGCTACACACATAGTCCTCAATTTACCACAATTCGGACCAGATTTTCTATTGCTAAACAAGGCGGTTGTTAACTGAGCCATGCCCAATTTTACGACCTCTTTTGCCACGGTCGTTAAGCAAATCGCTGTGGTTCTTATCATGCAGTCGTTAAGTGAATCTGGCTTTCCCCCCCCCCCTTTGATTTTGCACGTCGGAAGCTCGCAAATGGTGACTGCCTGACCCGGGACGCCGCACCCATTGCAAATACATGCTGGTTGTCAAGCGCCCAGATTTTGGTCACATGACCAAAAGGGACACTACAATGGTCGTAAGTGTGAGGACTGGTCGTCCGTCACTTTTTCCAGGGCTGTTGAAACTTTGAATGGTCACTTCGAGTAACTGTTGGAAATGTAAACAAAGGCCAGGTACTTCTTATCATATCTGGTGGACATGCCCTAAAGCAAAAAAGTTTTGGGTTAAGATACATGCATGGTTGGAAAAGATGACTAAAAAACAGATAGATTTTAAACCAGAACTGTTTTTGTTAGGAATATTAGGAGCTAATTATGAGAAGGAGAGCGAATATTTAATATTACATGTATTAACAGCAGCGAGAATTGCATTTGCCCAATATTGGAAAAATGAAAATTTACCAACTGAAGAAGTATTAATCAAGAAAATTTTAGAATGTGCAGAAATGGATAGACTGACTTTAGAGATTAAAGAGAAAGAAGATTCAGTTTACTTTAGAACATGGGATAATTTCTATCAATGGCTAGGAAAACGAATTAGGGAGAAAGGAATGTGATATGTTATTTTGAATACATATAGTAAGAAGAATGTTATGGATTGATTAATTAATACTGTTTATGATAACCAATTATACTCACTCCTGTCATCTATTACTATATTAATTATTGTTAACTATACATATGTACCCAGACAATATTCTGTTTGCAAAATATTGAAAATGTTACTGGGGGATAACCCCAATGTTGACCCTAACCCTGTCCTAATCCCAAACCCTACCCCAACCCCAGCTTAAACCCTAACCCCATTCCCGACCCCATTTTATTTCTAACCCTATAAAATCCAATAATTTTTATTTTTTTAAAAAAAAGAAACTTTGAATGGTCACTAAATGAAGGTTTGTAAGTCAAGGACTACCTGTATAGGCCTGTCCCCTGAGAATCAGAGAGCGGCAGGCAGTTATCTGCCAGTTCTCCCAGCCTTCCCATCACACAGTAATCCATTCAGTGTAAGATCTCCAGATCCTTCCCATCCTGCCCACAAGAAAATAACTGAATCCTTATTACTAATGACAGCAGAAAGCTAATATATCTAGCAAAGTGTCTATGGCGATTCTCAGTCGTCCAGGTCATAGTTATCCCAGAGGTGCTTTTTTCAAGAGGCAACTGGACTTCCTTGTTTTTCCTTTGAAGACGTTTCACTTCTCATCCAAGAAGCTTCCTCAGCTCTGACGGGATGGTGGGGAACGGCAGGATGTATATTCCCCATTCCCAACAGTCTCCCCCTGTCTTCAACTGTGAAGGGACACAGGGTAGAAAACATCCAGCAGCCAATTCTTCTAAAAAGAATTATATATCCATATGACTCTACCACGAATTAAGGGATTAGGGGTTCATAAAAAGGGAGTTTTTTGCTTGCAATGATTTAGAACAGAGGTCCCCAACCTTTTGGGCACCAGGGACCGGTTCCATGGAGAAAGGTTTTTCCACAGACCGGAGAGTGTGTGATTTTTATCTATTTGAATGTAATCTTGTTCTATTTCCTAAGAGTTATCTATTTCCCACCATATTAAATCATCTACTTAATAATATAATATCCCCTTTAATAAATCAAAACCATTATGTATATTACCTGGGTTAATCAATAAATCAAACATATTCATAATAATTCATTTTCTTTTTCCTTTTAGGTCCAAATATTTAAATATTAAACAGATAAAATCCTTATTTTCAACTAATTTCCAAGTATTTTAAATCTAATGACCAGAATTCCCCTTATCTCAACTTCTCCCTTTAACCCTCTAATTAATAATATGAAATCCCCTCTAATAAGTCAAAACACCAATTTTCTTCAACTTTATTCTGGTTTTCTTCCTTTGACAACTAGGCTTCCATATCAGTGCTTTTAGGTCGTCAAATAGATCTCCCTCTATTATTATATATGTTATTTGAAATAAAGGAGACCATTTAATTGCCATTTTTTTGGAAGGACTAGCCCATTTGTATTCGTTAAGTTGTCTCCCTGTTATTCCAATTCCCCATGCTTGCCCTGATATGTTTGTCTTCCATTCAATCTGTTCTTCTGTGTATGATTTTGTGTGCTGCCTGCATCCCACGGATGGGGCTTGCTTGTTTATGCGGACCGGTTGCTGGTATGCCACGGCCCGGTACCGGTCCACAGACATGGGGTTGGGGACCCCTGGTTTAAAAAGGAGAAATAAATGTAAAAGAGCAACTACCAAACTCCAGCAGATAAAGTCCAAAGCTCTGTTCTTTACCCATTAAATTGCCTTGGCTAACATTGCAAACGTTATCTTTCACTACTATAAAAGATACCACTAGTAATACTAGCACACCTTGGAAATATTGTGGGTTCTGTTGTAGATCACTGCAATAAGGCAAATATCACAACAAAGCAAGTGACACATTCTTTGGTTTCCCAAAACATATAAAAGTTACAGTATGTTTATACAATACTTTGGTCTGTTAAGAGTACAGTAACGTTACGTCTAAAAAAAACCCCTACCTACTTTAATTAAAAGTAGTTTATTGCCAAACAACGTTAATCATCATCTGATTCTTTAGCAAATTGTAATCTCTTTGCTAATGGAGGATATTGATAAAAAAAAAATAATGCAATATTTCAAAGCACACAGAGAAGCCTAATAAAACGAGGCATGCCTGTAATATGAGGGCAGCTTGCAGTAAGAAGGCGTGGCAATCTATTTTATGGACCTGGAAGTATAAAACATAACGTGCATTTCTACCAATGTGAGTACATTTCTGCCATCTTCAACACTGCTAGGAGGGGAGAGCTACGGAAGGTATGAAATTATGTCAAAATCTTCATCAGGGCCCATTCTTTGCAACAACGGAAATGTAGAATAGCAGCCTTGAATGGACCCCTGAAACACAAACCTCTGTGTTGGATGCAAATCCAAGATAAGTCGCTGCAGCGAAACAGGCTAACGGAAAATATACATTCCAGAGCTATCTCTTCTTTTTCCTAATAATTTAAGACAAACAATTTCCATAACCGTCTTCCTTTCCTGTTATAAACTCTCCTGCAAGTCTTTGCCATTTGTCAACATCCTTCTTGAGAGGTTAAAAAATAAATATATAAATCAGCGCCTCTCCTGAGATTCTATCGGCTTTTCTCTTAAGAGGCAGGTTGCATAATGGAAATCTTTGTACTGAGCTGTGCTGGCATCATTGCAGGCATAAACACATTAAGAATTACAGCCTTAGGAGCAAGCTGCATGTTACCTAAAATGTGTATAAGTTGCCTTGAGGGGAGAGGTCTTTTCCCCTTCTCTCAGTTGCTTAGTTTTGCAAAATGCCACTTCCTTATAACTTTGTGCTTGGCTGGCTGGCTGGCTGGCATTGCCTTTTTTTTTTTTTTCCTCCCTGTGTTCAATTTTATCTTTTGGGGAAATAGTAAAACAATTGTTGTGTGACCCAGTCTGAATTGGTACTAGCAGAGAGAAAATTAGAGGCAGTTTTCCATTCCTGGCTGATCCTGTTCAATCTCCTTCCCAGTACGGCTATACATAAAAAGTAGAAAGGATAAAAGGTTGAAAAGGATAAAAAAAAATCCTACAGCAGGCCTGTCCTTTTTTTTTTTTTTTTAAGGCTATTCTAAAACTTTGCCTCTGCACCAGCATCTGGAAGAGAGAATTAAACCCTTTGTTAACCCTTATGTGGGTGCCTAGGAGTGACCCCTATAGGACAGCTGGTTAGTTTAGCCATAAATAACTCATGACTATTTTGAGCCAGAAGTAATCCCTTTTAACTCCAGCGATAACGGGGTTATATCGTTCATATGACACTGACTCCACCCATAATCCAAGTTAAGCCTGCCAGGCATATACAACCAATGTTTTTGTAAGGATTATCCGAAAAACGCATGAAGTACTTCAGACATGCGACTAATTAATTTCCATTCTTTTTTTTTCTCCTTTACACTTCCAAAAACAACAGCCATCAGCTGCCTCTCTTTGAAAAGTTTGTAAAAGTTTATTAGATCGCGTTCTTCACCTATGCTGGTGCCCACATATCGGGTTCAAAGCATCATCCTTTGCCCTTAGCAAAGTCGGCCAGCAGGGCATCTAATTACATATTTTTATTTTATTTCCAACGTTTTAAACTGCCTACTTGCCAAACACATGCACAGAATGCACAGAAAATTGTAAAAAGCTAAACCATACGCAACTCCCCCACCCCCTATACAACTCTCCTTGTTTTTCCTTCCATTCAATCATGTTTGGTTCTCAGAGATTGCTTTGGATAAGTCCCTGCAGGTTTTTTTTTTTGCCATTGCCTGCTTCCTAGGGTGGAGAAAGTGTGACTGGCCCAAGCTGGCCTAAGGCAGGACTAGAACTCACTGTCTGCTGGTGATTGGCCCAAAGTCACCCAGCTGCCTTTCATGCCTGAGGTGGGACTAGAACTCACAGTCTCCTGGTGATTGGCCCAAAGTCACCCAGCTGCCTTTCATGGCTAAGGCAGGACTAGAACTCACAGTCTCCTGGTGATTGGCCCAAAGTCACCCAGCTGTCTTTCATGCCTGAGGTGGGACTAGAACTCACAGTCTCCTGGTGATTGGCCCAAAGTTACCCAGCTGTCTTTCATGCCTGAGGTGGGATTGGCCCAAAGTCACCCAGCTGTCTTTCATAGCTAAGGTAGCACTAGAACTCATCCTCTCCTGGTGATTGGCCCAAAGTCACCCAGTTGTCTTTCATGCCTGAGGTGGGACTAGAACTCACAGTCTCCTGGTGATTGGCCCAAAGTTACCCAGCTGTCTTTCATGCCTGAGGTGGGACTAGAACTCACAGTCTCCTGGTGATTGGCCCAAAGTCACCCAGCTGTCTTTCATGTCTGAGGTGGGACTAGAACTCACAGTCTCCTGGTGATTGGCCCAAAGTTACCCAGCTGTCTTTCATGCCTGAGGTGGGACTAGAATTCACAGTCTCCTGGTGATTGGCCCAAAGTCACCTAGTTGTCTTTCATGCCTGAGGTGGGACTAGAACTCACAGTCTCCTGGTGATTGGCCCAAAGACACCCAGTCGGCTTTTATGTCTAAGGCGGGACTAAAATTCTCGGTCACCCGGTTTCTAGCCTAGCACCTTAACCACTCCACAAAATTGGTTCTCACAATCTTCTTACAGAAACATAATAAAACAGGGCCAACCAAAACAAAATACGGTGTAATATTGTGGAAGGCATGGAAAGGAGGAGTGATGGTGACAAGCCAGGGTATCAATAACAAACAAGAAAGGAGACAGGCACCAACCGACTGTTTCAAGACAGCCGTTTCCTTTGCCCGTTGTAGTTACAAAGGAGCTCTTTCATGCCGGATCATATGCTCAATATCCTCTTACTATGTGCTTGGCAGCATGACTATCCTTAGCAGAGTATTTGTACCAGGTTCTCCTAGCTTCATGTCTTCCAGATGTGGTTAAGTTATAGCTTCTATCACTTCGTTATGACTGGGTAATAGATGTTCTTGGGGTCTTAGATAGAGGTCTCTCCCAAATTCTTTAACTGGAAATCTTGAGGACTGAATGTTGGCATTAATACCACTTTACAAGGCCTTGGAAAGGCCACACTTGGAATAATGCATCCAGTTTTGGTCACCACGATGTAAAAAAGACGTTGAGGCTCTAGAAAGAGTGCAGAGAAGAGCAACAAAGATGATCAGGGGACTGTAGGCTAAAACATATCAGAAACGGTTGCTGGAATTGTGTAGGTCTAGTTTAATGAAGAGAAGGACGATGGGGTAGATGATAGCAGTCTTCCAATATCTCAGGGGCTGCCCCAAAGAAGAGGGAGTCAAGCTATTCTCCAAAGCACCTGAAGGCAGGACAAGAAGCAACAGATGGAAACTAACCAAGGAGAGAAGCAACCTAGAACTAAGGAGAAATTTCCTGACAGTTAGAACAATTAATCAATGGAACAACCTGCCTCCAGAAGCAGTGAATGCTCCAACACTGGAAGTCTTTAAGAAGAGATTGGACAGCCATTTGTCTGAAATGGTATAGGGCTTCCTGCCTGAGCAGGGGGTTGGACTAGATGACCTCCAAGGTACCTTCCAACTATTATTATTATTGTTGTTGTCGTTGTTGTTGTTGTTGTTGTTATCATCATCATCTCCTACTTCAGTAGCTTAATAACCACAGCCTAACAACCACAGCCTTTGTTTAACAAACACTGCAAAAAAAAAGTCAGTCAGTCATGAGGATGACCAGTTTTACGACCATCACTAGTTACAACAGTGATGGTCAGGTTGTATTGCAGACGTAATTTGAGGACTTCCTATAACTAGATCAGCAGCGGTATGTATTTCCTGCCAAAGAATAGTCAATGATAGTCATGCACATGGGTCTTTACAACTAGCAGGGATAGACTTCAACTCCCAGAATTCCTGAGCCAGCCATGCTGAGGGGAAAGGGAGAGGTTTGCAAGCTGAGCCATGGTGGCTCAGGAATTCTGGGAGTTGAAGTCCACGAGTCATAAAAGAGCCAAGGTTGCCTACCCCTGACCTAGGGAGATCCTTGCATTCAAACAATTCCACTTTCTGAGCTCCTTCTCAGGTTTAAAGAAAATCAGGGGCAGGATATGAAACAATCCTACCGTATAAACCACGTTGTTTCTCAACTTCTGAAACTTTTAAGATGCGTGGAGGTCAACTCAATTGTGAGCTGCCAGAGTCGTTTGCCGAGATGAGGGGCTATAGAAATTAAATAAATAAGAATAAAACTCCCAGCATTCCCCAACAAGCATGTATGGACTCTAATAACTCTCAGAATTCTGGCAGTTGAAGTCCAGACATCTTAAAAGTTGGTAAGGTTGAGAAGCACTGTTATAAAAGCTTTAGCCAGCTGGTGCAGAAGTGTTGACAGTTACAAGAGGCTTAAAAAAGTATAAACAAGTATAAACCCAAAGTCTATTTGACATCTCTTTGAACTGCTTTTATAGACCTCTCTCTCTCTCTCTCTCTTCCTCAACAGGAAGAATACTTTTTCATTCAGAGAAATAATGCTTCAGATTAAAACCAGCAAATGCCAAGTGATTTAACAAGTACAATAATGTTGTTTATACTTTATACCTTGCTGTATCTTTTGACAACATCTGAGAAAACAGAAGGTACAACAAGGTTTAGTGGCAATATTTTATAGTTTGCTGGTTTGATTTTTGGCACTGCACAGAATGCCTAGGGAAGGTGTAAAAATTAAGCGTTTCGTACTTTGACGTCCCGTTTTGGGCATTTTATATATTTCCTAGGCATTCTATAAAATGCCTAATTTCACACATGGACAGTAACATATCCCTCACTTAAGAGCAGTGCTTCGCAACCCTCGGCAAGTTTTAAGATGTGTGGACTTCAGCTCCCAGAATTCCCCAGCTGACCCAGAAGAACTGGCTGAGCCACATCTCGGTGTAGGGACTGAGAATCACAATCTTGCACAACCTCACTGCTGCTGTGTTCCATTCCTACTTGTCGGAACGGGGTTCAGCTTCAAGAATAAGGATTTTGATCACAGCCAGTTTTGAGGTCACAAAAGACCCATCTCACCGAGATCTGAATTTCCACATATCGGTAAACCAAGTTTCTATTTTTGAGCCACGTATTCATTCTTCCTAATGAATGCAAATTAACCTTGCAGTGATGCGCGAGTGTTAAAGATGCTATTAAAAGTCCTGACGCAGGCAGATCTTAACCCAGAAAAGCATTTGGAACAGAGGCCTCTAAACAAGTCGATTGCCTCACTAATTCCAGGTGTTTGATTAATAGAATTAAGGGTTAGGCATACGGCATGATGCTGTGTCCTTCTCAATTAATCCGGGGGAGGGGTGGGAAAGAGAGAGCGAAATTATGCAAATAAAACTGGGACAAAATCTGAGACAGCTTGACATGCGTGTTATTTATCGCTTCACTGCTGAGTAGGCACAGAGTCCCTCACAATTATTAGAGACCCTGTGACTTATCAAAATCTCTGAAGGAATCAGAACTGACTTTCACATCATTACTCAAGTTATGGGCTTAAAGGGTAAACTTGGGCCAAGTCGTTTTATCTCTCTGCAACAGCTACACACTTCAGCAAGAAACACCCCTCCAGGCTTTGTGGCAAAGACAAACGGTATAATGATTACAACAGCCTTAGCACACCAGACATGGAAGTGCAATGAATTAGCCTCCTTGCACTTACTACCATGTTTTCCGTAGCCTCTTGTTGGGCTACGTAGCCCCTTAGTTGTGCAAACAAATTTTGGAGAGAATGCGATTAAACCATGAACCTTTCTGCAGCCAACTTCTTTTGAACCTCCATGGCTATGTAAAGGAAAAGGAAATTAATAACCGGGAAAGAGGGTTATCTACAGCCATTATCTTGAATTTCTTTATTGCTCTAGTTAATGGGACAAATGCCATAGGAATAGTGCCAGATCAGGCGAGAGGGTGAGTTCAAAGATTTTAAAATCAACTCCGTAGGATTTTCATGGAGGTTAGACTATTCCAGAGGGAGGCTGGAAGCTCACCTTTGCAATGTATTTCCCTACAGTCAGTTTTTCTCTCCCCCCAAAAATCAGATGTCTCCTCGAAATTTCTAACTTAACTTCCTCCTGCATCTTTAAAAAGACACCAGTCAAAATCACCTGAATTTCCACCAAAATAATGCTGTAAACCAGACATGTCAAACTTGCGATGTCACGTGACGTCGTGCGACGTGTCGGAACATTTTCCCCATTGCCGGCAATGGGATGGGCGCGGTTTCCTTGTGACGTGTCCGGCCTGCGGGCCGGCAGTTTTGACACCCCTGCTGTAAACAATACTACTGTTTCCCCGAAAATAAGGACAAGAAGCAACGGATGGAAACGAATAAAGGAGAGAAGCAACCTAGAACTAAGGAGAAATTTCCTGACAGTTAGAACAATTAACCAGTGGAACAACCTGCCTCCAGAAGCTGTGAACGCTCCAACCCTGGAAGTTTTTAAGAAGAGACTGGACAGCCATTTGTCTGAAATGGTATAGGGTTTCCTGCCTGAGCAGGGGGTTGGACCTGATGACCTCCAAGGTCCCTTCCAACGTTGTTGTTGTTGTTGTTGTTATTATTATCTGTGTTGACAGATCTTTTGCCTATTACCTTTTTAATCATACATCTTACTATATAACATTAACTTTCTTATTAATCCACCCTACCTCCCCTTCATTGCTAATATTCTAATGAAAGAAAATCCATCACAAACCAAAAGAGTTTGTGTATACTTCCCCCTCTTGAAACGCACGACTAAAATGCTTTACCCTATGAAAGGCTTGGAGGGAAAGCACCAGGGAGTTGTTGCTAAAGTCATGTTTTCGTCTGTTTTGAGAAAAATTATACAGGCACACAAGATCAAGGATGAGCTTTTATTTTTCAAAACACAGTGCAAAACAAATGCTGAAAGTCAGACCACCTGCTTGGGTTATCTGTTTTACGCATTCCATTCACTTTCTGCCTGCCAACACCAGATGACCGAATATCTGGACCAACAATAAGCCCATCACATCTCCTAGGAGAGAACAAAGGACATTTTTGTCCTTCATTCATGTATCACAGAAAACAGAGAGAGAGGTGCTACAATAGTGTTCTCAAGCACTTTTTGCTGTGCAAACCTGAAGCACAGATGTATCTTTTGCAATTTACAGAACACCTGAAGAGAAATGGAGATTGTTTGATATTCAGAAGAAATTTTAATAGTGTTAAAAGTACTAGGAGTCAAACTAGGCGCCTCACAAGGGCTTCGAACTACAAATCCATGGCTTTATCAACCGAGGTTTAAGGGAATTGTAATATCCGGCCTAGGACAACTTTAAGCCAGGCTAGGGAATTCTGGGAGTTGAAGTCCACACATCTAAAAGTTGCTCAGGTGGAGAAACGCTGCCTTGCAGAATCAACACATTAAACTGCCAGATGATTGTCAGTAGTTTTAGAAGGATATACAAAGAAAGAAATGCTACTGTGAAAAACTTCTCATCATGTCCAAATCTACTGGATAGCATGGTTTGGGCCTTGATGAACTCATATGTCTGAAAGGGCAGGGAGATAGAAGAGGAGATAACAGCCTATTCATTAAGGCGCCCTTCTCAAGCAGGTACCCTCATGGTCTGTTATAATTAACAAGAGTTATGAGGAAGTGTGGGAATTGCTAATTGATATCTGAGAGGGGGGGTAGGCTGCTTTAAAGACCCAGCATCCCAAAATACTGAGCTTCTATGACCTGATCAGCAGGTGCAGAGAATGAAGATAATCTTGATGGAGATATGTACTGTATTTCCCCCAAAATAAGACCGGGTCTTATATTAATTTTTGCTCCAAAAGATGCATTAGGGCTTATTTTCCGGGTTAGGTCTTGTTTTCAGGGAAATACGGTACTAAATGCATCTATCTATCTGGCTGACGATCTTAATTGGGGCTTATTTTGGGGGTGGCAGTTATATTACGAGCATCCTGAAAAATCATGCCAGGGTGTATTTTTGAGGAAATGGGATGGGAGCTGTTCCCTATGCAAAGGGGATTGAAGCACCTTTAAGCCCAGCACAATGAGATCATGTTTGGAAGTGACTCAAACAGAGACACCCCACCCCCTCATTCACAGAAGAAGTGCTAGGGACCTAAAGATCCATCAGACTGGCAAGATTCTTTTATTACAGGTATTTCTTGACTTAGAACCATTCGTTTAGTTACCGGTCAAAGTTACAACAGCACTGAAAAAAAATGACATGACCATTTTCACACTTAAGACCGTTGCAGCATCCCCATGGACACGTGATGGAAATTCAGATGCTCGGCAACTGAGTCGTATTTATGACGGTCGCAGTGTGTCCCCGGGGTCACGCGATCCCCTTTTGTGACCTTCTGACAAGCAAAGTCAAGGGAGAAGCTAGATTCGCTTAACAACTGCGTGACTCACTTTACGACTGCAATGATTCACTTAACAACTGTGGCAAGAGAGGTTGTAAAATGGGGGAAAACTCCCTTAACTGTCTCACTTAGCAACAGAAATTTTGGGCTCAATTGTGGTCGTAACTTGAGGGCTACCTGTATAGCTAATCTCAATAAAAAATACTTTTAGACATCCTGTGGAGTTTATTTCCTGGTCTAATCTATCTATTGCGGCTAACAACAGCCCTCTTATCCAGGGGTCCTCAACCTTGGCAACTTTAAGACATGTGGACTTCAACTCCCAGAGTTCCTCAGCCAGTAAGGCTGGCTGGGAAATTCTGGGAGTTGAAGTCCGGGCATCTTAAAGTTGCCATGGTTGGGAACCCCTGCTCTAATCATGCAACTTTCACAAAATGCATCCTCTAGGCCAGGGGTCTTCAAACTTGGCCCTTTTATGACTTGTGGACTTCAACTCCCAGAATTCCTCAGCCAGCATGCCTGGCTGAGGAATTCTGGGAGTTGAAGTCCACAAATCATAAAAGGGCCAAGATTGAAGACCCCTGCTCTAGGCTCCCCCCCCCAAAGAAAGCACCATGTTGGTTAGAAGGCCACAAGAGGATGTAACTGAAACAATGAGAATTAACAATAAAAAGTTCTTTAAATAAAGTAGCCACAGGAAACCACAAGACAGGGAGAAAGGGCCCGTTGAATAAGCAAAGCAAAGCGATACTGGAGACCACACACCACGTTGACAAAACTTCAGTTGCACTTTTTCCCCCCTTTTTTTCTTTTTACCGTTCTGCCTTACAGCCCAAGCAAATCACGAAATCCTTGACAATATAAATCAAAACTGAACTCAGGGCGACCTGCCCTAAGGGGGAGATCAAAATACAGTGAATTATCTCTACAAAAGCAAACAATTAAAAGCAGAAAGACACAGTTTTCCTGCATTTTTTATTGAATGTTTTAGTGCTCAAATGAATAGAATAATATAATAATTAACTTCATTGTCACTTTGAATGTACACTAATCGGCACACATTAAAATGAAATTGCGTTGCGTTCAGCTCTCAAAGGGTCACCACCTCCGATATAAACTACATAAATTATGACTAAAATAAATAAATAAATACAGAATTATGCATATACCAGGGGTAGGCAACCTTGGCTCTTTTATGACTCGTGGACTTCAACTCCCAGAATTCCTGAGCCAGCATGGCTCAGCTTGGAAACCTCTCCCTTTCCCCTCAGCATGGCTGGCTCAGGAATTCTGGGAGTTGAAGTCCACGAGTCATAAAGCGGCCAGGTTTGCCTACCCCTGGCATATACCCACATATATTCTATGACACAGAGAGACCACACAGTCTAATTCGGGTTATGTATACATGTGCATGGCGAGAAAAATGAATCTTGAGAGTTTACCTGATACCTCTTGTGAGGATAATAGCCACAGGTGTGGCCAGAAAACAAAATACTGAATTAAAAGCAAAGGTGCTCCACCACTAACCCCCATCCTAGTTAAACTAGATTGGATCTATCCTTTATTTTCAGAAAACTACTGGGGAAGACAGCAGTTCAAGAATCTAGCATCTGAATAGCCGGTAAGCTTGCTTATCTGCATTTTTAAAAGGATGTTTCTCATTTCTATAGTTGACAATGTAAAGATGAGACATTAAACATAGGCTGGAGATTGACAGATATCCAGTCTTAACATGACAAACATTATATTGTCAACATTACAAAAAAGATGTTGAGACTTTGGAAAAAGAGCAACAAAGATGATTAAAGGCCTGGAGACAAAAACATATGAAAAACGACTGCAGGATTTGGGAATGGCCAGTCTAGAGAAAAGAAGGAATACGGGTGACATGACAGCAGTATTCCAGTATTTGAGGGGCTGCCACAAAGAAGAGAGAGTCAATTTATTTTCCAAAGCACCTGAAGGCAGGACAAGAAACAACGGATGGAAACTAATCAAGGAGAGAAGCAACCTGGAATTAAGGAGAAACTTCCTAACAGTGAGAACAATTAACCAGAAGAACAATTAACTTCAGAAGTTGTGGGTGCTTCATCACTGGAGGTTTTTAAGAAGAGACTGGACAGTAATTTGTCTGAAATGGATCTCCTGCTTGAGCAGGGGGCTGGACTGGAAGACCTCCAAGGTCCCTTCCAGCTCTGATTCTGATCAATCTCCCATACCTCTCACCATGATTAGCAGAACTAAGCCAAATCAAGGTGAGGAAAAGAATCCATGTGTTCAGTTTAGGCATGTTTAAAACTTTAGTATCTGTCTTATACAGGTTGTCCTGGACATATGACCACAATTGAGCCCAAAATTTCTGCTGCTACGCAAAAGAGTTTTTAGATGAGTTCTACCCCATTTTACGACTTTTCTTGCCACAGTTGTTAAGTAAATCGCCGCAGTTGTTAAGATAGTAACACAATTGTTAAGTTTATCTGGCTTCCCCATTGACTTTGCTTGTCAGAAGGTGGCAAAAGGGGATCACATAACCCCGGGACATTGCAACCATCATAAATATGAGTCAGTTGACAGGCGTTTGAATTTTGATCACGTGACAATGGGGATGCTGCAACGGTCATAAAAACTGGTCATAAGTCACTTTTTTCAGTGCTGTTGTAACTTCAAACGGTCATTGAGTGAACTGTTATAAGTCAAGGACTACCTGTATCAGGTATATTTATTTAATAAGGCTCAGGAAAATGTGGATTACAAATTAGTAGTCTAGTGCATGCATGGTGACCTATCCATCTCCACACAAATCTTTAAAACAACCGTTTCTCAAGGTCACACACCTGCCCCCTCATAAGTATCCTGGGATCCTGGAAAAAGACACAGCTGCTTTAAAAAGATGGAGTCTTGTGCTATGTTCACACCCAAACATGCTCCAAAGCATATTTTTGGAATCAAACAGAAGCACGGCACAGCTCTGTTATTTATCTGCCAAGCCCAGAATATCTTCTCCAACTGGATGTAGTCATCTAGATAGCTTTCTTCAAATGACTGAGACTGCAATTTTTAGATTCCCCAATCTGTGCAGCTGAAGCAAAAAATTCACTAGGGAATTTTGCGAGTTTGCTCCAAACAGATTTGCCCTAAAGTTTCCAAGTTACACCAAGTTTTCTTATTGCGTATTATGTAAAATACTGTGGGAAGTCAGCCCCCCCCACCCCGAGAAGGAAATATTAAAAGGGCAGAATATTATATTTCCTCAAAGGATCTTAAAGAGGCAGAAAAGCATGCCCAGTTTTTCTTAATAGCCCCAAGTCTCCCTCCTCCAAGCAGAAACCAGCTCTGTAGAAATGCAGATGTGATAATCCATTCAGGAAGGTTGGAGCCCTCCAGCTAGAAGCTTAGGAAGACAAAGACACCTAAAATCTACATACCCCACCCAAACTCTAAGACAGGACATAATAGGAATTAACCCACAGATGCCAAAGGGGCACACTCAGACTCAGGTCAAAGTACATGACACAGGAAATACAAAGCCTCAAACAGGAACAGGAAACAACCTGAAGAGCCCCGGAGGGTATAAAAACCCACTCCCTACATGTTGCTCTCTCTCTTTTCTTGCAGAACCATCTTTCTGTCTGGCTCTCCTCTTCAATAAACTACAATCTTCTTTCTAAAGCAGTCGCCATGTTGTTTATTCCCGGCTTGGACTGAACCCTGATGAAGACTTTTCCTTCAACAATACCTTTCCAGATAATGTCACCAGGATGTGGAAGCTACTCCTGAACTATGGAATTTCACAAGACACAACACTGACACAGCCAAGAGAGATTGCACTATCACTATCTAAACGTGTGCAGCTCATTCCTAAACATCCCTACTACAGTAAGAATTTTTCATATGGTTCAGCAGATCCTACACCAAGCAAGGATTTGACGCAGTGATCCGTGCAGTCCATCTCTTACAGTTCTATGAAATTAACCATACAAATCACACTAGTTTTCTATTGCAATATGGGCTGTCACTATCAGAGGAACTCTCCAATCAAATGAGCTTTTTAGAAAAGCAGACAGAATTTAGTGCTTTGGAGGTTGCCAATATTGAGCAATAAGAAAAAACTTCCCAGATAACCAAGCATATGGGTGTTACCTATAGACTCAAGGTAAGGGTCTTGTAGGTCTATACATATGTTGTATATAGTATGCTTAAATGTGTGTTATGTATGTGTACACTTTGAGAGCAAGCAACTAAATTTCATTTTTAATGTGTGCCATTGTGCCCACAGTAAAAAATGACAATAAAGGTTATCTATCTATCTATCTATCTATCTATCTATCTATCTATCTATCTATCTATCTATCTATCTATCTCTATCTATCTATCTATCTATCTATCTATCTATCTATCTATCTATCTACCTACCTACCTACCTACCTACCTACCTACCTACCTACCTATGAGATTGCAAGTATCGTGCAAGTTTATGGTTTTAATTGAAACTCCTGCAAACCACCAATAATGTTGGTCAAAGATGTAACTGGTCCAAAATGCAGTGGCTTTTAGCACTGGTTCTTTGGCCCATGCATTGGTTCCCAAGACGTTTCTGGGTTCAATTTAAAAAGCACAGTTAACTACATTTAGCTCTAATAAGACCTACACCAGGGGTCTTCAAACTTGGCCCTTTTATGACTTGTGGACTTCAACTCCCAGAATTCCTCAGCCAGGCACGTGTGCCTGGCTGAGGAATTCTGGGAGTTGAAGTCCACAAGTCATAAAATGGCCAAGTTTGAAGTCTCCCAACCTACACTATAATTCAAAGTTCTGAGACTACAGGTAGTCCTTGATTTATGGCCACAATTGAGCTCAAAATTTCCATTGCTAAATGAGACAGCTGTTAAATGAATTTTTGCCCCATTTTACAACCGATCACATGACATCACATGACATTGCAACCTCACTTTATGAGTCTCGCCACAATTAAGCAAATCACTGCAGTTGTTAAATGAACTGTGTGGTTGTTAAGCAAATCAGGCTTCCCTCACTGAGTTTGCTCATTGGAAGCCAACTGGGAAGGTTAGAAACGGCGATCACACAATCCCGGGACAGCGCAACCGTCACAAATACAGGACAGTTCCCAAGCACCTGAATTTTGACCACAACACCATGCAGATGCTGCGACGGTCGTTAAGTGTGAAAACTGGCCTTTCGGTGCCATTGCAACTTCAAATGGTCATGAACAAATGTTAGTAAGTCAAGGACTGCCTGTATTTGAATATTTCCCAGAAGACGCTGTTTGAATGTGTTGATGCTGCTGGTGCTAGTATATACTAGTATATCTTGATTCTAACAGAGGGATAGAATCAAGATCACGTGAAGTGTTAATACCACTTTACAATGCCTTGGTATGGCCACACTTGGAATACTGCATCCAGTTTTGGTCACCACGATGTAAAAAAGATGTTGAGACTCTAGAAAGAGTGCAGAGAAGAGCAACAAAGATGATTAGGGGACTGGAGGCTAAAACATATAAGGAACGGTTGCTGGAATTGGGTATGTCTAGTTTAATGAAGAGAAGGACGAGGGGGGACAGATAGCAGTGTTCCAATATCTCAGGGGCTGCCCCAAAAGAAGAGGGAGTCAAGCTATTCTCCAAAGCGCCTGAAGGCAGGACAAGAAGCAATGGATGGGAACTAATCAAGGAGAGAAGCAACCTAGAACTAAGGAGAAACTTCCTGACAGTTAGAACAATTAACCAGTGGAACAACCTGCCTCCAGAAGCGGTGAATGCTCCAACACTGGAAGTATTTAAGAAGAGACTGGACAGCCATTTGTCTGAAATGGTATAGGGTTTCCTACCTGAGCAGGGGGTTGGACTAATGACCTCCAAGGTCCCTTCCAACTTTATTATTATTATTATTATTATTATTATTATTATTATTATTATTATTATTATTATTATTATTATTATTATTATTATTATTATTATTATTATTCCACCTGGAGTAGATAAATTGCTGATTAAATCAACAAAGTAAAATAACGTTAAAACTTTTGCACTAAGTCTGAATGACTTACTTCTCTGAAGCCAATCTATTTCCTTAATTTGGGGTTCCTCTGTCTTGTGTGAGCCCTGAAAAAGAGTTAGTAACTGTCTTAAGTCTGCTGTGTTCAGGGTTTACTATATAAATGTTACACAGCAAGAGTGCAGTATTTAATGTAGAAACAGCAGGCAAGAAAAAGTAGCCCACTCTGCCAAATTGTGCCCTCTGGTTAAGGAGTGTCTGATCTAACTGTACTTTGGAGCAAAGTGTTTCTAGGTGTGGAACAATCTGCACACATCCAGGAGCGCACTTTCTGAGTTGCAAATTCCAAGGCTATCTTAATCATCTCTGCAGGTTCCATGTCCAGATTCTGGAAGACTGAATCCCTCATATGGCTCTGAGATGGGAACTTGAGGGAGAAAAATGAAGGATGCAAGGAGCCGGAAAGTACTAATTTGTTACAAGTGGTCCTCAACATACGACCAAAATTGAACCGAAAATTTCCATTGCTCAACAAGACAGTTAAGTGAATTTTGCCCCATTTTACGGCCTTTCTTGCCACAATTGTTAAGTAAATCGCCGCAGTTGTTAAGATTCATTTAGCACGATTGTTAAATGAATCCGGCTTCCCCCTTGACTTTGCTTGTCAGAAGGTCGAAAAAGGGGATCACATGGCCCCGGGACATTAACCGTCGTAAATATGAGCCAGTTGCCAGGTATCCGAATTTTGATCACGTGGCCAGGGGGATGCTGCAACGGTGGTGTGAAAAATGGTCGTAAGTCATTTTTTCCCAGTGTCGTCGTCACAATGGTCACTATACTAATAGTTGTAAGTTGAGGACGACCTATACTGCCATCTAACAGTAATCCAGATGTTTGCAGCCCTATAGAATTGGGCAGTTTCTGTGGATGGGTGAGAAGATAACCCTGATTCTTGCAACCATCACTCCTTTAACTTCTATGCGGGATGTTCCATTCTGGAATGTGTTGCATTCGGGTCATTGCTGTGACCCAGCTCATGTATTACCTTACTGGATTTTATCGGGGAAGCCAAGATACCAAATTGGATTGTGGCACGCCGGACTTAAAGCCTTATGCAAGCATCATGGGGCCATGTGAATGCCCAGAAAGTTTACAGACAGGACAAGTGTTTTGAGTGGGTAGGAAGACTTCATCCACACTTATTTCCAAGCACATGGTCGAAAAAAGAATTAATCACTCACTCATAAAATGCTGGGACTCGCAGAACAGAATAACAGAGTTAGAAGGGACCTTGGAGGTCTTCTAGCCCAACCCCCTGCTCAGGCAGGAAACCCTACACCATTTCAGACAAATGGCTGTCCAGTCTCTTCTTAAAAACTTCCAGCGTTGGAGCATTCACCGCTTCTGGAGGTGAGTCATATGCATTATACAAAGGCCTGGCACCCTCCAAGCATGTTGGAATTGCAGCTCCATAACTCCTGAAGAGTAAAGGCTATATTGTTGTATGTAGTCCTCGACTTACAACCGTTCATTTAATGACTATTCCAAATTACAACAGCACTGAAAAAATGACTTACGACCAGTTTTCACACTTACGACCATTGCAGTCACATGATCAAAATTCGGACACTTGGCCACTGGCTCATATTTATGACGGTTGCAAGTTGTCCCAGGGTCACGTGATCCCCTTTTGCGACCTTCTGACCAGCAAAGTCAATGGGGAAGCCTGATTCACTTAACAACCGAGTTACTAATTTAACCACCGCACTGATTCGCTTAACAACTGTGGCAAGAATGGTTGGAAAATGGGGTAAAACTCACTTAGCAACTGTCTTGCTTAGCAACAGCAATTTTGGGCTCAAGGACTACCTGTGTTTTCCATGTTGTTCATGTATTAACCCGCCAGCTCAATTCTTACACAAACATGCACTCAGAGAACATGGTTTTAATTATCAGCACAAATTCATTGAATTAAGTTTAAGGGTCAAGTGCATGAAGGCAGTATCAACTTGATAGCCAGGTACCATAAAACAGTTCATTTGGATCAAGAACTATATGCTAAGGTTAGGCCTGAATAAAGTTTGGTCAATAAGAGATGCATATGTTAAAGGTAGTCCTCATTTAGTAACCACAATTAGCACTGGCCACTCAGTTATTAAGCGAGTACCAAGTAACACCATGACTGCGCTTATGATCTTCCTTCAGTTTTCCTCTGCTTTACAGAAGTTGTAAATGCGAGGATTGATCGCGCAGTCATTTTTTCATCCCCATTATGACTGTGAACGGTCACTGTATGAGGCAGTCGCTAAACAAAGTCTATCTGTATGGGGGAAGCAGGGCTGCAGACCACAAAACAACTGGAGTTGTGTCACTTTTGTAAGCAGGAATGTTGAGAGGATGCGCGAAGCATCTATGTTCTAACTGTGATGAGCTGATTTTTATGGCCGCCAGTACAGTTTTAATGTTTTCTATCTCAAAAAAGGGGGGAAAAAGAACTATTAATTTTAAGCCACCACGGTTAGGGTGATCTAGCACAGCAGAAAATGAGACGAGCATAAACAGCCCTCGAAAGAAATAAAAATAAAAAACACTTGAGGTGCATTGCTTCAGATTTAACTTGGGAGTAAAAAAATTGCCAGCCTATTCTGCATCAACTATCCCCAAATACCTGATTGCTAAGCACTGCAAAGGTCTAGTAAAAGTCCTTTTTTATATTTATCCCATGCACTACTGAACGAGCAGGGGGTTGGACTAGAAGACCTCCAAGGTCCCTTCCAGCTCTGTTATTCTGTTATTCTGATTTACTGCACAGTAGCCATTTCTTCAGAAAACTGTTGGAAACTGTTTGGAGAGACCATTTTAAAGAGAGGCAGATTCCCTGCAATCTATTCTTTTTGATCGAAGTAAAAAAGGCAGATTTTTTTTTCATTGTCACAACATTCTTGTAAGAAATCAGTTCCCCCCTTTCTCTTTCCGTTAGCCAACCAACAGGGTAAGGTCACCCTGCTCTTAAAATCTCTACTAAGAGGGCAACTGCAATAAGCAGGCACGCGCTGCTCCAGCACATCACTAATTCTCAAGTATTTTAAGATAAGGACAGAGCAAATACAGTCTCTGTAATTGTGATGGGAAGATGCTCTTTCACAATATGCACGTAATAATAAAAGCCTTACGGATTGTGTTTCCCTAGCAGGCTAAATTTGGTCGGTGATGGCATAATGTGTATTGTGTTAATCCAGTTCCTTTGGTCAGGTTATGCAAAACCAGAGAACGGATTAATTAAGTAACCAAGTTATAAGGACATCATAGGACAAACAAGGCTTATGTCTTCCCCAGAAAGGACCACCTGGAGAGTTTTTGACTTTAGTGATTTGCCACACTCCATTTAATGGGTATGCCAACACGCCCTGGGTAAGTGGGCAGGTGTTTTTCCCCCCCCCCTAACTTTGAACAGTTGTGTTCCTGGCAGTTCCAATTCTCAGCCATGGTCAAAAGCAACTTTTTTTGAGGATGCCAAAACACGATGCACCCTGCAACAAACCAACTCTGCGTGACAGAATAACAGAAACAAAAGGCACCTTAAGAGATCTTCTAGTCCATTCTAACCACTGCACCACCAGGAGTTTTGGCTGGAACTAACAGATCAGGGGCACTCATTTTGGGTAGAAATGATAATTCTTTTTATATTGATCATCAATTGTTTTGCTTCGTTATCTCCCACCCAGAGTTGTAATTGATTTGAGCAGCTTACAAATATTGTAAATAATGTATGAATTCCATTGACAGATTATGCCCATACAGATAGTCCTCAACTTACGACAATTGAAAACAAAATTTCTGTTGCTAAGCAAGACAGTTGTTAAGTGAGTTTTGCCCCATTTTATGACCTTTCTTGCCACAGTTGTTAAGTGAATCACTGCAGTTTTTTAGTTAGTAACACGGCTGTCAAGTGAATCTGGCTTCCCCATTGACTTTGCTTTTCAGAATGTCGCAAAAGGGGATCACATGACCCCGGGACACTGCAACAGTCATAAATACCAGTCAGTTGCCAAGTATTGCCAAATTTTAATCATGTGACTACCGGGATGCTGCAACGGACATTAAGTGTGAAAGATGATCATGTTTCACTTTTTTCAGTGCCATTGTAACTTTGAATGGTCACTAAACAAATGCTGATAAGTCAAGGACTAACTGTACGATGTATTTTTATAACTCTGGCTGTCTATGCATGCTATGATTCTGGTCTCATGTTTCCCCCACGCGTCCTTCCCTTTCAAGTACAGTACATTTTACCTTGTGTGGGAAAATGATGCAATGATCATATCTAGTTTAACAAGTTAATATTCAAATTTGCTACGCAAATCTCCAGGAAATGAAAAGGAAACCTTTTCTCCCCGGGAGAAAAAAAGTAATAATTTCCCAACCTTGAACATTTCTTAAAAAAAATATTGTGAAAGAGAAGTTCTTGTAACTGTACTTCTGATACATTTACATCAGAAGTAAAGGAAGCAATAATTTTTTCATAGGAAGGGATGAAGATTCATTTTCTCTTTCCTGTATGAACTCTTCTCAAGTTATTAGAGGGAACTAAAATCATATCTATCTACGGGCTCTAAACACGTTTGTTCAAAAATATTGCATTTTATGTCCAAAAATGAAGGTAATCCAATGTGAACTATTCATCTGTATTCTGCAGACCTGAACATCTGGCTGTTTTAATTGCAGCAGATGGTTAAGACACTGGAGTTATAATTTTAACAAGGCTATGCATTAATGCTTTTATCAACATTTACACACGTTCTTTTAAATAACACTGCTTACAAGCTGCAGCTGTTTGCACTTAAAGGAAATGGGTAGATAGTACATATCATTTATGCTCATCAATTCCAGGTTAAATAAATGAGTTACTTGATCAAACTATTTATTCCCTACGGCAGTACTTGGTATTTCGAAACTTTGTCTCTCTTTTAATGGCGAGATTCACAATTTATTCACATTTAGTTTTTTCAAAGTTCAACTATTACCAGATTTCTGCACTATCGCAAATTTTATTAGTATAGGTAATCCTCGACTTACAACAGTTCAGTTAGAACAATTAACCAGTGGAACAACCTGCCTCCAGAAGCGGTGAATGCTCCAACACTGGAAGTTTTTAAGAAGAGACTGGACAGCCATTTGTCTGTAATGGTATAGGATTTCCTGCCTGAGCAGGGGGTTGGACTCGATGACCTCCAAGGTCCCTTCCAACTTTATTATTATTATTATTAATTACCATTTGAAGTTACAATGGCACTGAAAAAAAGTGATTTATGACCATTTTTATACACTTATGACCATTGCATCAACCACATGGTCACGAGATCCAAACTCAGATCCTTGGCAACTGACTCAGATTTATGAGGGCCGCAGTGTCCCGGGATCACATGATCCCCTTTTGCGATCTTCTGACAAAGTCAATAGGGAAGTCAGATTCACTTAACAACCGTGTTATTAACTTAACAACTGCAGTGATTCACTTAACAACTGTGGCAAGAAAGGTTGTAAAATGGGGCACTTGACAACTGTCTCACTAGGGAACCGAAATTTTGGGCTGAACTGTGGTCATAAGTTGAGAACTATCTATACTCTCCAAATCAAAGCTGTATCAATGTATCATGCACAGTCAGCCAGATATCAAGGCTGGATTTAGTATTTTTATCCACTAATTGAGTCCTTCCAAAGGACCTGGGATAGGCAGACGTTATTATTTGATGGCGTTAACAATAGCGTCACAGGATGTAAGCTGTTCCAAGTACAGCTGCCTTTTGCAATTGGCTGATGGAGATTTTGTCAATTCCAGTGCTGTTCAAGTGATGCTCCAGATGTTTGGGGATTGCACCCAAGGTGGCTATTGCTATTGGTATCATCTTTGCTTTCTTTTGCCACAGTTAAATTCTACTTCTATTTGCAGGTCTTTGCATTTTATAATTGCCTACAGTTCTTTCTCTTTTATTCTGCTGTCTCCAAGGTAGTGCCACCTCCAATTATTATATACACAACAGTGTGAAGTCACATGTGCCAGTTCTTTAGTTGGTATTCATCTTCATCAAGTACTCATCAAGTACTTCCCAAGAACCTAGGATGTCATAATGTATCACTGGAGTATAGGTGCAGACCCAAACAGTTTGACCTTTTGTAATTGACAGGTGGACATTTTGTCAATTATTATGATTTTCCAATCAAAAGCAAAGATTAGGGATGCTTTGAAAAAGGGCAAAATCAGTCCTGTGGCTCATGATAAAACACATGTCTTAGTC
Organism: Azemiops feae; assembly: GCA_023970755.1. Classification (NCBI taxonomy): domain Eukaryota; kingdom Metazoa; phylum Chordata; class Lepidosauria; order Squamata; family Viperidae; genus Azemiops; species Azemiops feae. Next base: position 153,614 of record JALGBA010002670.1, read on the forward strand.
CGGGGGGTCTTCAAACGTGGCCCTTTTATGACTTGTGGACTTCAACTCCCAGAATTCCTCAGCCAGCCACGCTGGCTGAGGAATTCTGGGAGTTGAAGTCCACAAGTCATAAAAGGGCCAAGTTTGAAGACCCCTGTCTTAGTCAAAGTTTTTCCATTTAACTTTAAGTGTCCTCACCAGCAAGACTTTGAGAGCAACGTGTTCTACAGGTGAACACAAACTGTGTTCAGTTTTGAGACTGAAGGTGAAATGGGTGGGCCAGTCACTCTCTCTCTGTCCTAGGAAGAAGGTAATGGCGAACTATTTCTGAAAAGCTTTACCAATGGTATTGGCAAAAAACGGAGTCAAAGAAAATTATCTAATATCACTTGCACAACATCTGCCCAACAACTTTAACATCGATTCCCAGTGGGAAGCCAAATGGGTCACTGAACTCCCGCACGTAGGAAGACACATAAACAACCCCACAAAAAAGGTCCCAGGATTCGAACGACCGCATCACCAAGGGACAATCCTGAATAGGATTCACACCTCACACGGCATCTGCCGGGATCCACTGTATAAATGGGGCATAGTATCCTCCTCTCACTGTGACTGCGGGGTCCCACGTCAAACTGTAGATCACATTTTGACTGGCTGAGGGCATCTACCAGTCCAGTATCTGATTTACTTTTTCATATAAATTATGCTGCGCTTCAGTGGTGAGATGGCCTAGACATTGGCATTTGAATATAGATCCCTTTAACATTTAGATTTTATTGTGTTTTCCTAATCTAGGTGAAATGTTAATATATATTGCTAGTCCATGTATGATATGCCATACTCTAAATAAATAAATCTAATATAACTGAGCGTGAGATGTAGATGTAGGGGTGTGGGGGTGTGAGAGAGACAGAGACAGAGAGAGACAGAGACAAAGAGAGAGACAGAGACAGAGAGACAGAGAGACAGAGAGACAGAGAGAGAGAGAGAAATGTAAATTGGCTCCTACAAAGACGAGGGGGTCAAACTATTTTCCAAAGCAACAAGAAACAACGGATGGAAACTAACCAAGTAGAAAAACAACCTAGAACTAAGGAGAAACTTCTTAACAGCAAGAGCAATAAACCAGTGGAACAGCTTGCCTCCAGAAACTGTGGGTGCTCCATCACTGGAGGCTTTCAAAAAGAGACTGGACAATCATTTGTCTGAAACGGTATAGGGTCTCCTGCTCAAGCGAGGGGGTTGGACTAGAAGACCTCCGAGGTCCCTTCCAACTCTATTGCTCTATGCTCTAAATAGCCACCTCCTATTTGAAGGGAAATTTCTTTTCTTCCTTTGTTGTCTCTAATGTGTGACCCACCCACGACACTCATCCAGTTCCCCGTTTCTTCAGGAAGGATGATGTGAATAAGTTCCGATAATTTTCTGCACTTTAACTAGAAGAAACCATATTTTACGTTAAATCAGGCGTGACTGTCAGAAGAGTCAGTCATTTCCTCATCTTCCACCGGAAGTGAAGGGCTCCGTTCCAGGAAGCGTAAGAACGAACTGCCTTAACCTACAACAATTATTTCCTAACCAGTTAGTTGCTGACTAGAAATTTACAGCAGCTGAAGCCCAACACATTTGAAAGGCACCCGGATGGAATAAACTGATCTAGAATTTCTGAGCCAAATGTACAATATTAACCATTCTGTTCCCATAAACGCCTTCCAAATAGGCGACTTCATCTAAAATTATTACCAGATAAGAATTTTTCACCTTAAAAGGCCTTCCGTACCTAGCAGGGATGGACTGGTCCATTTAAAGCTGTGGAAATGTCTGTCCACCCACTTCTAACCTCCCGCAAAAGCTAATATGAAACTGAGCAACTTCAGAACTTTTATGGGATTATTTCTAAGATTGGGCTAACCAAATACCCACCATTAAAACAACAATATCTGCCCTGGGGTAAATATTTTGTAATGCCAAAGACCCAAAGGCAAAAATAGAAATACGGGCAAAGATAACTGGAGATTTCTTCCAGAATGCTATCAGGAAGATAAGAGTTATACAGAATCAGAGACGGTGGATTTTATTTCTGTCATCAGTGTGTTTTATTTCTCAATATTTTGTATTTAAAAAAGAATACAAAGCAGTGTGAGGTAACCTCCTGTGTTTAACTCTTGATGATCTCAGTCATTGAAAATCAGCCCTGCCTAGACATAAATGTTGCCTCTTGATCACACTAGAAAGTGTGAGGCCTTAAGAACTGACCTTTATAAGTTTAGCTGATATCAAGAACATAATGTAATTTAGATTAATGGGAGCTAAGTCACAGGAGGAAAACCCAAAGTGCAGATGGCAGATAAGTCTTTAGATCAAGAGCAAATGCAATTATTAACACAGAAATTCAGATGACTCCAACTGAAAGCACAAAGTCCGCTATGCTATAAACCAGGGGTCTTCAAACTTGGCCCTTTTATGACTTGTGGACTTCAACTCCCAGAATTCCTCAGCCAGGCACGCTGGCTGAGGAATTCTGGGAGTTGAAGTCCACAAGTCATGAAGGGGCCTTAGTTCCTCCATGCTGGCTGAGGAATTCTGGGAGTTGAAGTCCACAAGTCATGAAGAGGCCTTAGTTCCTCCATGCTGGCTGAGGAATTCTGGGAGTTGAAGTCCACAAGTCATGAAGGGGCCTTAGTTCCTCCATGCTGGCTGAGGAATTCTGGGAGTTGAAGTCCACAAGTCATGAAGGGGCCTTAGTTCCTCCATGCTGGCTGAGGAATCCTGGGAGTTGAAGTCCACAAGTCATAAAAGGGCCAAGTTTGAAGACCCCTGCCATAAACCCTACAGGTACTGCAGAAAAATTACGAAGCAAAATAGTTAGCTAAACCTTAATTGAAGGTGGAAATACATCTAACTACATGGTCAAGAGATAATATGGGACAAATTGAGCTGCCTCCAAGCTCAGAGACCCATGAAGCCTTGGACGGAATCCAAAGCAGGGGATTGGCAGGCTAACAAAGGAAAGGCTTATTACAATATTACAACCGTTTGAGTGGGGGAAAAGAGAGGGAGGGAGACAGACAGACAGACACACAGAGGGAGAACAAAAGAATGTTAAACCAGCAGGCTGAGTGGGTAGTGATGACTTTGGGTTAGCTTAGCGGAACAGAGTTAACAGGAATTTCCAAAGAAAGGAAAGATAAGGGCCGGTAAGAAATGTGTTCCTCTATAGAAAGACTGTGTGGATTATGTTTTTGTTAGCACGATGACAAATTGTAGGGATTTCAAACAGCTTATGGAAACAGGTCTTCCTAGAATGATGTCAGTTTAATCAACCCAAGGCAGCTGATGTGTTTGCATTCCATTTGTTCTTTCTAAATGGGAACAGGTTTAAAATGTTAACAGGAGATGTCACGTCAAACAATCGAACAGCTGAAGAGAATAGCAGACTTGGTCTAACTTTTCCACAAGTTAAACCAGCAGAAGCCAGGAGAACTCGGTTTTGAAAGGACTGCATGAGTGGTCATCTCAGTGGACACCGTACTGCAGGGGTCCCCAAACCCCGGTCCGTGGACCGGTAGCGGGCCGCGGCATGCCAGCAACCGGTCCAGCAAAGCCCCACCTGTGGGATGCAGGCAGCACAGAAAACCACATACCCTCCTGTCCACAGAAAAACCTCTCTCCACGGAACCGGTGTCCAAAAGGTTGGGGGCCTCTGCCGTACTGTTACCTTCAGCCATGCAGTCCAATGCAGGCAACAGTCGCCATTGCCACTGATGTCACCACAACATGGTAACCCGAGATGGATATCAGTTAATTTAGGTGTATATCTGGAGCAATTGGTGTATATCTAGGCACAATTCCCTTTCCCTTCTGTTAGAACACAAATGCATCCAGCCCTCACTGAAATGGCAGAGCAAGTGTGTTCCACCACTCTACTATTTCTGCATTAAACAGTGGCACCTATAGACAAAGTTGCCCTAAGTGCTTCAAAATAAAGTCAGTTTAGTCTAATGATTAAGGTACCAAACTAGAAACCAAGAGATTGTGAGTACTAGTCCTGTAGAACAGGGGTTCCCAACCCCCGGTCCGTGGACCGGTACCGGGCCGCGGCATGCCAGCAACCGGTCCGCACAAACAAGCAAAGCCCCATCGGTGGGATGCAGGCAGCACACAAAACCACGCACTCTCCGGTCCGTGGAAAAACCTTTCTCCATGGAACCGGTCCCTGGTGCCCAAAAGATTGGGAACCTCTGCTGTAGAACACCCCTGAGCCATGGACTAGTACCGGTCCAGGGCCTGTTAGGAACCGGGCTGAGCAGCTGGAGATGAACAGTGGGTGAGCAAGCAAAACTTCATCTGTCCATGTGTGGGATCTAGGTTGCATGTGAAACCACTCGCTACCCTCCATCCATGGAAAAATTGTCTTCCACGATACCGGTCCCTGGTGCCAAAAAGGTTGGGGACTGCTGCTGTAGATTCCTTGATATTCTCTGAGCTTATTTTCTTGCAGATGTTTGATTACCAAACTAGGTAACATCAGCGCACTGCAGTTCAACCCAAAGCTACAAATTCTAGTCCTGCCTTAGGCATGAAAGACAACTGGGTGACTTTGGGCCAATCACCAGGAGACTGTGAGTTCTAGTTCTGCCTTAGCCATGAAAGCCAGCTGGATGACTTTGGGCCAATCACCAGGAGACTGTGAGTTCTAGTCCTGCCTTAGCCATAAATGCCAGCTGGGTGACTTTGGGCCAGTCCGTCTCTCTCTCTCACCCCAACCCACCTTACGGGTCTGTAGTGCTGGGGAAATAGGATGAAGGTATGTTTTCCACCTTGTTTATAAAAATAACAATAGGTAGGATAGAAATAAAAATAAATAAATAAAAGCTGGTGGTTCCATCTCATGAATGAGCATCTCACGTGTGCCTCATCTGCGCTCAGAACAACGCCACATCCTCCATGCACATCCCTGTACCTTATTTCTCCCAAGTGCCAGTCAAACAGGTTCTGAGAATAACACAGATTTATATAAAGTGTCATGCTCATACAAAGTGCTTGCGGTTGGCATTTGAGTAAGTGCCCCGGGCTCAAATGCCTTATCAAAACCAGGTAGTAAGTTAAGGGCAGAACTCATACATGCTTCGTTTAGCCAAGCATCCATTTCTGATCAAATCAAAGCATGCTATTTGGTTACTTTCTCAAGCACAGCTCTGGTGTTTCCTGAAACGAGCCATAATTACTCTCAGAATTTAATCCTGTGGAGATTATGATCATGTTCCTGAAAGTCAAACTGGATAATAGCCCAGGCAGCTTTAGTTCAGGTTTTTTTTTTTTAAAAAAAAACTGAGATAAGAGTCTTGGAAACATTCTTTTCGTTCTTCCTTTACAGATCAAGTGGTAATTAAACGGAAGTACAAGAAATATGTAGAGTAACCTTCTCCAACAGGGTGCTCACCAAGCATTTTGGTGGCTGATATGCTTGCTAGAAGTTTTGAATGTTGCAATCACAATACGGGTTGGGTGCACCAGTTGGGAAAAGCTGGTTTTGAGGAAAAGCAAGAAGTGTAACATTCGCAATGCTCAACAATAGCAACAGCAGGAGCACTTAGACTTATATACCACTTCATAGTGCTTTACAGCCCTCCCTAAGCGGTTTACAGAGTCAGCATTTTGCCCCAAAACAATTTGGATCCTCATTTTACCAACCTCGGAAGGATGGAAGGCTGAGTCAACCTGGAGCCGGTCAGGATCGAACTGCTGGCAGTGGGCAGAATCAGCCTGCAATACTGCATTCTAACCACTGCGCCGCCACGGCTCTTACAATAACAGTAGTGTCAATTAATGGTGTTGTCTTCCAAAACAAACCGGATCCCAGCAGTGGGACTGTTAATGGAACATATAATACTGCAGCCAATTTTGGTCACCATATCACAAAAAAGATGTTGAGAGTTTGGAAAAAATTCAGAGAAGAGCAACTAAGATGATCAAAGGCCTGGAGACCAAAACATACGAAGAACAGCTGCGGAACTTGGTTTGACTAGTCTAAAGAAAAGAAGAAACAGGGGAGACCTGATAGCAGTGTTCCAGTATTTGAGGGGCTGCCACAAGGAAGAGGGGGTCACGTTATTCACCAAAGCACCAGAGGGAAGGACGAGAAACTGATCAGTTGGAAACTGATCAGAGAGAGAAGCAACCTGGAATTAAGGAGAAACTTCCTGACAGTGAGGACAATCAACCAGTGGAACAGCTTGCCCCCAGAAATCATGGGCACTCCATCACTGGAAATTTTTAAGAAGAGACTGGACAATCACCTGTCTGAGATGGTATAGGTTCTCCTGCTTGAGCAGGGTGCTGGACTAGAAGACCTCCAAGGTCCCTTCCAGCTCTATTCCTATTCCTATTCCTATTATGGGGCTTACTGAGATTGCCCCTCTCTGCTTTTGGACCTTATTAATTTAGCTGGCTGGGAAATTCTGGGAGCTGAAGTCCACAGGTCTTTAAACAGCTAAGGTTGAGAAACACTGCTGTATGGCATATCATATATGACCTTGCAATATATGTTAGCATTTCACCTAGATTAATAAAACACAATATAAATGTTAAAAATATCTATATTCCAATACTAACGTCTAGACCATCTAACCAATGAAGCACAGCATCGTTTATATGGGGAAAAAAATCAGATACTGGACCAGTATATGCCCTCAGTTTACAGCTAGTCAGGATCGGCCATGATTTTGGACCTTAATTATTTATCCATTTCATTACATCTATATTCCACTCTTTCACAGGGCAAAGAAAGACATAGGTTGGCCTAGAGTTGGGGGTATCCACAGAACATCAAAAATAAGTGCATAATTATGGCCGCCATCTTGACTTTTTTTTCATAAGCCCCTGGAGATATCTCTCCTTGGGCTCCTTTCTGGTGGACCGCAAGATCTCGTTAAGATCCATAGGTAAAAGTCAGCTTTGAACACTCTAATTTTTTATTTTTACTGAAACAAACATAACATCAAGACAAATGCTTTTTTTAAAGGTTAAAAAAAACACACACAGTAAGTCTAAAGCAGGGGTAGGCAACCTTGGCTCTTTTATGACTCGTGGACTTCAACTCCCAGAATTCCTGAGCCAGCATGGCTCAGCTTGGAAACCTCTCCCTTTCCCCTCAGCATGGCTGGCTCAGGAATTCTGGGAGTTGAAGTCCACGAGTCATAAAAGAGCCAAGGTTGCCTACCCCTGGTAAAGCAAAAACAGTGCCTGTTCTAAAACCCACTGAAGTAATTCTAGACGCAACCAGGGTATACTTCAACCCCATACAATGTGATTCCTCATGATAATCCCTCCAAATGGCCAACCACAGTCTGCCGCACAGCTAGTCCTTGACTTGAGCCCAAAATTTCTGTTGCTAAGTGAGACAATTGTTAAATGATTTTAGCCCCATTTTTTTTACCTTTCTTGCCACGGTTGTTAAGTGAATTGCTGCAGTTGTTAAGTTGGTAACACGGTTGTCAAGTGAATCTAGCTTCCCCATTGATTTTGCTTGTCAGGAGATTGCAAAAGAGAATCGCGTGACACACTGCAACCGTCATAAATATGAGCCAGTTGCCAAGCGACTGAATTTTGATCGTGTGACCCTGGGGATGCTGCAACGGTCATAAAGTCACTTTTTTCATTGCCCTTGTAACTTCGAACGGTCACTAAAAAAATGGTTATTAGGTTAGGACAGTGGTGGCGAACCTATGGCACGCGTGCCACAGGTGGCACTCAGAGCCCTCTCTGTGGGCACGCACGCCATGCCCCGGAGATGGCAACCGTCCTTCAACCAGCTGCCCGCTAACTCGCCGAGGTCCCATGTGGCCGGATGCATCCTGGCACAGCTGGTTTCCCTCCCCCCCCCGTCCCATCCCTCCTGGCCTCGCATGTTCTCCTTTTCCCGGGCACAACCCGCTGCATCACCTCCTCGCTGCCGCCCAGCTCAGAGGCGGCTGGTGGCAGGCTGCAGAGCCCCAGAGTGCACCGGTCGAGGGGCCGGCAGGCTGTGGCTGCTGACGGATACTGTCGGCCCCCATGCGCTCGCTGGCCTCTGTGTGCGGGGGCCAATGGTGTCAGGCAGCAGCCGCCCCGGCCCCTGCCTCGCCTTGCCCTACGACAATGGCACTCCCACCCTGCCTCGCCTTGCCTTGCCTCACCCCGCAGGACGAGTCTCTTACCCACCGCCCCACCTGCCAGAGACCCCCTGGATCTCCCCCAATCCTGCCCGGCCCCCACAGGCGTCCCTCCCCACGAGCAACATCGAGGTGACCACGTCCACCTTGGCCACGCCCACCCAGTCTGCCATGACCACCACAGCCACGTCCACCCAGTGGGCCACGCCCACCTGGCACCCGGCAATAAATAAGTGGGTTTTGGTTTGCAGTTTGGGCACTCGGTCTCTAAAAGGTTCGCCATCACTGGGTTAGGAGGACTAACTGTAACCAAAATCTCTAAAAATTCTCTTTCTTGCTTATAACACGAAGCATGTTCTCTTTTCCTCTGCCTTTCTCCCTAATGCGTCTTTGTCATGAACCCTGATTAAAAGGGGTAACTGTAAAGGCTAGGACCCCACTATAGATTGTAGAGATTTCCCCCAAAATGCTTTATCCTTAGTTATCCATAGTCAACATTTAGCCTGCATTCACACCTCAAGATGTTAAGACGTGAGAAAGATGTAAAGTATGTGTCTTTTAGTGCTGCTTTCCAAAACATGGCCCAATTCACAGATCATAACAAGCCAAAATATGACTAAGTTTAGATTATTGTACATTAATGTATGAACCAGCTGCAACTTACTCAAAAAAAAAACATGATTAACCAAAACATGATTTCGCATGATGCACGAGCCTAGTCAATAACCCGCTGCTGTATAATTTAAGTCCTCAAGTCACACGTTTCAGTAATAAAACATCCAATATGCAATTGACACCTTAACAGCTCTTCTACCTCAAGATCAAATCAAAGTTTACAGCGGCAGCTGATTTCTCCTGCTTTCAGCCTGGTGGATCACTTCCACTGATAACTCTTCTACTTAAAAATAAATAAATCTTAAGTGTGCCGTGATTTTCCCGCAAAATGAAATAAGCATATCTCACATAGAAAAAAAAAACAATTAAAAAACAAGACAAGAGAAAGTGTGGAGCAAATATTTCTGCCTGCAAGGAAAGGAGGGAGGGAGGGAGGGAGGGAGGGAAGGAATAGAATAGAATAGAATAGAATAGAATAGAATAGAATAGAATAGAATAGAATAGAATAGAATAGAATAGAATAGAATCTGGAAGGGACCTTGGAGGTCTTCTAGTCCAGCCCCCTGCTCAAGCAGGAGGACCTATACCATCTCAGACAGGTGAATGTCTAGTCTCTTCTTAAAAATTTCCAGTGATGGAGCGCCCATGATTTCTGGGGGTAAGCTGTTCCACTGGTTGATTGTCCTCACTGTCAGGAAGTTTTTCTGATGGAGCCTTAAGCTGGAAGGGAAGGGAAGGAAGGAAGGAAGGAAGGAAGGAAGGAAGGAAGGAAGGAAGGAAGGAAGGAAGGAAGGAAGGAAGGAAGCTTTTCATTTCTAGCTTCCTGTTCTCGTGAGTTCTACCCTGCTCAAATGACAATCTGTTTCCCCTCCAACATCTTTTTCAAAGAGCAGCACCAAATATATCAGCTTTTTTGCAGCTTATACCCCTGTTCCCATTGACCACTTGAATCTGCTCCAGTTGAGAACACATTTCAACTCTTCTGCCAAGTTGCAGCCTTACCTACTTTTTCCCACTACACTAATTTGATCCTGTGCCCCATCTACACCCACACACTACCCCCTCTCCCAGTCCCAGCTTCCTCTTACCCTAAAGAGATGGCAAACTCTCCCCGCAGAGAGTGTCACCTTTTCCCACGCCTTTCTCCAAGCATATTTCAAGCGCTCTTGCATCACAAGAACCCACAACTAGAGCCCAGGGCAAGAAGAAGTAAAGCAGAAAGTGGTGGTTTTCAAGCCATGCACCTTCAGGTGGAGAGAAATGAACCCTGGCAACCCCTTTATTATCTCTCCTACCTGAAGCCCGCGTGGACAATCTGCCTCCTAGCACGCAAGCAAGGGCTGCATTCCTACAACCCACTGAACTCTGGCTAGTAGCCAATTCGACTTCCAGGCTCTCACCCTAGAATAAGACTCACATCTTAACCCCAACCGAGGTCAACGCCAAGCGAGAGGAGAGCAAGCTGTGCGGAGCTACCAGGTCTTGACCCGACTTGGCCGAACGCGTCTCGTGTGAACGCGGGCCAGCGGGCACTTTCGGCGGCCCCAGCCCGCCATCAAGCAAACAAAACGGGCGGAGCCACCGAGGGCGACTCGGGCTTCAAACGTCCCGCTCAAGCAACAGGTGTGGCGGAAACCCACGATCCGGCACCTGCCGGTTCTCCTCTCCGCTTCCCTCCCCCCCCCGCAGCGGGGCCGGGAAGCGGAAAAGCAGCCGGGCGAAGCAGGAGACCTCGTCCGCCTGCCTGCCTGCCCGCCCGTAGCAAAGAAAGCGGCTGGGTTTAGCTGCAGAAAGAAGCGACCGCTGGCCGCGTTCAGACGACCCGTTTAAAGCCAAGTCGGGTCAGCCCGCTTCGCGCCCCTCGACCAGCGTCGACCTCGGGTCGGGTCAACGAGAGAAAAAAAGCACGAAGCCCGCCGTCCGCTCAGCGCGCTTTCCCCGCGCCCGGCCGTGCCCAAGCCCTCTCCCCCCCCGCTTCTCACCTCCGGGGCTCTCCTTTCCGACGGTCGTCCAGCTTGGCGGTTGCTCGGGGCTGCCGGCAGAGGCGAAGACGGGAGCCCGAGGACGAGCGAGGTCCGCCACGAGGCAACGGTCGCAAGAAAGCGGCGCGGCTGGGCCGACCCGGGGGCGCCGCGTCTTTTCTCCTCCGCTCTCGGCAACTTTTCGGAAATCCGGGCGGGCTGCGGGGCGAGGGCGAGCCGTGGCAACGACCTTCCTCCTCCTCCTCCTCCTCCTCCTCCTGTTCCTCCTCCTCCTCCTCAAGCGACCCCCCCCCGGCCGACTGCAGCGGGGCGCGCGCGAGCCCTGGAGACCCTCCTCGAGCGGGTGGCCGGGCTGGGCGAGACGCGCCAGGCGGGACTGGCCGGCGGCTTTTGACAGGCGAGCGTCTCGCTGAGGTCGCTCCGCTTCTCTCCGACCCCGACCCGGGTAGGGAGGTGGGCGTGCGAGTCAGGTGAGGCTCGGCTCGGCTCGGCGGGACCAGCCCCTTCCTCCTCCTCCTCCCGCTGCCCTGCTTTCTCCTCCGGCGGAGAGTTGCTGCTGGCGGCGGCGACGTTAAAGGCGGGCGTCCTCCGGCGGCGAAGCCCGGGCGAGGTTTAAAGCCGCGGCTAGGCGCTCCGGCCCGCCCCCCGGTCCGTCCGTCCCCTCCTCCCGGATCCCATTCCCACCCCGCCAGCCCTCGTGCTAGCGCGGCCGAGAGGCGTCACGGGGCCCCGGGAGGAGGAGGAGGAGGAGAGGAGGAGGAGCCAGGCCGGCGAGGGCTTCTGGTGCTGCGAGGGCTCGCCGGAGGGAGGGAGGCGATCTCGGTCCATTTGTCGGCCGGTCCGTGGAGGGTGTGGGATGAACGGTGGCCGAGTCTGTCTCGGGCCGGGAGTGGTGCCGCTGCGTCTGGAGAGCTGGGAAGGTAGTATAGTAATAGTTAGGTAATAGTTATAGTTATAGGTATAGTATAGTATAGTATAGTATAGTATGGTTAATAGTTATAGTTATAGTTATAGTATAGTATAGTATAGTATAGTATAGTATAGTATAGTATAGTATAGTATAGTATGGTTAATAGTAATAGTAATAGTTGCAATGTATGGCTGTGAGAGTTGGACCATAAGAAAGGCTGAGCGCCAAAGAATTGAGGGAACTATGGTGCTGGAGAAGACTCCTGCGAGTCCCCTGGACTGCAAGGCAATCAAACCGGTCAGTCCTAGAGGAGATCAACCCTGACTGCTCTTTAGAAGGCCAGATCCTGAAGTTGAAACTCAAGTACTTTGGCCACCAAATGAGAAGGAAGGACTCACTGGAGAAGAGCCTGATGCTGGGAAAGATGGAGGGCAACAGAAGAAGGGGACGACAGAGAATGGGGTGGCTGGATGGAGTCACTGAAGCAGTAGGCGTGAGCTTCAATGGACTCCAGAAGATGGTAGAGGACAGGAAGGCCTGGAGGAACGTTGTCCATGGGGTCGCGATGGGTCAGACACGACTTCGCAACTAACAACGACAACAACAACAAATAGTAATAGTATAGAATAGCACAGGATAGAATAGGGTGGAATAGAATAGAATAGTATAATAGAGAAGAGAATGATAACTTTATTGTCACTTTAAATGCACTAATCAGCATACATTAAAATGAGATTTTGTTGCATACAGCTCTCAAAGGGTAAGTAACCACCTCCAATATACACTGCATAAACATGACCAAAAAAATGTATGCACATACCCAGTGCTTTTTTTGTAAAAAGAAAAGGTGCCGGAACTAACACATGTTATACAACCCGCCTTGCCTACCCTACAAGGTTCCATCCAAAAAAGGTGCCGGAACTCTGTTCTGGGCGTTCTATGACAAAAAAAGCCCTGCATATACCCACATAGACACACACATATATGACCCAGAGAAACAACACAATAATTATTTCTGAGACGGTGTTTCAGAAAAGTCCCTGGGGAAAAAACTCTCCAAGGAAGGTCATCTGAAGACTGCAGGTTCTCCAGATCCTAAATTGGAGGGGGGGGGAAGGGTGTGTGTCCAAGCTTGGCAAGTTTAAGACTTGTGGACTTCAACTCCCAGAATTCCCCAGCCAGCCTAGCTGGGGAATTGAAGCCCACAAGTCTGGGAGTTGAAGTCCACAGGTCTTAAAAGTTGCCGAGCTTGGACATCCCTGCCCTAAATGGACCCATTTTGCAAGTGTGGGCCAGGCAGGTGCAGAATAAGAGAATAACAGAATTGGAATGGACCTTGGAGATCATCTAGTCTAGTCCAACCCCCTGCTCAAGCAAAAGAAACTATACCAATATCAGACAAATGGCTGTCCAATCCCTTTTTACAAACCTTCAGTGTTGAAGCACCCACAACTTCTGGAGGCAAATTGTTCCACTGGTTAATTGTTTTCACTGTTAGGAAGTTTCTCCTTAATTCTCTCCTTGATCAGTTTTCACCCATTGTTTCTTGTCTTGCCTTCTGGTGCTTTGGAAGATACACCGACTCCTTCTTCTTTCTGGCAGCCCCTCAAATATTGGAACACTGCTATCATGTCACCCCTAGTCCCTTTCTCTAGACTAGCATCACAAACCAACCCAGGGTGTGAACTCAGATGTCTTCCAAATCTACAAGACTCTTGTGTCTGTTAAACTGCTGGCCAGCCGGTTAGGTGTGTTGTGTGAATGCGCATAGTGGCTTATTATCTTCAGGGTATCTTAGGACGGCACGGATCATTTTTATAGCCCAAAATTTTGGACAGATCACAAGCAGAGCCCTATGTTAGTGCCACAAGTCCTCTGCCTGTATGTAATCCACACTTTGGCTTCCAAACACGTTTTTCTGAATTCAATGAGGCTTATTCCAAAGCAGGTGTGTGTTGCGGGTGTCCAAGATATTGAGGAGTGTGGTGCATGAACTGGGAGGTAGGCAGAAGAGTGGATTGAAATAGAATTGAAAGGCACAAGAGCTTATCTACAGCAATTCCTCTAAAGTTTATTCCTCAAATGAATACAGTGATCTGTAGAAAGAAAAATCTTCATCAGGGTCCAGTCCAAGCTGGGAATAATCAAAATGGAGACTGCTTTAGAAAGAAGGTTGCAGTTTATTGAAGAGGAGAGCCAGACAGAAAGATGGCTCTGGAAGAACTGACCACATGGTGTGGTGGGTTTTTATACCTTCTGGGGCTCTTGAGGTTGTTTCCTGTTCCTGTTTGAGGCTTTGTACTTCCTGTGTCATGTACTTTGACCTGATTCTGAGTGTGCCCTTTTGGTATTGGTGGGTTAATCCTATTATGTCTCCTGACCTTAGAATTTGAGTGGGGGTATGTAGATTTTAGGTGTCTTTGTCTTCCTAATAGCTTCCTGGCTCCAACCTTCCTGAATGGATTATTAACATCTGCATTTCTAAAAGCTGGACTCTGCCTAGTTTCTGCTTGGGGGAGGGGCTGGGGGCTGGTTTCTGTCTTTTTTTAAGATCTTCTCCATTATTCCTTTGGGGAAATATATTCTGCCTTTTTAATATTCCCCAAAATATTTCTTTCTCTGGATTCTTCCCACAGATCCTTTCTGGACTCAGGAATTTTAGTTAATCCTATTGCTATTAAAAGAATTTTGTGTCCCCTTAAAAAAATTTAATAGCTTCATCTCTGGGAAGTCATTAGCTTCCTTCTTCAGAGGTTAATCTGTCTACCCCTACCCATCATGCTGAAGTGTATCTCTACTCTGCAACATATACAGTCAGTCCTCGACTTACGACCACAGAATTTCCATTGTTAAGCAAGGTAGTTGTTAAATAATCCATGCCTGATTTTGCAACCTTGTTTGCCACAGTTAAGCAACTTACTGCAGTTGTTAAGTGACTCACACGTTCATTAAGCGAATCTGGCTTTGCCCCATTGGCTTTGCTTGTCAAAAGGCAGCTGGGAAGGTTGCAAATGACAATCACAGGATTCTTGGATGCTGCTGTCACAAATATATGCTGATCGCCAAATATAGGCAGTCCTTGACTTACGACCACAACTGAGCGCAAAATTTCATGAAATAAATAAATGAAACATTTGCTAAGTGAGTATTGCTCTGTTTTACGACCTTTCTTGCCACAGTTGTTAAGTGAATCACTGCGGTTGATAACTTAGTAACCTGGTTGTTTAAGTGAATCTGGCTTTCCCCTTGACCAGGGGTAGGCAACCTTGGCTCTTTTATGACTCGTGGACTTCAACTCCCAGAATTCCTGAGCCAGCATGGGGGAAACTTTGGCCCCTTCATGACTCGTGGACTTCAACTCCCAGAATTCCTGAGCCAGCATGGCTCAGCTTGGAAACTCTCCCTTTCCCCTCAGCATGGCTGGCTCAGGAATTCTGGGAGTTGAAGTCCACGAGTCATAAAAGAGCCAAGGTTGCCTACCCCTGCCCTTGACTTTGCTTGTCAGAAGGTCACAAAAGCGGATCACATGACCCCTCAGGACACTGCGACCGTCATAAATATGAGCTAGTTAAGCGTCTGAATTTTGATCACATGACCATGGGGGAGGATGCTGCAAAGGTCGTAATTGTGAAAAATGGTCATAAGTCATTTTTGTAGCGCGGTCGTAAGTTTGAACGGTCACTAAATGAACTGTTGTAAGTCTGAGGACTACCTGTACTTGAATTTTGACCGTGGGGATGTCGCGACAGTTATAAGTGGCTCTTTTCAACGCCACTCTAAATTCAAATGGTCGCTAAACAACCGGCTGTAAGTTGAGGACTATACCTAGAAAGCCACCTGTGCAAAACACTCCTTGGTTCTTTTCATCCCTCCCATCTGGTGCTTATTCCCTCAGAACCACGGCGGAGAAAAATATTTTTCAGGCAAGAGGAATCAAAACTGGTCAGTTGCAAATCCAGCAGTCACAATCGCCCAAATACCTGCAGGGTGTGATTAGTTTTAAGTTCTAATGTTGTTGTTGTTTTGTGTGGTTTGCAAGATTATACAAATCCGGGTGTTTGGTCGGGATGGGGAAATGTATGACTCAAAGCCAGAGAAAGGGGACATTGAGCAAACAAGGTAAGGATGTTGTGTGATGGCAATCAACAACGTGTGAGCCTATAGATCAGCCCTGGATTAACCATTAAGGAAAATAAGCAGAGTGTTTAGGGCACCAAAGGAGGAGGAGTGCCACAAAGTTGTTATCATCCCCTTAACTCTTTCATTGACACCCTCAACTGTTAGTTATCACCACTTGTTGAGTCTTAAGCCTTGTCAGTTGAGCAATGGAAGGGCCAAAGGGCACCATTGTTGGGTTGTATTTGGGGCAACAACTGGCCTTAATCTGACCTGCTATCAGTTCAAGGATGATTAAGATAGTTTGTCTCCTGTAAGGACACTTCAAGTCGGCAATGTGGGGGGTGGCCGTCCTGTAAACCGCTTAGAGAGGGCTGTAAAGCACTGTGAAGCGGTATATAAGTCTAAGTCAGGGGTCTTCAAACTTGGGCCCTTTTATGACTTGTGGACTTCAACTCCCAGAATTCCTCAGCCAGCGTGGCTGGCTGAGGAATTCTGGGAGTTGAAGTCCACAAGTCATAAAAGGGCCAAGTTTGAAGACCCCCTGGTCTAAGTGCTATTGTAATTGCTAGTGTTAAATCTTTTTCTATGTGTTTGTCCCACCATCATGGGGTAAATTGGGCTGGTTAGCACTGCTTTATACTGAACTGGTAAATTGGAATACGGTGTCCAGTTTTTGTCACCCCTATCCCCAAAAAGAGACTCTAGAAAGTACAGAGAAGAGCAACAAATATGATTAGGGGGGCTGGAGGCTAAAACGCATGAGGAATGGTTACAGAAATTGAGTATCTTTCTAGTCTACAGAGAAGGACTAGGGCTGACATGATAGCAGTCTTCCAATATTGGAAGGGCTGTCACAGAGAAGAGGGGGTTGACTTATTCTCCCAAGCATCTGAAGGCAGGACAAGAAAAATGGAAACTTATGGAAGGAGAGAAGCAACCCAGAATTAAGTAGAAATTACTGACAGTTAGAACAATTAATCAATGAAATATCTTGTCTTCAGAAGCTGTGGATGCTCCATCACTGGAGGTTTTCAAGAAGTAAACTGTCTCTTGGGCAGGGGGTTGGACTAAAAGACCTCCAAGGTCCCTTCCAACTCTGCAATTCTGTAAAATCACCCAGGCAACTGGATAAAAAGAGAGTTCCATTTTTACTGACAATTGTTTTCGAGATGGATGGATAGGCAGATTGACAGACATGTACGCAAACAGGGGGAGAGAGAGGAGCTCATCTCAATGACAACCCCATGCTCACAACCCAAAAAAATCTGCTCAGTAGATCTTTCCAAAAATTTCATGACTGTTTCCAGGCTGCTCTCCAAGATCTATCCAGTTTATCCATTCTGGTTTTAATTGCTTCGTATTGCTACTTAAAAAAAAAACAAAAAAAACTACCCACGAAGCTGATTGCAGCATGTTGTATAAATAAGAATTCAAAGAAATAAACGTCTTTGGATCTCCCTGGTGTTTGTTTTGCATCTTTGTCTTGAATGTCTGTTTTGCATTGCACGTGGGCATTGGCAGGCGCCCTTCTTCCAAAAGTTCAGCCTTCCTGCCAACAAGAATTTATTTTCTAAGCTGCGGGTTCGAAGCAAGCTGAGATCGTTCTTTTACAATGCAGCTTACAGCCCTGGCAATCTCTGAGGCCATCCATCCAACTGTTTCATTGCCAAGCCAAAGGTGCTCGGTGCGTCCTTTTCAATAAAGGAGAATATTTGTGGCTCAGGGTTCAAATGGAGGGTCCTTGGAGAGCAAACCCCACTCTCTACTAGCACTGATGATGTTACCTAGTGTGGGTCATGAAACGCCTGCAAGAAAACAGCCAAGCTCAGAGAGCACCAAGAATCCTACTCCTACTCCTACTCCTCCTCCTCCCAAACTCTACTCCCTTCTAGCACTGATGATGTTATCTAGTTGGGTAATGAAACGTCTGCAAGAAAACAACCAAGCTCAGAGAGCACCAAGGACCCCACAGTTCTCCTCCTCCTCCTCCTCCTCCTCCTCCCCACAAACTCTACTCCCTTCTAGCATTGATGATGTTACCTAGTTGGGTAATGAAACATCTGCAAGAAAACCACCAAGCTCAGAGAGCACCGAGGGCATTCTTTTCACTTCCATAGAAATTCTTCAGAAAATCTGATTGCTGAATCCTGACCATGACTTACACCGGAAAAAAACAAATTACTGGTACTCTTTGACATACAACCACAATTGGGACCGGAACTTCCATCACTAAGCCATGTGGTCGACAAGTGAATTGCACCCAGTTTTTTGACATTAAATGAATCATGCAGTTGTTAAGCAAACCCCACACTGACTTTGCTTGTGGCAAGCCAGCACAGAAAGTTGCAAATGGCAAGCACCTTAAACTGAAACACTGCAACTGTTGTAAACACAATGCTGGTTGCCAAGTGCCCAAATTTAGATCACAGGGATGCTGAAATGGTCATAAGTGTGAGGACCTCTTGTAAGTCGCTACTTTCAGCACTGATGTAACTTCGAATCTGTAACACCCACCAGCAGAGAATTTAATGCTTAAATGCTGGAAGATAAAGCCATGATTTTTTTGTGTGTGTAAGTGAAGTAATTGCACAAAAACTAAGTGCCTTTTACTTGCGCAGCTGAATTAATTCCAAAACTGGCAAATCGGTAAAGAATCCACTCATGTGATTTTTTGGATGATTGAAAGGATGAAATAATAATAATAAACATTTTACAAGTCCTCAAATTACGACCAGAAATGTTTGGCTTAATTGTGGACATAATTTGAGGTCTACCTGTATTCAGGTTACAATTTTAGCCCAGATTGATATTTCTTTTATTTAACTGTTGCCATGGCTCTTCCTCCTGTTCCTCAAGGCTACATTTTCTTCCCATTACACATGCAGGTCGAGGATGCTTGGTATTGTAGTCCAACACATCCAGGAAACATCAGGTATGATGGGAAAAGCAAAGCTAGCACCACCACTGAAAAACAAGGTTTCTTTTTCTGATCTCTGGTTGCGTATTTGAAACGATCAGGAAGTCTGTGTAAGCCTATGTACTTTTGGAGCCTGGGAAGTTATCTGAGCTAGTCAGGGTGTGATCATTTTAAGATTTTAGATGCAAGAAAAGCAGATCAACTTTGTGGCTTTCTAGCCAAGTGACTTCAGGCCAAAAATGTGAGTGATAAAGGAAGGTGTGTCCCGGGATAACAGTAAACACAAACGGACACTAATCAAGCAAACATGTTAGCCTTTTATCCAGGAAGCATAATGTGTTCTGAGCGTCAGTGCAAGTCACACACACTGTAATGAAAAGTGTGTTTTTCTGACATACTTTTTGACAACATGCATGTATTCTCAAAAAGCAGATGACGCTGATTTTAAGAATAAGCAACCGAAGGGAGATTAGCCAAGGGAGGGGGGAAAAAAACAGAGAAAGTCTTTCTATCCAGGTAGTCCTCAACTTACAACAGTTCATTTAGTGACCGTTCGAACTTACAATGGCACTGAAAAAAAAGCCATTTTTCACACTTAACGACCGTCGCAGCATCCCCAGGGTCACGTGATTTACATTCAGATGCTTGACCACTGACTCACATTTATGACCGGCTGCAGCGTCCTGGGGTGTGTGTGTGTCACGTGATCCCTTTTTGTGACCTTTTCCCAAGCAGAGTCAGTGGGGGAAGCCAGATTCACTTAACAACCATGTTACTCACTTAACAACTGCAGCCTTTCACAACAGCTGTGGCAAGAAAGGTCGTTAACATGGGGCAAAACCCATTTAACCACTGTCTTATTTAGCGACAGAAATTTTGGGCTCGGTTGCGGTCGTACGTCAAGGACTACCTGTGAAGAAATATTAGTGCCCTGGCACATAAAATCTCCTGCTCTTTCTTTTTTTTTGGTTTTTCTTGTGCAGAACTGGCAGGATTTGTTACTGGGAGTTGTGCTTTATTCCTTGCCTACCTGGTGGAGTTAGTTCCTGGAGCAGCCAAGAGAGAGCCAGGAGTGAGAAACAAGACAAATATTGAATCCAATCCAGAGCTCTGCTTGCTTCATTCCTAGCATTATGCAAACTCCCCAAGCAGACCTGCCAGCTCTTACAAAGGTGCTGAAATGTTCCCTTCCTTTTTATTGGTCCATGCTGCTTGCTTCCATCATTGCAAGATACGCTTGATTGCAGATATGAAAGAGGAGATTTCACAGCTTTACTGGGTAAAAGAATGAGGAATTCACCTACGTTTACTGTATCTCAGGCGATCTCAGGAAACAGGAGGCTGGGATTGTTAATTTGAAAAATATTTGCAATCTGTCTCCCATATAACCTGTGCATCTCTATTGCAGGGAGCCCTTGACTTACAACCTTTGTAAGCCATACAATGCCACAGCCATATTTGCTGAATGGATGGACACTAACCAAGGAGAGAAGCAACCTAGAACTAAGGAGAAATTTCCTGACAGTGAGAACAATTAACCAGTGGAACAGATTTGCCTCCAGAAGTTGTAGGTGCCCATATCACTGGAGGTTTTCAAGAAGAGATTGGACAAACATTTGTCTGAAAACGTATATGGTTTCCTACCCAAGCAGACAGCCATTTATTTGGAATGGTGTAGGGTTTCCTGCTTGAGCAGGGAGTTGGACTAGAAGACCTCCAAGGTCCCTTCCAACTCTGTTATCCTGTCATAGGACAGACTACTAGGCTGTAAGTCAGTAAATCTCATTTTGCTGTAGAATGTTGTAAATATGCATTACAACCGGTATGTTTACCTCTTAAGATGATTCATTATGACACAGGGAAAATTTGAAACTAGTAATTTGGAGTAGCAATTCATAACATACCGTTGCTAAAGCCAACGCGGTAATCCTGGAAAGAAATGAAATAAAATGAAATAATGAAATGAAAAGAAAAGAGAAGAGAAAAGAGGAAGGAAGGAAGGAAGGAAGGAAGGAAGGAAGGAAGGAAGGAAGGAAGGAAGGAAGGAAGGAAGGAAGGAAGGAAGGAAGGAAGGAAGGAAGGAATTAATTAAATTGACACAGACAATAAGAATATCTGGGGAGGGGTCTTATTATTGCCAACCTGTTTTAGTCGATTAGTCCCCCACAGCCCTAGATTAAACATTAAGCAACACAAGAACATGCTTGGGGCATCAAGGGAAGGGAGGCACCCCAGAGTTTCAGGCTAGTGGCCCCCCTGGAGATGAGAAACTGGCCAAATTAGTTCTAATACTGAGGTCTCGCGTCACTCTATAGAAACAGTTTGCAAAGGTTCCCATCAGTCTCCTGGATTTGAATGGCTCCTCCTTCCAGCTCTTCTTTTATTATTTTGGAGCCCTCTTCTGGGGAATCAGCCTTTCTTCCGCCTGCTTCCAGCAGTCCTTTTCGAATCCCGCGTTTTGAAAAGGCACAAAGAAAGCCGCCTTTACTTAATACCGATGCCTGGCTAAAACAGGAGCTGGTTTTTTCAAAATTTGCTGAAAAGGAACAAACGTCAGAGTTCCCTTGAACTTGATTACAGAATCAAGATTAGGCACGTGGGGGTTTTTCAGATAGCTATTTAGAAACTTCACGGGCGCAGCTTTCCAGAAGCAGGATTGCTTCTCGATTACAACCATTTGTTTAGGGACGGTTCGAAGTTACAACGGCGCTGAAAAAAGCGACTTGTGACCGTTTTTTTCACACTTATGACCGCATTCCCCACGGTCATGTGATCAACATTCAGACCCTTGAAAACCGGTTCGCGTTTATGACGGTTGCAGCATCCCGGGGTCACGTGATCCCCTTTTGCGACCTCCTGACAAGCAAAGTCAATGGGGAAGCCAGACTCACTTAACAACCGTGTTACTAACTTCACAACTGCAGCGATTCACTTAACGACTGCAACAAGAAAGGGCGTAAAATGGGGCAAAACTCAGTTAACAAATGCCTCTCTTCACAGCAGAAATTTCGAGCTCAATTGTGTGTCAAAGACTATCCGTTAGTTGCTTTCAGTTTGGCAAGATTTCTGTCTGTAAGTGAGGAACAATAAAAGAAGCTGTTTAAAAGTAACTCCCTGGGTGTCTTTCTTGGGTTTTGGAACCTGACAGAGTCAATTCTGACATGATGGCACATAATCGATATTTGGGCAGCTTCCCAATTGTGACTCCCATAAAGATGCATTGGGAAAAAAATCAGGATTTTTTTTCTCTGTATCAGCCAGATGGATCTGGCCCATGCAGCAAATCTGATCCCTTCTGTTTGGTCTTCAAAAGTCTCCTTTCTAACATAGAAATAGATAAGTAGACATAGTTTTCAGTAATAATTTTTCAACAAACCTGCTGTCTGAGTTTACATTCGCTAATACATAATTATTCAAAATGAAAAAGGTCTTCTGCAGTCACGACATAAGCCTAAGACTGAAAATCAGGCTTGTCAGATGCTATATTTTTTCTATCTTGCTCTATGGAGTAGAGAGTTGGTCTCTGACGGAAGGCCACCTGAAGAGACTAGAAGCATTTGAAATGTGGATTTACAGGCGGCTGTTACGTAGAAGCTGGGTGGACAAAATCAGAAATGAGGAGGTTTTAAGCCGCCTGGGAAAGCCAAGGAAAATCATCAAAACAATTAAAAAACTAAAGTTAGAATATTTCGGACACGTGATGCGACACCCAGAAAAATACGGCATACTCCATTTAATCCTCCAAGGAAAGATTGAAGGCAAACGAGGTCCAGGCAGAAGAAGAACATCGTGGCTTCAAAATCTAAGGGACTGGTTTGGACAAAACTCAGCAGCACTTTTTCGTGCGGCTGCTGATAAAAACAGGATCGCCAACATGATCGCCAACGTCCGATAACGGATATGGCAGAAGAAGAGGAATACATAATTAATTCCTAATCCTTTTATTCTTTTCTCTAGCCATCGATAAAATAAGTCCCGAGTTTGGTAATATTCCGTTTCTTCTTTTTCTTTCAGTCTCATAGTCAGTCTATCCATCTCTGCGCATTCTAGTATTATTATTACTGAATGTATGGGGGAAAACCCCAATAAAAACTCTTACCAAAAAAAAAGACATAGTTTTAGCCCCGGACACAATCTTTTTCAGGCAACTGATTGGGGAAAAAAAAAAAAGAATTAAAAAGGAAAAGATGTATAAAATATTAAAATAAGACCTGGAAATTTCTCCCTCCTTGTGAAAGATTAATTAAAATGAGTAGCAAAATGTTCTATTCTGAAACATATCTCTGAAGTACTCCAATCAACCGGAAATGATGAAATAGCCTGCTCAGATAGTTAAATAATCCTAATTCTGAGTAATTTTGCTGTCTTTTTCCCAGGCCAACACATTTCATGACATCCTTTTAAACATGAAAGACTGTAAACAACATAAAGAAGGAAGAATGTTAGCTTCTTATGTTCTTTTTCCCCCCTATTCACACATAAATGGCACCAGAAGGTCTGTATCCTGTCTTTCTGCTTGGGATTTTTTGCGTCACTCCAACCAAATCATTGGTGGTCTGTCTTCAACCCAAAATATTTGTTAATTGGAAAGGAGAAAGCACAGAAAAAGGAATTTATTTTCGAGAATGGGAAGCAGCAACATTTCAAAGGGAGCAGCAAAACTTCAGTACTGCAACAACGCTTTTGAAGTTGCAGGTTGCAATATGGCGACAACACTTTGGAAGAGTTGTCCCATATCAATAAAGGAGAATATTTGTAGCTCAGAATTGAAATGAGGGGTCCTTGGTGGTCTCTGAGCTTAGTTGTCCTCTTGCAGACATTTCATTACCCAAACTAGGTAATATCTTCAATGCTACTTTGGAATAAAAGTTGGACAACCATTTGCATGGGGTGGGATAAGGTCTCCTGCTTAAGCAGGGGGCTGGACTAGAAGACCTCCAAGGTCCCTTCCAACTCTGTTATTCTGTTACATGTGTCAGTTTTGCATATATATATATCTATATACTTTTTAAATGTTTCTTACAAAGCTATAATACAAACTGGGAAAAATAAATCCTGCTGTGTTCAAGAAAACTTTTAAGTCACGGTCAAAACACTCTTTTGAATGAAAAGTTCCAGGTACGATTATTTTTGAAAGAGTGGTTTGTGTACTAAGCGGTTATGAGGGGAAAAAACACCTCCACATTTCAGAGGAGCTTACCTTTAATCCAACAAAAACTCAAAAGGCTAAATGTGTCCAATTTATGGAATAATTTCCAGCCATGTAAAGGATGAAAAGCCACAGGCCAGCCTCCTGCAATGTGGGATCCTTGTGATGGTCTTCTTAAGCAAGTAGGGAGACCAAATTATGCCTTAATTGTCCGTTTCCCCCCTGGACTTTTCATCGTCTCCCATTCTATTGGCTTTCTGGAAGTGGTTAAAAACAGAAACATTTTTGGAGAGCTTTTGATGTTGAAATGATTCCACCAATTTATTAGTTGGGTTGAACTAAGTTGGATTAGATTGGGCAGGTTGGGACAGATACAATTGGGATGGTTGCGCTGCATGCAATTTTCATTTATTCCGGTTTATTATCATGGACAGGTTACTGTACATGGTAATGATTTTTTTTCTTTTATTATCCTGTTGACATATTAATGTATTTTGTTAGCCCCCAAGTTGTCTCTCAGTTCTGACAGGTAGAAATCCAAGGAATAAAATAAACGAGTAAAAATAATAAAATCAATAATAACATAAAAAAGATGTTGAGACTCTAGAAGGAGTGCAGAGAAGAGCAACAAAGATGATGAGGGGACTGGAGGCTAAAACATATAAGGAACGGTTGCTGGAATTGGGTATGTCTAGTTTAATGAAGAGAAGGACGAGGGGGGACAGGATAGCAGTCTTCCAATATATCAGGAGCTGCCCCAAAGAAGAGGGAGTCAAGCTATTCTCCAAAGCGCCTGAAGGCAGGACAAGAAGCAACAGATGGAAACTCATCAAGGAGAGAAGCAACCTAGAACTAAGGAGAAACTTCCTGACAGTGAGAACAATTAACCAGTGGAACAACCTGCCTCCAGAAGTGGTGAATGCTCCAACACTGGAGGTTTTTAAGAAGAGACTGGACAGTCATTTGTCTGAAATGGTATAGGGTTTCCTGCCTGAGCAGGGGGTTGGACTAGATGACCTCCAAGGTCCCTTCCAACTCTGGTATTCTATTCTGTTCTGTTCAGGTGGCTAACAAACTGTCTTCCTATACTTAAGGGACTCACAGAGAGGAGGGGGTCAACCTGTTCTCACCTGAGGGCAGGACAAGAAGCAATGGATGGAAAGTAATCAAGGAAAGAAGCAACCTAGAACTAAGGAGAAACTTCTTGACAGTGAGAACAATTAACCAGTGGAACTACCTGCCTCCAGACGCGGTGAATGCTCCAACACTGGAAGTTTTTAAGAAGAGACTGGACAGCCATTTGTCTGAAATGGTATAGGGTTTCCTGCCTGAGCAGGGGGTTGGACTAGATGACCTCCAAAGTCCTTTCCAACATTATTATTATTTATTTATTTATTTATTTATTTATTTATTTATTTATTATTTATTAGTATTATTACAGACTTGGAAGGGACTTGAAGATCTTCTAGTCCAACCCCCTGCTCAGGCAGGAAACCCTATACCATTTCAGACAAATGGTTGTCCAATCTCTTCTTAAAAATTTCCAGTGTTGGAGCACCCACAACTTCTGAAGGCAAGTCGTTCCACTGATTAATTGTTCTCACTATCAGGACATTTCTCCTTAGTTCTAGGTTGGTTCTCTCCTTGATCAGTTTCCATCCATTGTTTCTTGTCTTCCCTTCTTGTCTGTCTGTCTGTATATGTATAAATATATGTGTATGAATATATGTATATGTATACACATACACTTTATAGACACATACTATGTATAGAAAGAGTTGGAAAACTAAAATCTCTTTGTTGATATATATATTATTTGCATTCTTAAAGTCTGTGTAAGCATTAAAATATGAAGCAGGCCTCTCCCTGCCTCTACAGTAATTGCTAAAGTAAAAGGATACAACTCTCCATAACTGAATAACAGAGTTGGAAGGGACCTTGGAGGTCCTCTAGTCCAACCCCCTGCTCTGGCAGGAAACCCTATACCATTTCAGACAAAGGGCTGTCCAGTCTCTTCTTAAAAACTTCCAGTGTTGGAGCATTCACCGCTTCTGGAGGCAGGTTGTTCCACTGGTTAATTGTTCTAACTGTCAGGAAGTTTCTCCTTAGTTCCAGGTTGGTTCTCTCCTTGATCAGTTTCCATCCGTTGTTTCTTGTTTTGCCTTCTGGTGGTTTGGAGAATAAGTTGACCCCCTCCTCTTCTTTGGGGCAGCCCCTCAGACCTTGGAAGACTGCTATCATGTCCCGCTTAGTCCTTTTCGCTAGATTAGAGTTCCTGAAACTGTTCTTCATATGTTTTAGCCTAATCATCTAATTGCCCTTCCCCACCTCACCCCATTTGTATTTGGAATAGATCTTGGAACTTAGAATTAACATTGCAGCTATTTTGTAATTTCCAGTTTATGTAAAAATGTTTCAGAAAGTTTGAACCTTGAGCAATTTAGGAAAAGCAGTCTACATGCTGTTTTAAAATGATGATGTTCAGGGCAATGGGGACGTCATGTGTTGCTGGTTAAATGGAGCATCTCCCATGACTTTCACAAGCCTAGCCAGGGGGAAGATTCCAGCCATTCCTCCATACTTCACTTAAACCCTTTGTTCCTCCGGAAGTTAATCTATATCCCTTTGCTTTGTAAGAAATCATTTGCTGTATTTTCTAAGAGGCATTATAAGTCCCTATAAATTCTTGCTTAAGCCGTGTTGATTTTATCCGAGCTCAAGAATGCATGGGTTTCTTGCAGGTACCCAGTCCCTATGAACATCTGGCCCCAGTTATCCCAATATCTGTAAAAACAGACCAGTTTAAAAATCATCTCTCTTGGCTGGTGCAACAGGAAACCATTATGATTAAAAATGAGAGGGGGAGGAGAGAGAATCAGCCTATGATAAACTTTCTGGAACCTGGACCACCCTCTATGGCCACTAACAGACCATCTGGAATTAGTCAAATTTCCTTAGGTCAAATTCCTTCTCTGCCATCACTATCCTTCTCTCTCTCTCTCTCTCTCTCTCTCTCTCTCTCTCTCATTTATTCTATCTCTCATTTATTCTATCTATCTATCTATCTATCTATCTATCTATCTATCTATCTATCTATCTATCTATCTATCTATCTATCTATCTATCTATCTAATAATATATCATTTATTCTCTCTCTCTCTCTCTCTCTCTCTCTCTCTCTCTCTCTCTCTCTCTCCCTACCATGGATGGATGGATGGATGAATGGATAAATGAATGTGTGTCTGTGTGTGTCCATTCCTTTCTTGATGGGTCTCCTCTGCCAGTTCTTCAGCACCATCTCCATGGTAGCATATTTAATGTCAACAACCTTGAGTTTCAATTCAATTGAATTATTATATGCTTTCCTTTTTATACTCTACTCTTCCATTCATAGAGCACTCAGGGCCAACAGGCCTAGTTCAAGAACGTGGTCAAAGTGGGCCCTTATGGATGGTCAAGAGTGGGCCCAGCTGGGTGTGCATGGAATATAGGGCTGAGCCTGGATATGAAACCATCTCCTGGGAGAATGAAATATAACGTGAGAAAAAAACTAACCCTGAGGTTTTTATAACTAGAATAGAGATGCACAAATTAGGATATAATTAACGGTTACCATCTGTTAAGCTAGCAGCAGCCAAAACGGCAACTGGAATGTTAAGACACGAATGACAAGAAAATCATATGGAATTGGTAATAATAGCACAGCTCAGAAGCGCCACATGGGAATTGATTCAAATGTTTCTCCAGTATGCAAATGACAGCTTCTTCATATACAGCATGAGGAGAGATTTGAGAGACTTCCTAAGATTGAGCTTTTGATGTGACCTGTGGATCTTCTATTTCATCTTCCGACTTCACTCCAACACAGCCATTCTTAAAACACCTGGGGGGGGGAATAAGCTTTTTGGAGGTTTTTAAAAAGAGATTGGACAGCCATTTAGCAATAGTTAATAGCAATAGACTTATATATCGCCCCATAGCGTTTTACAGCACTCTCTGGGCAGTTTACAAATGTCAGCATATTGACCCGCAACAATCTGGGTCCTCATTTTACTGACCTTGGAAGGATGGAAAGCTGAGTCAACCTTGAGCCCCATCAGGATCGAACTCCAGACAGTGGACGGAGTTAGCCTGCAATACTGCACTCTAACCACTGTGCCACCATGGCTCTTTGGTCTACTATTTGTCTGATATGGTATGGGGAGTCCTGCTTGAACAGGGGTTTGGTCTAGATCAGGGGTAGGCAACCTTGGCTCTTTTATGACTCGTGGACTTCAACTCCCAGAATTCCTGAGCCAGCATGGCTCAGCTTGGAAACCTCTCCCTTTCCCCTCAGCATGGCTGGCTCAGGAATTCTGGGAGTTGGAGTCCACGAGTCATAAAAGAGCCAAGGTTGCCTACCTCTGGCCTAGGCCTAGGCCGCTTTATGACTCATGGACTTCAACTCCCAGAATTCCTGAGCCAGCATGGCTCAGCTTGGAAACCTCTCCCTTTCCCCTCAGCATGGCTGGCTCAGGAATTCTGGGAGTTGAAGTCCACGAGTCATAAAAGAGCCAAGGTTGCCTAGTCTAGACTCTAGATCACGGGTCGGCAACCCGCGGCTCCGGAGCCGCATGCGGCTCTTTGAGGGATCACCTGCGGCTCCGGAGCCTCCGCCGCGGGCGGGTGCGCATGCGAGGGCGGGTGCGCATGCGCATGCGCGAACGGGCATGCGCGGGTGTGCGCACATGCGCGCGGGCGCGGGCGGGCGCGCATGCGCGGGCGGGTGCGGCTCCCAGGGGTTTTTTTTTTTAGGGAAACGGGTCCGTGCGGCTCGTTGGATGTTTCGGCTGGCCGACCCATGCTCTAGATCATTAGAAGACCCCCAAGATTTGTTCCAACGGTGTTATTCTATATTCTGTTATTCCCTTTTCACATTGAGCTCCTTTCTTTGAAGACGTCTCTCTGCACTGCCTCAGGCAGGTATTTTGTGCCGTCAGAAAAAGGTAGTAACTATTTAATGGATTATTATATTTTTAGAGGCATGGAGAGGTGGAGAACAGATGGGGTTTTACTGCTTTATGGGGCCAAAATAATTTGTCCAAGAGGTTGTACATATGAAATGTAGCCCAGTTTTGGGGTTTGAGTGATAGTTTTAGACTACCAGACTACCAAATGTCATTTGATGAATTTAATTCTTTTCCTCCTTATACCTCAATATGCCTCTCTTTATCTTTCATTTGATTAGTTAGATTGCATTCTATGTTCTTGGATTTTAGGAAGGTTGACAAGGCTATGGATTCTCTGCTTTGGGGAAGAGAATGTGTGGGACCAGTCCTACTATTTGGAATTCTCTTAGAGTAGAGGAATACATAGTAGAACTGCATCTACTTTACTATGTGGATGTGTTTTGATTGTAGTGTACATTTCTGTGCTTTCTTTCTTAAAAAGAAACATAATTTCATATCATTTCTAATCGCCTATTGATTAGTAATTATTTAGTTTAGTGATTAATATTGATATGTTACTTATATGTAAGGGTGTAGGTCAGGGGTAGGCAACCTTGGCTCTTTTATGAGTGGTGGACTTCAACTCCCAGAATTCCTGAGCCAGCCATGCTGAGGGGAAAGGGAGAAGTTTCCAAGCAGAGCCATGGTGGCTCAGGAATTCTGGGAGTTGAAGTCCACGAGTCATAAAAGAGCCAAGGTTGCCTACCCCTGGTGTAGGTCTATACATATGTTGTATATAGTATGTTTTTTTAAATGTGTGTTATGTATGTGTACACGTGAGAGCAAGCAACTAAATTTCATTTTTAATGTGTGCCATTGTGCCCACAGGAAAACAAATGACAATAAAGGTTATTTAATCATCAAAAAATCTAACCTAGTTAGAAAATACACAAGGTCAGTAGTGTCTCACAATAAAATATGAATTTATAGCGATTCTTTTTGTTTGCATCATTTTAATTTTTTCCTTTATTTCTTGCACAACAAAAAAAAGATATGCAAGGGAGTGCAAGCATAAATGTCAACATGAACTTTTTTTAAAAGTCTCTTCAGCAACTGGACATTTTGCTGAAACATGCATAGAGACACACAGACACACACACACAATTTCCCATAGTGCTAAATTGGAGCACTTCACTTTAAACTTCACTCTGAACTAGGAAAAAAAAAAGTATTCAGAAAACTAGGCTGAAGGATTTTCTCTGGAAACTCTTTTTTTTTAATTTTTAATATTTTTTCTAGAAAAAAGAGAGGAAATGCAGCTATTAGGAAGGGGTCAAAAAGTCAAAATGGCAGCCATGACCATGCAATTGAAGCCCCTTCCCATGGTTGCTAAGAAAATTTCTGCAGTTGTTAAGTGAATCAAGTAGTCATTGAGTGAATTTGGATTCCTCCATTGATTTTGCTCATTGGAACCACACACACCCTGGAAGGCTAACAAATGCTGATCACGTGAGCTTGGGGGATGCTGCAACCTGTGTGAATACAGGCTGGTTCCCAAGCATCCAAATGTTGCTCATGTGACTATGGAGATGCTGAGAAGGTGGTAGGTGCGAGGGCTGGTGGTAAGTCACTTTTTCGATCTGAGACGGATTTGAGAATGTTCACAATTGGGAGACAAGATATATGATTAGATAGATAGATAGATAGATAGATAGATAGATAGATAGATAGATAGATAGATAGATAGATAGATAGATAGATAGATAGATAGATAGATAGATAGATAGATAGATGATAGATAGATGATAGATAGATAGATAGATAGATAGATAGATAGATAGATAGATAGATAGATAGATAGATAGATAGATAGATAGATAGATAGATAGATAGATAGATAAGATAGATCAGCCGGTTCACACCACTTCGGCAGAACCGGTAGCTAATTTTTTGTTGCCCAGGTCCAGAACGGACTTCCGGAAGTGGCATCCACACAGAGAACCGGTTGTTCACATATTTGAATCCCACCACTGGATAGATAGATGACAGACAGACAGATGACAGACAGATGCATAGAGATGAAAGAGAGAGAGACAGATGATAAATAGATGATAGGTAGATAGATGGATAGGACAGACAGATAAATGATTGATAGATTGATAGATTGAAAGAGATTATATCTGTCATCTATATCTGTCTGTCTGTCTGTCTGTCTCTGCCTGCCTGCCTGCCTGCCTGCCTGCCTGCCTGCCTGCCTGCCTGCCTG
Organism: Azemiops feae; assembly: GCA_023970755.1. NCBI lineage: Eukaryota > Metazoa > Chordata > Lepidosauria > Squamata > Viperidae > Azemiops > Azemiops feae. The sequence goes on from JALGBA010002670.1 coordinate 184,635, forward strand.
CCTGCCTGCCTGCCTATCTATCTATCTATCTATCTATCTATCTATCTATCTATCTATCTATCTATCTATCTATCTATCTATCTATCTATCTATCTATCATCTACCTACCTACCTACCTACCCATCCATCCATCCATCCATCCATCTATCATTTATCTATATTAACAAAGAACAGAGACATCCATGCAAATGGCTATTAAAGTACAAGTATTGGAGCTTCTGTAAAACCATTATAAATATTATGGACTCCAAACAGGCCATCGCTGATAGCTGAACGACTCTCTTTCAAGAGCAGCTCCATCTGTGTCCATTCACTTTTTGGCCCTCTTTCCAAGGCATGACTGGGAATAAACAGCGATTGTCCTCTTCAGAATCAACTGACAGATTCCTCAAGCCTATTCCCTCGAGTCAGTCTACGAGGCCAGGGGTCTTGTGGGTGGTTTCCAAGCCAGGAATCACTTGAGAGGCTAAATATATATATATCACTGGAACCTTAGAGGGCTTAGTATGCATACTCAACATGGGGAACATTTTAAATCGGGACAGTGATGCTTTTCAAGATTGTTGATAAAGCAAACACTTCAAGGAAAGAGCAACTTTAAGCAACGAAATCCAAAACAGAAGGAAAAGGAGAGGGAGAAAATAAGATGTAAAGGGTCTGGGCATGTACAGGGAGTCCTTGACTTCCAACAGTTCATTTAGTGACCGTTCAAAGTTATAATGGCAATGGAAAAAAGCGACTTATGACCGGTTTTCAAAGTTACGACCTTTGCAGCATCCCCATGATCACGCGATCAAAATTCAGACGTTTGGCAAATGGTTCATATTTATGACCGTGGCTGTGTCCCGGTCATGTGATCCCCTTTTGCGACCTTCTGATGAGCAAAGTCAATAGGGAAGTCAGATTCACTTAACAACTGTGGCAAGAAAGGTCGTAAAATGGGGCAAAGCTCACTTAACACCTGTCTCAGTTAACAACAGAAACTTTGGGCTCAATTGTGGTCGTACGTCAAGAACTACATGTAGTGGTATGTGAGGAAGACCTTGGGAGGCAAAGCCAAGAGAACGGTGAAACAGGAGACAGCAGAACCCACAGCTGGAGAGTGGGGGGTGCAAGACGTTCAGAAGGGACCCTCCCTAGTTTCTCCAGCTGTAAAGGTGATGGGGGAGGGGGATGAGAATTTCATTTTCAGACCTGCAAGATCAATATAACTTTACAATAAACACACATGTGTTACTAGAAGGCGAAATCACAAAACTGCAACTCACTTATTTTGGCCGTGTCGTGTCGGGGAACTCACTGGAGAAAGCAATTGTGTTAGGAAGAATTAGCGGTAAAAGGAAACCAGGCCATCAAAGAACAGGGTGGCTGGACACCATCCAAGCTGATGCCAGGCAGAACATAGAACAACTCAAAGAAGCAGTGCAGGATCAGAAGAGGTGGAGAGACCTGGCCCATAGAATCGCCAGCAGTCAGACGTGGCTGAATGGACAACATCATTATCATCATCAACAACAACAACAATAACAGCAACATCATCATTGTGGGCGCTCCATCACTGGAGATTTTTAAGAAGAGACTAGATATTCACCTGTCTGAGACGGTATAGGTTCTCCTGATGGGCAGGGGGCTGGACTAGACCTCCAAGGTCCTTTTCAGCTCTATTCTATTCTATTCTATTCTATTCTATTCTATTCTATTCTATTCTATTCTATTCTATTCTATTCTATTCTATTCTATTCTATTCTATTCATTATTCTATTCTATTCTATTCTATTCTATTCTATTCTTATTCTTTCCTATTCATATTCTTTCCTATTCATATTCTATTCTGCTCTGCTCTGCTCTACTCTACTCTACTCTATTCCATCCCTATATTCTATTCTATTCTATCCTGTTATTCTATTCTATTCTATTCTATTCTATTCTATTCTATTCTATTCTATTCTATTCCATTCCATTCCATTCCATTCCATTCCATTCCATTCCATTCCATTCCATTCTATTCTATTCTATTCTATTCTATCCCTATATTCTATTCTATTCCATCCCTATATTCTATTCTATTCCATCCCTATATTCTACTCTACTCTACTCTACTCTACTCTACTCTATTCTATCCCTATATTCTATTCTATTCCATCCCTATATTCTACTCTACTCTACTCTACTCTACTCTACTCTACTCTATTCTATCCCTATATTCTATTCTATTCCATCCCTATATTCTACTCTACTCTACTCTACTCTACTCTACTCTACTCTACTCTATTCTATTCTATCCCTATATTCTATTCTATTCCATCCCTATATTCTATTCTATTCCATCCCTATATTCTACTCTACTCTACTCTACTCTACTCTACTCTACTCTATTCTATTCTATCCCTATATTCTATTCTATTCCATCCCTATATTCTACTCTACTCTACTCTACTCTACTCTACTCTATTCTATCCCTATATTCTATTCTATTCCATCCCTATATTCTACTCTACTCTACTCTACTCTACTCTATTCTATTCTATCCCTATATTCTATTCTATTCCATCCCTATATTCTATTCTATTCCATCCCTATATTCTACTCTACTCTACTCTACTCTACTCTACTCTACTCTACTCTGTTCTGTTCTGTTCTGTTCTATTCTATTCTATTCCATCCCTATATTCTATTCTATTCCATCCCTATATTCTACTCTACTCTACTCTACTCTACTCTACTCTACTCTACTCTACTCTACTCTACTCTACTCTACTCTACTCTACTCTATTCTTATCATGTTGTGATTCCTGTCTGGTTTGTCCAGCAAGCTTGAGAGGAAGTCTCCCAAATCAACAGGGTCCCCAACCCACCCAGGAATTTAGAGTCTTAGCCATCAATCCTAACCTAACATTTGATTTTACATTAAAGCTCCAATCTTCATGAATATTGCTGTTTAAGGCTACCATATCACAGCTGCCAAACCCCGAGCAGTTACCAGATGGTAGCCTAGCGTAAGATCACTGGCTGCCATCTAATGATTGTTTGCAACCCAGATCCGGTAGCTCTGAATCAATCAATCAATCAATCAATTCAAAGTTCGGAACTAACTGACTCAGGCAGGCAAAACCAGTTTTCCTGTATAATTTATGACCTGTTTTCCCTGAATGCACCTGGGTAACGTTCAGCTTGGAGTCCTGTGACCAACGCAGACCGCCGCTCAGCCGGAGAGCAAACCGGTTCTTCCTGCAACATGGCATTTTTCTTTTAAAGGCCAAGAAAGGGGCTATTTATTGAATCTACTTTCTGAGTTTCTGAGGCCGTCATACTGACGGGATGGTTACCAAGTTGACAGATGTTAAGTTCTTCATGGAGCAGCCATTAGGAACGGAAGCTATTGGAAGTATAGGTAGTAGTTCCCCGACTTATAATCAGAATTTTCGTTGCTAAGCAAGGAAGTTGTTTAAGGGAATTATGCCTGATTTCATGACTTAAATGAACCTCTGCAGTTGTTAAGTGAATCACAGGGTTATTAAGCAAACCGGGCTTCCTCCAGTGACTTTGTTTGTCAGTAAGCCAGCTGGAAAGGTTATCAATGATAATCCCCAATCCCGAGTATGCTGCAACCTGTGTAAATACACTCTGATAACCAAGGACTTGAATTTTTGACCGTGCTTCTACGGGGATGCTGTGGCGGTTGTAAGTGCGAGGACTGGTTTGCAAGTCACTTTTTTTCAGTGTCGTAACTTCAAATGGTCACTAAATGAAGGCTAGTAAGTCGATAAAGGGATTACAGGTGGTCCTTCATTCATGACCAATTGCTTAGTGACCGTTCAAAGTTATGATGGATCCCGATGGACTGAATGGATGATTTATGGATCTGAGGAGTTAAAAAAAAAAAAAAGATTAAAGTGGGAGGGGAAAGAGTAAGAGGGCAACTACTCAAGAGAAAGAAGGGTGGAAGTAATGATCCTATGTTTTTTTTTTCCTTCCTCTAGCCTTTTGTCTTGTTTTCTTTTTTTTCTTATTCTCATCTTTTCTTTAGTTTTTATATTTTTGCTGTATTCAAAATTCTAGTAAAAATAAAAAAGAGGGAGAGAGGAAAGAAACGGAAAGAGGGAGGGAGGGAGGAAAGAAGGAAGGGAGGAAGGAAGGAAGATCCATGGATGGGAGGGAGAGAGGGAGGGATGGAAGAAAAGGAAGGAAGGAAGGAAGGAAGGAAGGAAGGAAGGAAAGAAGGAAGGAAGGAAGGAAGGAAGGAAGGAAGGAAGGAAGGAAGGAAGGAAGGAAGGAAGGAAGGAAGGAAGGAAGGAAGATAGCCCTTTATCTTTTTTTCCCTTTAATCCTATCCTATGGACATGCAAAAAACTCTTCCTCAATAAATTATACCTCAGTGAAAATGTGGCCCTGAAAAGAAAAAATATTATTCAACTTTGCTTTAGCAGAACATGAGTCTAGGACTCTAGGTGGTCCACTGGAGACCCATCAACCCCTTATGCCTAGACTAGATCATGAGAACTAACAGCAGGAAGCAGGAGCCCAGAACCATGAACTCACTCTGCACTCCGTTGGGTAGTCCCCTTTGGAATCTGGTAGATTCCTGCAAATGAGTAACTCCCCTCCACCCCCACCCCCAACGAGTTGCTTTTCTCAGAGGCAGAAAGGTGTATATTCACAACATCCTGGTATGAGCAATAGGCAAACTCTCTCTGTGGCGTCTTTTGGGTACGGTGGAAACTGTCTTGAACATCATTACTCATCCGGGTGGTGTCATTTGCATAGCACGTTCATTGAAACTAGGGGTGGGTGCAGGAAGGTTCGCAGAACAGATTTGCAGCTGGAAGGCAAGCTGGCACCGGCAGCCGAAATATGAATCAGCTGAATGTGAAATTAGGATCCAGTGTGGTTTCCCAGACCCACAAAGAATGAGATCCCAGATCCAAAGCAACGGAGGCTGATGAACGGCCCAAGCTGAAGGCCATCTTGTTCCCAGGCATAACCAAGGATTCATCTTCCTAAGCAAGGATGGACTTGGGGCTGTTTTTAAGATATTTAATTTAATAGCTGGAACAGTAAAGTGTATAATGGGCCAGAACACACAGTTGTAGTTGATTGATTGGAGAGTGCGGGCTCCTGAGTGAGGCAATCTACGTTATGATTGGTTGCTGGATAAGAAGAGGGCGTTTCCCTTTTTTCCCACCTTTTTCTTCTATTTGCTCTGTAGGCTGTTCTGTGATTTACCTCATGAGGTAGTAATGTGCCTGACTATCTTGTTTGCTGATATAAATATAAACGTAAAATATATTTGTTTATATAAAAATACAAGTTTGTGTCAACGTCTCTGACTCCATTTGGACTGCGGCTGTATAATTCCGACAGGCTGGCTGCAGATGTTACACGAAGCAATCAAATGTTAGAAGATGCCTTCATACACCTCATATATTGGTTTGAGTTGCCCACTGATGATTCAGAAAGTGCCGGCTTCTGCATGAGGCAATCTATGTTATGATTGGTTGCTGGGTATAAAAGGGGAGTTTCACTTTTTCCCGCTTTTTCTTCTGTGCTCTCTGTAAGCTTTCTGTGATTTACCTCATGATTTACCTCATGATGTAGTGATGTGCCTGACTGTCTTGTTTGCTGATATAAATATAAATGTAAAATAGATTTATTTATATAAAACTACGTGTCAGCGTCTCTGACTCAAGTTGGATACCGGCTGCGCAATTCCCTGACAGTCTGGCTGCATGTGTTACACGAAACAGTCAAGTGTTAGAAAATGCCTTCATACCTTCATATATTGCTTTGGATTGCCCACTGATGATTCTGAAAGGGCTCTATGAACTTTATGAATTTTATGAACACAGGTGGTCCTTGACTAACCATCTTTTGTTTAGCGACTTTTCAAGTTACGACAACACTGAAAAAAGTGACTTATGACTGTTTTTCACACTTAACGACCACTGCAGCATCCCTGTGGTCATGTGACCAAAATTTGGACGCTTGGCAACTGGTTCATATTTATGACACTTGTGGTGTCCCAGGATCACGTGATCACCTTTTGCGACTTTCTGACAAGCAAAGTCAAAAGGGAAGTCAGATTCACTTAACAACCGTGCTACGAACGTAACAACCCGCAGTGATTCACTTACCAACTGTGACAAGAAAGTCTGCAAAATGGGGCAAAACTCACTTATGAATTGTCTTGCTTAGCAACAGAAATTTTGGACTCAATTATGGTCATAAGTCAAGGACTACCTGGTATATAGAGCATGCCTTCCAAGCACATCACAGAGGTGGTTGGGGAGTTATGTTGGAGCAGCATAGATATGCTATGTCCCTGCCTGGCATTAAAGGGAGCCCAACCAATGTTTAGTTTTCCCAAGATCAGCCAAGGTTGTCTAGCGTTATGAAAGGACAATAGATGGAATAATCAGCTGGAACCATGTTTGAGATTGGGAAACCGATGGAAAGGATTAAGTTCAGGTTGCCGATAAAATCAGTGGATGAGATTTGCTCCTGAGCAGGCAGAACATCAGCGGGCGGGGGGGGGGGGGAAGCTGTGTATGTGTGTGTGAAAAGGGTGGGGACAAAGATCTGATTTCATATGGAAAATAGGAAGCCAAAAAATGAGAAAGCAATAATTCAGACCAGAACTTTGTGGACAGAACGTTGGAATGAGAAGGTTATGGAGAACAGCAACACAGTCGTGATACAAGCAATTCTTCTACGTATCGCAGGTATGAGAAAATAGGTGTCTTACGTGTCCACATCATAAATCCAGCGGAGGTCCTGCTGCATGATTAAACCTGCAACATCAAGCCAACTGTGGCTGATCCTGTACAGGTCGTCCTCAACTTACAACAGTTTGTTTAGTGACCATTTGAAGTCACAACTTCACATTCGAAGTCACAACGAAGTCACCGAAAAAAGTGAATTAGGACCATTTTTCACACTTCTGACTGTTGCAGCATCCCCATGGTCACATGATCAAAATTTGGATGCCTGGCAACTGGTTCATACTTATGATGATTGCAGTACCCTGGACAGTGGTGGGATTCAAATATGTGAACAACCGGTTCTCTGTGTGGATGCCGCTTCCGGAAGTCCATTCTGGGCTTGGGCAGCAAAAAATTAGCTACCGGTTCTGCCGAACTGGTGCGAACCGGCTGAATCCCACCACTGACCCTGGGGTCCCGTGATCATCTTTTCTAACCTTCTGACAAGCAAAGTCAATGGGGAAACCAGATTCACTTAACAACCATGTTACTAACTTAACAGCTGCGGTGATTCACTTAACAACTGCGGCAAGAAAGGTCATAAAATGGCCGAACTGGTGCGAACCGGCTGAATCCCACCACTGACCCTGGGGTCTCGTGATCATCTTTTCTAACTTTCTGACAAGCAAAGTCAATGGGGAAACCAGATTCACTTAACAACCATGTTACTAACTTAACAGCTGCAGTGATTCACTTAACAACTGCGGCAAGAAGGGTCATAAAATTCACTTAACCAATGTCTCACTTTGCAACAGAAATGTTGGGCTCAATTGAGGTTGTAAGTCCAGGAGTACCTGAACTGGGTTTCCTCCTCGTTGCCAGAAGAGTGGGGCAGATGAGGTCTCCTAACGGCCTCCACAGATGTTTTCTAGTAAGAAGATGATGTTTGGAGCCAACTGCCCTGAAGCTTCTCACCTGATGCTTGAGTAACAAAATGGAGAGAGTGAGAGAAATTGCAAACATTTTCTTTGAGACACGCTGGTTCTTACAGACTTGGAGTTGTGTTCCAGGTGGCCTTGGAAGAGTTAAAAAAAACTACCAGTACAGGCAGTCCTCAACTTAGGACCACAATTGAGCCCAAAATTTCTGTCGTTAAGTGGGACATTTGTTAAATGAGTTTTGCCCCATATTACAACCATTCTTGCCACAGTTGTTAAGTGAATCGCTGCAGTTGATAAGTTACTAACCCGGCTGTTAAGTGAATCTGGCTACCCCATTGACTTTGCTTGTCGGAAGGTCGCAAAATGTGATCACGTGACCCTGGGACACTGCTTTGTTGTTAGTTGCGAAGTCGTGTCCGACCCATCGCGACCCCATGGACAACATTCCTCCAGGCCTTCCTGTCATCTACCATCTTCTGGAGTCCATTTAAGCTCAGGCCTACTGCTTCAGTGACTCCATCCAGCCACCTCATTCTCTGTCGTCCCCTTCTTCTCTTGCCTTCGATCTTTCCCAGCATCAGGCTCTTCTCCAGTGAGTCCTTCCTTCTCATTAGGTGGCCAAAGTATTGAGTTTCAACTTCAGGATCTGGCCTTCTAAAGAGCAGTCGGGGTTGATCTCCTCTAGGACTGACCGGTTTGATCGCCTTGCAGTCCAGGGGACTCGCAGGAGTCTTCTCCAGCACCATAGTTCAAAGGCCTCAATTCTTTGGCGCTCAACCTTTCTTATGGTCCAACTTTCACAGCCATACATTGCAACTGGGAAAACCATGGCCTTGACTATACGCACTTTTGTTGGCAGGGTGATGTCTCTGCTTTTTAGTATGCTGTCTAGATTTGCCATAGCTTTCCTCCCCAGGAGCAAGCGTCTTTTAATTTCTTGGCTGCAGTCCCCATCTGCGGTGATCTTGGAGCATAGGAAAATAAAATCTGTCACTATGGGACACTGCAATGGTTATAAATATGAAGCAGTTGCCAAGCGTCTGAATTTTGATCACATGATCGTGGGGATGCTGCAAAGGTCGTATCTCTGAAAAACGGTCATAAGTCCCTTTTTCCAGTGCCGTTGTAACTTTGAACAGTCACTAAACGAACTGTTGTAAATCGAGGGCTACCTGTAGTCCTCGACCTATGACCACAATTGAACCTAAAATTTCTGTTCTTAAGTGAGACATTTGTTAAGTGAATTTTGTCCCATTTTACGACCTTTCATGCCACGGTTATTAAGTGAATCACTGTAGTTAAGTTAATGACACGGTTGTTAAGTGAATCTGACTTTCCCATTGCTTGTTGGAAGGACACAAAAGGGGATCCCGTGACCCTGGGACAGTGCAACTGCCATAAATATAAACCGTTATAAATATGAGTCAGTTGCCAAATGCCTGAATTTTGATCCCGTAACCACAGGGATGGTATAATGCTCATTAGTATGAAAACAGTCATAAGTCCCTTTTTTTAGTGCTGTTGTAACTTTGAACGGTCATTAAATAAACTGTTGTAAGTCGAGGACTACAAAACTAGACAAATCACAGCTGTTTGAGTCAAGGGACATCGACCCACCCCCAGAATTCATGGGTTTCAGACTTGATCTGATGACCACCGAGTCTTTAGGGCTTCAATTCCTGTACAGATAGTCTTCAATTTCCACCAGAATTTTCATGACTAAGCAAGGCAGTTGTCATCTGAATCATTTTACATCACCACGATGTAAAGAAGATGTTGAGACTCTAGAAGGAGTGCAGAGAAGAGCAACAAAGATGATCAGGGGACTGGAGGCTAAAACATACAAGGAACGGTTGCTGGAATTGGGAATGTCTAGTTTAATGAAGAGAAGGACGAGGGGGGACATGATAGCTGTCTTCCAGTATCTCAGGGGCTGCCCCAAAGAAGAGGGAGTCAAGCTATTCTCCAAAGCGCTTGAAGGCAGGACAGGAAGCAACGGATGGAAACTAATCAAGGAGAGAAGCAACCTAGAACTAAGGAGAAACTTCCTGACAATGAGAACAATTAACCAGTGGAACTACCTGCCTCCAGACGCGGTGAATGCTCCAACACTGGAAGTATTTAAGAAGAGACTAGACAGCCATTTGTCTGAAATGGTATAGGGTTTCCTGCCTGAGCAAGGGGTTGGACTAGATGACCTCCAAGGTCCCTTCCAACTCTGGTATTCTATTCTGTTCTGTTCAGATGGCTAACAAACTGTCTTCCTATACTTAAGGGACTCACAGAGAAGAGGGGGTCAACCTGTTCTCACCTGAGGGCAGGACAAGAAGCAATGAATGGAAAGTAATCAAGGAGAGAAGCAACCTAGAACTAAGGAGAAACTTCTTGACAGTGAGAACAATTAACCAGTGGAACAACCTGCCTCCAGACGCGGTGAATGCTCCAACACTGGAAGTTTTTAAGAAGAGACTGGACAGCCATTTGTCTGAAATGGTATAGGGTTTCCTGCCTGAGCAGGGGGTTGGACTAGATGACCTCCAAAGTCCTTTCCAACATTATTATTATTATTATTATTATTATTATTATTATTATTATTATTATTATTATTATTATTATTATTATTATTATTATTACTACTACTACTACTATTATTATTACTATTGTTGTTGTTGTTGTTGTTGTTGTTATTATTATTATTATTATTATTATTATTATTATTATTATTATTATTATTATTATTATTATTATTATTATTATTATTATTATTATTATGTCCCATTTTATAACCTTTATTGTCACGGTTGTTAAAAAAATCACTGCAGTTGAGGGAATCGTGCAGCCAGTAAGCAAATCTGGGCTTCCCCCATTGACTTTGCTTGTTGGAAGCCAGCTGGGAAAATCGCAAATGGCAATCAGAGGACCCCCAAAAATGCTGCAACCATTGTAAAAATCAAACAATCGTCAAGCGCTTGAATTTTGATGTCTGTGGATGTCGCGCAACAGTTTTAAGTGCAAAGGACCAGTAAGTTAGTCCCTACTTTTTCCTTATAAATTTGAATGGCTGCTAAACAAATGTTAGTAAGTCAGGTAAGTCCAGGACTTAGCTGTACTGGTAGTCCTTGACTCACAACCATTCATTTAGTGGCCATATGAAGTTAGAATGTGGCACTGAAAAAAAATGACTGATGACCATGTTTCCTATTTACAACTGTTGCAGCACCTCTGCGGTCACCCGATCAAAATTGGCAACTGGCTCGTATTTATGACGGCCGCAGTGTGCCGGGATCCTGTCTGATCACTTTTTGCAACCTTCTGACGAGCAAAACCCATGGGGAAGCCAGATTCACTTAATGACTGGGTTACGAACTTAACAACACTTAATAATGGTGTCAAGGAAGGTCAGGAAACGGGGCAAAACGCAATGAACAACTGTTCTGCTTGGCCATGGAAAATCTGGGCTCAATTGAGGTCATAACTCAAGGGCTACCTGTACTTTCTCCATACCGAAAGGCTCAAAAATTCCCAAGTTTTTAATGTAGAAATGGTTCTCCCTCCCCTGCTGGACTCTAGGTTCATGCAAAATGCTGGCAGGTTTTAAGGCAGAGAAAATCCGATGTGTACTTAAAGATAAGCAAGTCTTAATTTATATGGTAGATCGACATGACCTACCACAGGGGTCCTCAACTTGGCCCCTTTAAGACTTGTGGACTTCAACTCCCAGGATTCCCCAGCCAGCCATGGCTGGCTGGGGAATTCTGGGAGTTGAAGTCCACAAGTCTTAAAGGGGCCACGTTTGAGGACCCCTAACCTACCACTACTAAGTGTCTCTATTAATAGAACGCCTAATTCGATCACTGTTGTTGGTCACTAACTTGTGGAGAAATATGACTGGGCCAGTTGTTTGGATGGGGGCCCGATACATTGTGCCTGGAAGAGAATTCTCATGCAGCCACGCCAGGATTAGCATTATCTAAGCATTTCTATCTCACCGCAGAGCTGAGCAGCTGCGAAGTCGAAAGGCTGCCAGAGAGTTCCCAGCATATAGACCATATTTCTGTTTAAATCCTTCCGGTTTTCCTCCGGTCCTTGCCAATTCAGAAGGCCCTTTACAAAGTGCTTAATGCGGTACGTTGGGGCGAAGTGACCTCTCTTGATTTCTCTGCAGCAGGTTGACAGTTTAAAAACCCCGTTGGTGAAGAGCTAACCGGCAGCGGCCCCATGTGGCACCACCATGCATTTCCCCAAGTGCACGTGGCCCACGGTGGAAGCTGCGGTTTGACAGCCTCAGTCAGTTTTAGGGAAAGAATAGAATAGAATAGAATTACAGAATAGAATAGAATTACAGAATAGAATAGAATAGAATAGAATAGAATTACAGAATAGAATAGAATAGAATAGAATAGAATAGAATAGAATAGAATAGAATAGAATAGAATAGAATATAGGGATGGGATGGGATGGGATGGGATGGGATGGGATAGAATAGAATATAGGGATAGAATAGAATAGAATAGAATAGAATAGAATAGAATAGAATAGAATAGAATGGATGGAATAGAATAGAATAGAATAGAATAGGAGCTGGAAGGGACCTTGGAGGTCTTCTAGTCCAGCCCCCTGCTCAAGCAGGAGAACCTATACCATTTCAGACAAGTGACTGTCCAGTCTCTTCTTAAAAATCTCCAGTGATGGAGCGCTCATGATTTCTGGAGGCAAGCTGGTTCCATTGTTAATTGTCCTCACTGTTAGGAAGTTACTCCTTAATTCCAGGTTGCTTCTCTCTTTGGTCAGTTTCCAACCATTGTTTCTTGTCCTGCCCTCAGGTACTTTGGAGAATAATTTGACCCTCTCTTCCTTGTGGCAGCCCCTCAAATACTGGAATACTGCTGTCATGTCGCCCCTATTTCTTCTGACTATCCAAACCCATGTCCCGCAGCCGTTCTTCATATGTTTTAGTCTCCCGGCCTTTGATCATTTTAGTTGCTCTTCTCTGAACTTTTTCCAAAGTCTCAACATCTTTTTTGTAGTATGGTGACCAAAATTGGTTGCAGTATTTCAGGTATGGTCTTACTAGGGTTTTATAAAGCGGTACTAATACTTTGCATGATCTTGATTCTATGCCTGTTTATACAGCCCAATTCTGTGCAGGACCCGCCAAGAAGCACATGGGAGACAGCAGTTGTGTCACAAAAAGCACAGGAATTGGAAGAAAAGGAGAGTTTTCCAAATGTGGACTTTCCTAACCCGATGGAACCTATAAATCTCAATAAGCTGCTGCTTCTGGCCATGATTCGGAAATAACTGCAAATTCTTTGCTGGCAAAAAACCCAAAAACTTTTTAGAAAGTATACAGTAACTTTTTTAAAAACAGCGAGTAGTTATTTACGAATACAGGTAGTCCTCGACTTAACAAAAGTTCATTTAGTGACCGTTCATTTAGTTACAAGGGCGCTGAAAAAAGTGACTTACGACTGTTTTTCACACGACCGTTGTAGCATCCCCAAGGTCACGTGGTCAAATTTCGGACGCTTTGGCAACAAGCTCATATTTATGACGGTTGCAGTGTCCCAAGATCACGTGATCCCCTTTTGCGACCTTCTGACAAGTAAAGTCAGTGGGGAAGCCGGATTCGCTTAACAACCGGGTTACTAACTTAACAACTGCAGGGATTCACTTAACAACGGTGGCAAGAAAGATCGTAAAAAGGGCAAGATTCGTTTAAAAAACTGTCTTGCTTGGCAATAGAAATTTTGGCCTCAACTGGGGTCGTAAGTTGAGGACTACCTATACTAGTAGCTATTTGCTAATGCTATATACACTGGTGATATGTGGCTGAGGTATTATAAAAATCTAATGCAATTTTGTTCCAAACAAGAAATTGAAATGCTGTATCAAATCTAATGGAAAGGCCTCTGCAGCCGAGAACCGACTACGGATTGAATCCATAACTCGGTTCTCTGCTGCACAGGCCTTCTGGAAAGGCATCTGTCTGTGAAATCCAGGCTGGAGCTCCATTCTCAGCTGCAGAATGAAGCTGCTCCTTTGGCCACAATAGAAGTGGACCGGTGAGACGAGGCAAGTGTCAATCCAATGGTAAGCTCCACCCCCCCCACCCTAGTTTGATTTTTAGGCAAGCGCCTCGCCCCAAGACTAGGGCTTATTTTTGGGTAGGGCTTATATTAGGCCCACCCCCGAAAATCAAGCTAGGTCTTATTTTCGGGATAGGTCTCACTTTGGGGAAACACAGTAATAGTATTGTTTGCTAGGACTAACAAATATGAGTTGCAAAAAAACCCACTCCACCACTAGATGGCAACAAAGTACAGAAAGTACTCTTTGCTGACATCTAGTGGCCATCTTGATTGCTACCTACATTTTAATCATTCAAAAAAAATAATAGTATCAAACTGGTATCAACCAGCCAATCCTTTTTAACAGAACTGCAAAAGTGATGGCAACCACAAAAGAGAATTCTCTTAAGACAAATGTCTGGTAAGCTCTGCCTATTGGAAAGCCATCAGCCCGCCAATTTAAATTGTTTATTGAAAAAAAACTGGTTAGGTTCACATTCTAAGCTAATGTTTTTCAAACTTGGACGACGGAGGAATTCTGGGAATGGGAAGGCCACCTGTCTTAAAGTTGCTAAGTTTGAGAAATTCTGCTTTCAGCCATAATCGAGATACTAGTGTCGTGTGCATGCTTTAAAAATGGTTCAGAATGAAGAGGTCTAGATATTACCAGCCATCATCTGTAAGACGAGAAACAGCTGTTTATAGGAGTCACCTCACTAAAGTTAGCACAAAGCAGTTGACCTTTTCAAAGCTTGTGCAGAAAAAAAACAACAGCCTGGTTTGAGAAGAGAGAAATGCTGGGTTCATGGGAAGTCCAAAGCACTTCCAAATTATTTTGATACAGGTAGTCCTTGACTTACAACCATTCATTTAGTGACGATTTGAAGTTACATCGGCACTGGGAAAAGTGAATTATGATCATTTTTCTCTTATGACTGTTGCAGCATCCCGGTGGTCACATGATCAATATTGATGCTTGGCAACTGGCTCATATTTATGATGGTTATGATGGGAACTTCTGAGAAGCAAAGTCAATGGGGAAACCAGATTCACTTAATAACCACATTACTAACGACTGCAGTGATTCACTTAACAACTGTGGCAAGAAAGGTTGTAAAATGGGGGAAATGCACTTAACTGTCTTGCTTAGCAACAGAAATGTTGGGCTCACTTGTGGTCCTACATCAAGGATTACCTGTAATCCTTCCATAAACTTTGTTAAGATTCATTAGTTGCTAAGCCAAAATCAACCAAACCGCATTGTCTTAGCCTGGTGAGCATACTGAGGCTGAATTCACACCTGTTATCTATGTCCACCATTCTCTTGAAGCTCTAATTCAGGGGGTCTTCAAACGTGGCCCTTTTATGACTTGTGGACTTCAACTCCCAGAATTCCTCAGCCACACACGCTGGCTGAGGAATTCTGGGAGTTGAAGTCCACAAGTCACAAAAGGGCCAAGTTTGAAGACCCCTGCTCTAATTTATCAAGAAATGCAAAGGCTGTTTTGGAAATACACCAGATACACCTGGGTAAGTTTCTGAGATGATTATTTGTTAATCAAGTATTTAATTGATTTTTCTTGCTCTAGCTCAGGGGTGTCAAACTGCCGGCCCACGGGCCGGTTTCATCATACGGAAGCCACGCCCACCCCATTGCCGGCAATGGGAAAAGTTGCGATACGTAACGTGACGTGGCACGTTTGACACCGCTGCACTAGGTCTAATTAATCCATGCTTTTGCAACTGATACATCACACTTTTAAGAGGACTTTTTGCAGATAGTAAAACCAGTTTTAATGGCAACAATGAATACAAAGAAAATTTATGGCTCAATAGGAAGTAAGTGAACACTGTTGCTGTGTGATACAGCAATTTTAAGCACAGACCAGCTGCTGGGGCTACAGGACTGGTAGAGAACTATGACTGCCGCACTGGCCTGAACACTCTTTATTCCATAAACGTCTCAGCCAACAACGTTAAGAGGCTTCAATATAGAATATATTTTGGAAATATGAGCACAAAATATCCCTAATTTATTTTTAAAGTTCTGCATTTATTTATTATTTATTTATTAATTTATTTTTAAAGTTTTTAAAAGGAAAAGCAGCAGAAATCCAGCTTGAATCCTAAGAATTGTACTGACAAATGATTATGATTTATTTATATGATTAATGATACAGAAAAGCAGTATTTTCGATCTTTATTTCAGCAAAAAAGTTTCCAAGATGATCAATCATTGTACATCTTTGGAGGCTAAAAACTTGGACTCGTTTGACTCTACCTCAAGACATCATAAATCTATTTCAGCGGACTACAGAATTTGATGCTTTGCACTTTTAAAACATGAAAACATGGTAAAGAGAATAATAAGTTAACCCACAGCTCCTTTCCAGTACGTATTGCTTTGAGAATATAAAATGGGTCCAAGTGTTTAAAAAGAACAACTCCAAGCTTAAGTGTAATATTTAGCAATACGTTAAAATAGATAAACATGAAGCAAGAAAGCAGCTAAATACAAATTGGCTGCAGACAGTTATATATCTTGGACCAAGGGTTATCCAACCTTGCAACTTTCAAGACCTGTGGACTTCAACTCCCAGAATTCCCCAGCCAGCCATGTCCACAGGTCTTAAAAGTTGCAAGATTGGTCACCTCTGCCTTAGCTTAGACCAGGGGGTCTTCAAACTTGGCCCTTTTATGACTCGTGGACTTCAACTCCCAGAATTTCTGAGCCAGCATGGAATTCTGGGAGTTGAAGTCCACGAGTCATAAAAGAGCCAAGGTTGCCTACCCCTGGCTTAGACCAATCCAAGGTAGAGAACATTAAAAAAAAACACATGCATTTCGGGGCAATGCAGGAATGATTAAATAGTCCTAATTTAGGTAATTCTGTTTGGCACCCCTGTAGCTTTTGATGCATAGCTTGGCATAGCTTTCCAAGTGAAGGTAAAAGCAAGTTTGAATCCAAGGAGAAGTTATAAATGCTTTTACTTTTGCCATTTTATTCTACAGAAGGAAGTTAATAGACTATCCTAGAAAACGAGGCGGGGGGGGGGGGATTGCCTTGAGAACAGTTGGATTCAGGATAAAAAAATTTTAATCACTTGACACAAGCAGTGCTAAACCACCACAATGCAAATTGTGTTCCTTTTGAACATGTATGCAACATGATAACACTTATAGAAAAGAATGAGTGGCTGCTTTCATTGCTTACCTGACACTTGCATCCATGCCCCAGCTTAAAACTTCTGCTTTAAAATAATCTGTTTCTGATTATCTATAAATCATCTATAACAACCTTTTGCTAACTTACACCAAGCTACAAAAAATTGTTTCACTGTTACTTAATGATACAATTGTGGGTCAAATGCAAGCTTGGAAACCTTTTTATCTCCAGCTTATAAGTGGGGAGTTGCTGCCTTGTATCAACCCACAAGAATATAGATGACTAAAAATTAAAATTATGTGATGAAATCTGACATATCCTCCAGGTTTCGCTAATTACATCAGTACGTTTAACGAAGTATTTCATTCATGCTGTAAGAAGAATGTGATGGATGTTCACAGAAGTCCCCTTTTCAGCCATTTTTGGCAACAAATGTTCATGCCCAGCACACAGCAAACACACAGCAAAGGGAAAACCAGATCCTAGCAATATTTAACCGTACGATATAGTTGAACCTGGTCAAGCAAAATCAGCATTGGTAAAGCGAATAAATGATCCAAATGCTGGGAACACTCAGCTTAAGTTAAGATTTCTGGAAATGCTATAATGTACTCAGAAATTCTTGGACCTGCAAAATAAGAGTGAAAGTAACAGTTTAATAAGACAAGCTAAATAAAAGTGGGAGCCGAGATCTGAGAATATACTGAATTATGCACACAGTTAAGGATCCACAGATATGGCGACCAGAAAATGTACTTGATAAATCTTAATTTACCCTGGGCTTGTTAGATGGATCTGCTCTCAGAAGCACTAACGAGGGTATTTGCTTAATTAGTGGTGGCGTTTAAGGACATTATGCCAACCGGTATCTTAGGACAGTGTATGAACAATGTCCTAAAGCAGTGTTTGTCAAACTTAGCAACTTTAAAATATGTGGACTTGCAACTCCCAGAATCCCCCAGCCGGCATGGAGTTTTCAATAGACACATTAAAGGAGAGAGGTCTTGATCATTAACAGAGTCACTTGGAAACATAAAAACTAGTACACTCTGATCAAAGTTTTACCTTCTCAATCATATTTTCATGCTTGTCTCTGTTGCCCTTGAAATCTTCATTTACATCCAGCGTTAGAATGGGTACCCCTTGCAAGTATTCAAACTCTGTTCTGTAAACAACAAAACTGCAATTTGAATTGGAGACCTAAGAAAGGTAGAGAATTTCATTCCGAAATATGTAGAAATCTTATTAACACCTGTTCTGAAGCAAGCCCCGTTATACCTTGAATCACATACCCTTTGCTAATATGTCTTTAAAAGCCAGAATTGTCGAGGCCTATAATTCCTAATAACCACATTAATTACAGTAATAAACGGTGATAAAAAAGAACTTTTAAAATTAGTAATGAAATCAGATATATTTTTAGAAATGGAAAGTCTCTAGCGGTTTCCACTGGCTCAGATATTTCAACTAGTGGTTATTTATCTATTTATCAAACAAGTTTATGGACCATAAATCGGACAATCATTTGTCTGAAATGGTGTAGGGTCTCCTCCAAGGTCCCTTCCAACTGTTATTCTGAGATTAGACCACCTAATTCACATATTGTTGAGCCCACGCAGCTTGCAAATTTAAAAATCCACAAAATAAAATTCCATAACAACCCACCCCCCCCCCCCCATTAACAGCAGCGACTCAATCAACACTTATTTATTGAACAAATTTATAAGGACGCCTAACTTAAATAAAATTAGTTTAAAAGCGTTGATTAAACATTTTCCAGTTCACCAAGGCAGACACAATTTCCAGTGACAGCCTCAATAGTTGCTTAGGGCCCAATGTCACTTCTGTTCAAGGGGAAGGTTGGCTGAGCTCTCAAAGCAAAACACTTTTGTGGGAACCCCAGTAGCAGAAACAACCAGGGAAATAGTCCCAAAGGTGCTTTTTCAAATTTTCCTTGAAGACGTTTCGCTTTTCATCTAAGAAGCTTCTTCAGCTCTGGACATCACGGAAGCGAAACGTCTTCAAGGAAAAACCAAGAAAATCCAGTTGCCTTTTTAAAAAAAAAACACCTTTGGGACAAGCACGACTTGGATAACTGAGAATCTCCATAGATAATCAGGGAAATAAAATACCGTAATGTCCTATGCTGGAGCCAGCTTTCATGCTTGTGATGGAGTTTCTCCAGATATTCTATGGGAATGCCTTGTTCTTCATCCCTTCCGCGGATGTAAATCCTATCCAAGCATTTCTAAAAAAAAAAAGAAAAAGGCAAGAATGGAGCAGGATTTTCAGGCAAAGCTGAAATAAAGCAAAACGCCACCTTCTGACAGGAAAAAAAGCAACAACTTTAGTGTTTTAATACTTATAAAATCAATGAAGTAAGAACCAAAACTCTGCAAAGGATTGTACTTTAATGCAGCGGCCCCCAACCTTTTGGGCACTGGGGACCGGTTCCGCGAAGAGAGGTTTTTCCGCAGACTGGAGGGGGCGTGGTTTCGCGTGCTGCCTGCATCCCACGGATGGGGCTTTGCGGTCCGGTTTCTGACATGCCGTGGCCTGGCGCCGGTCCACGGACCGGAGGTTGGGGACCCTTGTTCTAATGTCCAGTGTATTTATAAAGCTTTATTTCTTACTTCGGGAGTAGCTCGGAGATAAATAATGCCATCCAGTTCAAGGCTTGATCCAAACTGCTGATTTGTCCAGTTGTGCCAGTCTTGATAAATAGTCCATTCCGTTTCATTCATACAATCAGATTCATATAAATTGGATGCAAAGATGTACCTTTCCAGAAAAAAAAAAAAAAGAATTCAATTTAGTTTCAATTATCTCAGAATGGGGGAAACATTTTATTTGGGACCTGGAACAAAATATAATTCCGAAAAACAAAATCGTTCTCACAGCCAGTTTAACTGTTGTCAGCCCTTCACTGCCAGTTGCAATTGTGAGATGGGTGGCTATATAAAATGATAGAATAAATAAACTGCTATAAAGACAGGATCCTAGCTAAGATCTGGCAACTGCATAAATGTTCAAGGGTAGCTACTTAAAAGTAATTTATACAGATAGTCCTTGACTGACAACAGTTCGTTTAGTGACTGTTCAAAGTTACACTGAAAAAGGTGACTTATGACCGTTTTTCACACTTACAACAATAGCAGCATCCCCACGGTCACATGATCAAAATTCAGACACTTGGCAACTGGTTCAATATTTATGATGGTTGTACTGTCCGGGGATCATGGATCCCCTTTTGCGACCTTCTGATAAGCAAAGTCAATTAGGGAAGCCAGATTCTCTTAACAACCCCTGCGACTAACTTAACAACTGAAATGATTCATTTAACAACTGTGGCAAGAAAGGTCATAAAGTGGGACAAAACTCACTTAACAAATGTCTCGCTTAGCAACAGAAATGTTGGGCTCAATTGTGGCCATAAATCGAGGACTACCTGTATATGCACACAGGCTAAATGTATATTTTTTGCATACTGCCTTCTGTCTCTCTCCTATAGTCTAGATACAGTCCAGCCTTCCCCAAAGTATGTGTGTACCCTTCAGAATTCATCTCCCAGAATTCCCTAGTTAAAATGGCCACTGCTGAGAATGCTGGAAGCTGAACTTCACATATCTGGAGGTGAATTGTTCTAACCCGGTCTAGTGTCAAGAAACCAATTCCATGATTGAAAAGGGGAAAAATTTTCAATTTCTCCAAAAACTGAAAGGATGACGAGATGCAAAACTGAGGGGAGATGACTTAAAAAGACAGTTATCAAGAATCACATGGATACCTGTCACTATAAACTGATCGCTCAAAGAAAACCACAGCGTTCTCAGCTTCTTTTAGTTTCCCTTCAAGAGATTTGAGCTGAGCCCTGATTCTGCTCAGACAGGCGTAGGCTTGAAAAGTAAAGGACCATCTCTCCGGCTTTTCATACATCATCTGAAGAAGGTTTCCACCACTCTTTTGTGAGGCTGTCAGCTCCTGTTTAAACATTCATCAAAATTACATGAGAATTAAAAATGGCTTTGCTTTAATAATAGATTTGCATGTTCTCAAATTCTGGACACATCTGAGTGTTGCCTATCCATGTCACAAAACCTATCTAATATGGAATGTAGCCGCATGCAGTATCTTGTTCTTCCTCCGTTTGGTCTCAAAAATCTATTTCTTATTATGCCCAATTCATATAATCAATATTTATCATACCTCACAGTCATCATGGCTGTCCTGAACATTGCACCATTTTGCCACTGGCTCTGGAACAATTTCCCATTCTTCTCGGGCTTTTTTGAGAATATTCACAAAGGTAGATTTGCCTGCGGCTAAGGAATAGAAGATACTCATCAAACCAGTTAAGATTCTGCAGTGGTCTTTAGAACTCGCTACCAGTTTAAAAAAGGAATGGTTTATTTCATTTCTATAGCCACCGATCTCGACCGAGTGACTCTGGGTGGCGAAGAATTCTAAAACAATTAAAACGGTTAAAAACAGTACAAAATAAATATAGACGGCAGCCGAGAAAGTTATTGTAATTGTCACCAAAGCCAAGAACTTAACACATTTCCGGCCCTAGGCCTGAGAACATAAAAACGAGGTTTTTAAAGCCCTACAAAAGGCCAACAGGGTCAAGACCATTCCAAGATGGGTTTGAACCAGCTCTATAATGGGATTAAAAATGTGATAAATTCTGAAGGAAAGATATTCAAACGGGCAGGGTCTACAGCAGAGAACAGCATCAGAAATTAGCCTTTGTTTAGTACCCAGGAGACGCTATTTATATACTGTATACAAGATAGCCCCTTGTATCTACCTATAGCTTGCTTTTCAATTTAACTTAAATTTCAAAGGAGCTGCTAATGCTGACAACAATTATAAGACTTTGTAAGCCTTGCTGGTTCCACTATGTAAACGTTTCCCAAACGTAGACATTCATAGTCAAGCTTGCAAGCGATACTCTTAGGAAAATAAATGAGGCTGTCCAGCTCCTAAGGCTTTAATAGTTTGTTCTAGCAATTTTTTTGCTATTATTCTTTGACCGATCTTACATTGTTTTTCTGGACTTGTAACGTAAGCCAACCCAAAGGCACAATAGTGAGGTTGGCAGATATAGAAATTTGCAAACAAACAAAAAGTGATGTAGGTTTTAAGAAGGTGCATCATTTATTTCTCAGACATCTACTTCCAAAGTTAAAAATATGAGTTTAGAGCAAAACTGAGCTGGAATATAGAATATTATAGAATGTTATTCTATTATGCTGAGCTGGAATATTTCTGTGGTCATCTTGACCACCTCTCATTTTCAGCTCCAAGCTTTACTCTGTGCGTGTGTATGTATGTATATGTGTATATATAGGTATGTGTATATATAGGTATGTGTATATATATGTATGTATGTGTGTATGTATGTCTTGGCGTATTCGGGTCTTTTCCCGTGTAAGATTGAGAGTGTCTTGCACTCTTACACGGGAAAAGACCCGAATACGCCAAGACCTGCATACCTGTACCCGTGGAAATCTACGAAAACAAATTATATATATATATATATATATATATATATATATATATATGTATATGTATATGTATATGTATGTATCATATTTTTAACTTTGGAAGTAGGTGTCTGAGAAATAAATGATGCACCTTCTTAAAACCTACATCACTTTTTGTTTTTTTGTATGTATATGTATATATGTATATGTATGTATATGTATATATGTATATATATGTGTATATATATACACATATGTGGTTCTCCGGAGATTTTTATTATATGGTGGATTTTTTTAACGTTGTAAGCCACCTTGAGTCCCCTATGTATGAGTTGGGCGTAACTTAAAACATAGAATAGAATAGAAATAAGAATTATTACGAATAGAATAGAATAGAATAACTATTGTCACTTTAAATGTACATTAATCAGCGTACATTACAACGAGATTTTGTTGCATACAGCTCTCAAAGGGTAACCACCTCCAATAAACAATGCACAAACATGACCAAAATAAAAATATAATAACAATGATAACAATAATGATAATAATAACTTAGTTGGGGGAAAAAAGAAAAAGAAACACACCCATCGACTTAATTTGCTACTTCAGTTTATAATTCAGGAACAGCGGCGAGTACAAAATAGCCGGGCAGACTCAGGAATTGACTGAAATCAAGATATATTACGCTTACAGCCTTCCCGTCATCTACCGAGGAAGCCGCCCTCTGGAGAGCGAGCCTTTCCCCTCTCCCCCCAGCCGACGGCTTACCTATATTGCCCTCGATGGCGATCTTCTTCACGCTGCCCCGGCTTCGTTTGGGTGGGGTTGCCATGGAAACGGCCGGCCGGTATCTAAGCGGAGCTCTCCCTCAGAAAGAAACGGCAGCTCAGGAAGGCCAAAAAGCGCGGGAACGCACTTCGCTGGCTAGGCCAAACGCCGCTTTTATTCTTCCCCGCCGGCGTTCGAATTTGGCGCGGGATCGATCGAGGGTTACGCGACCAGTGACGTCACACGAAAGCTCCGCCCAGCTTGGCCCAAGTTTCCGCGTCCCCTGCTTCTTGAGGCTGCGACCTCTTTCAATCGCTTCTTGGCTTGGCCTACAGGGCCCCGAGAGGGACAGAAAAGGTGAGGTGGAAAGGCGAACGCCCGTCAGCTTAGAGCGCGGCTTAAGAGTAAAAGAGCCCAGCGTTGCTAAATGGGGGACTCGCCCGCCAGGCGCCGATGCCGGTTTCCAAAGCGAAAGGGAAGCTTAATCGCACGCGGAAAAACGGATTCAGCCGGAAGGGAGGCAAGTTGGAGCGCCGAGCGCATCGATCAAATCAGTTGTGATGAGGTTGCCTCGAACCAGACACCCTTTCCAACCCGGACAAAATTATTTCCCTGCAAAATGGGGAAGTTTTTCTTTTTAAAAAACATTATTCTGTCTAGGCCAGGGCTCTTCAAACTTGGTCCTTTTATGACTTGTGGACTTCAACTCCCAGAATTCCTCAGCCAGCTTGCCTGGCTGAGGAATTCTGGGAGTTGAAGTCCACAAGTCATAAAAGGGCCAAGTTTGGAGACCCCTGGTCTAGGCAGCTTTGCATCCACTGCGAAGAATGGGAGAAACTGCATCTAGTGTGTGTTTTTGTTTCCACCACGTCCAGGGACCAACTCGAGCAGCCTGAGCATGTCAATGCAATTCATGGACTTCCCAGGACAATTTTAAGATATATATGGACTTCAAGTCAAAAAGATGCCAAGGTTGAAAAACACTGTCTCACAGAGTGGGATGCTGGCTTCCTTCAGCATGAGACTGTTGCAGGGAAACTGGGTTTGAGTTGAGTTTGTCTCCATCATCATGTTTCCAAACTGGTCATTATTGATGGTGGGGAATGTAGTATATATGGCAGATACCTCCTGTATCTTGCTAAACAGCATTATCTTAAAGCCTCAGACTGGGATAGTGGAGGAAATAACATTCTGCAATGATACCTTTGATTGTATTAAACAATATCATCTCCAGTGTTCCTCAGCTCTGGCAACTTTTAAGAGGGGTGGACTTCAACTCCCAGAATTCCCCAGCCAGCATGTGTTGAGAAATATTGATTTATCTACCTATCCCAGATCCTTCTCAAACTCAAAAGAGATGGACAAAAAGGCCAAATCTAATCTGGCTGACCAATCATCGTCATAGTATCGTCTAGGAGTCCATCTTGTCCTGACCATGGCATTTATAAAATTAATAAAGGCAGGATAAAAATCAAATAAATGTGGAAAACTGCAACTTGGATGAAGAGAGGAGTTAAGTGGAAAGGTGTGATGAGGAGGAGGATCTAACGCAGGGGTCTTCAAACTCGGTCCTTTTATGACTCGTGGACTTCCAGTTGTTAAGTTAGTAATACAGTTAAGTGAATCTGGCTTCCCCATTGACAGATTTGTCGCAAATTCATGGACACATGATCACATGACCCAGGGACACTGCAACCGTCATAAATATGAACCATTTGCCAAATGTCCAAATTTTGATTACATGGGGATGCTGCAACAGTTGTAAGTGTGAAAAATGGTCATAAATATTTTATTTCAGTGCAACTGTCATTTGAACAATCATTGTACAAATAATTGTTAAGTCGAGGACTACCTATAATTAACACTTTATTTATATATGTGTGTGTGTGTGTGTGTGTGTGAGAGAGACACCCTTAGCTAATGATTTGGGGAAGGTTTATTCTTCTCTAATGTAGTCATGCATTCAACTCTTATCATCCATCTTTCCAGACTGGAGAACACACCCACGAATATACTAAAAATCTGTAACATGTCTTGAATTTTGGGTGGTCCAGACTCAACCCAAAAAGTGTTGATTCCTGTATGGAACAAAAATGGGGCTGTTTGATCCAGGTAGAACTAGCTGGGGAAAGAATCGTCATCATCATTACCACCATCTAAAGGAATTCTACTAAAACTTTCATTCTAAATGTTATTGAAATCTGCTTCCAAATCAAAAGTGAAAGTATTCTGTCTATACTGGATAAAAAGAATCCAATCGTTATCCAAAACGAATGAGGTTCAAGTCCGGGTCTGTTATGTCTAGGCAAAAACAACCACACAACCTCCTTTATACAAAAACTTCATCAATCTTTTGGTAACCTGAGTTAAGGATCTGGATGGACATGGGTTCATTTTATTGCCATTTGACTTGCTTGCAGTACAAACAGTTAACAAATCCATCTGAGGTAACTGCAGGACACTTTTGTTGAGGAAGGATCACATGTGCACAATGTACAGATACATACGAATCTCATCCGTTAAAAATTATAAGTACGAGAAGGGAAAAAAGCACTCATGTCAAACATAGCTATTTATTTTTCTTCTTATAAACAGCATCCATTTTCCTTACTGAAAAAAGCCTAGAATTTATATAGATTTTCATCCCATCACTTACAACAATATGTATACATTATTTACATCTTTTCCAATATATGTGTTGCAGAATTTCAGACATCCAACTTTTTTTTTTTTAAACTATTTTTTCATTAAAAAGCCATTTTTCAGGTAGAACAAGTACTGATTAAGTGACTACAAACTGAAGTAATATTGGCACAGTTTGCTTACAGTACATATTAGGTTGCATTTTATATTTTTAAATGATTTTTTTGTGTGTGTCCAGCATAGGCTATATTACCTTTTTCTCTCTGATAAGCAGCTACCTTTTTTTTTCTTTTTTCTTTTAATAGAGAGGGTGTCACCGAGGCAGGTCAAATTTCTATCCCTAATGCAGCATAAATTCTAGCACACAGGATCCGCTTAATTTCATCAGCAGAATCAAATGGCAAGGCTTTTTCCAAAGCTGCAGGATTTTTGCCCACGTAATTACGTTTCCTTGCCGGAAACACGGAATGTTAACCAAAAACTTCCTGCGTCTCCAGAAACGTGTTCAAATTTTGAGTTGCCCAGAGATGCAAGTTCAGAAAAGCTTCAGGTTGATTCTGCTGGTTGTAAATACTCTCAAATCAGACAGGAAGCAATTGCCACTATAGATCCTTATCAAAGGGTATACTAAAGGAATGACCAGTTTCCCAGGGATTTTTCTCTACTCTTTACCAAGAGAGCACAGAAAAAAAATTGCTCCTATATTTTTCTAATATGCTGCACGAAGAAGGACTTGGGTAGATCTATCTAGGTACTGGAAGGGACCAGCAAGCAGTTTCTTCGCAAATCTGTTTCCCCCCTCACTACATATTCAAAAGCATTGATTCTCGTGACAATATTTAGCAACACGACATCAGTGAGTAAAATTCAAAAATGGAACCAAATGACATTTCAAAAGATTTGTGTTCCAAATAACCTAGTAATAAGTGTACAAAAATAATGAGTACAGTTTAGTGGCTATAAAAAATTAATTTCCCCTAAAAATACATTAATCTATGAAAAAAACTATTGAAAGGACAGTGCTCTTGGGAAAGAAAATTAGCAAATAAAGCATCTTAAAACTGGGATTATTCTGCTACCGCCAGGAGAGAATCGTGTTTTAAAAAGGAAGCACACGTGTGCAATAGACATAAATGGAAATATACCTCTAAAGTGGCTGCTGGTTCTAGAAATGCAGTTTAGGAAAACCCAAATAGTTTTTGCCTGTTCAGAAATGAAATTTATCCCTCCCTTCCCTGCATAAAATGCATTAAGTAATATGAGAGCATTGCAGTTGAAAAACTGACAGGTCCAACTTCATATTACAATTTAAATAATGGACATTCTCGCATTTCACCTACACTTTAGTATATGGGGAGAAAAATACATGTCTTAAATTATTTTCCAAATAAATCAACACACACACTTCCACCCCCCACCCCCTTCAGAAAAATAATCTTTATATGGAAATCTAAGAAAAAGCTTTCGGTCATGGGAATTAAAAAAAAAAAAATAAGACCAGTATATAGCAGCATTGGCTTTTTGTCTATGGGATAAGTTTGAGAGAGTGGTGTTAATTCTAAATTCTTAATGGGGCCTCTGGTTCTACAAGATTACCAGTGAATATTCAAAATTCTCTCTTGCATAGTAAGCTGTTAAAGAAATGGTGGCAAGCAGTTGAAAAGGGGGAATTTCCCTTTTGAAAGTTATTTCTTTAAAGCCCACCTAACTACTACTGGACAAAAAGTAGGATACTTTTATACTTGCACAATTAGCATGAATCCCTGACATGGATGTGTGAAGTAGGCTTGTAATTTCTAGGGCCAGGATAATAAAACTTTTCTCCCATCAATATCAATTCTCTGGATTAAATCAATCACTGGCTCAAGAAAACACAACACAGCTGGTTTTTAGAAACTTGGATCTATGCTTACGACCATCCATCTTGGTCAGCCTCATCTAATTAAGGTAGGTTACCTGTGCAGGTAGGTAACCAAGACAAAAGAACAGACTGACAGGTGATACAGAGAATGGAGCCAGTTCTGACATTTTAAGGCAGGGGTCCTCAAACTTGGCCACTTCAAGACTTGTGGACTTCAACTCCCAGAATTCCCCAGCCAGCTGGCTGGGGAATTCTGGGAGTTGAAGTCCACAAGTCTTGAAGTGGCCAAGTTTGAGGACCCCTGTTTTAAGGCTATTCCTTCTTCATGGAAGGAACACAAGTGTTTGTTAATGGCTGGTCATAAGAAAAAAAATAAGCGTCTGCCTAACGTTTCGTATAAAAAAAAAAAGGCATACGATTTCTAACACTGTCCTTTTAAAATGAAAAGGCTAGATTCCAGGCTGTGACTTTTTTTTTTTTTAATAATACTACAGTGTTCAATTTTCAAAATCTGTATTCAACTGAAAGATCAAGGAAGCTTTTCTGTTTGCATTGTAACACACTTTTAAACAGTATTTTTTCAAGACCACCAGAGCAATCCCGCTAAAAGCGTCTAGTGCTGATCAAATTCAGAATAATCGCCATCTTAATATTGTCAATGCTTCAATCTTCAAGGCAATAAGAAGAGTTGAACCAACAGCCCTCTTTGTCAACCATCTCCAAGTGGTTATCATTCAAGAAGGAAATTGGCAATGAATGGAGTCCACGTTTGTCGTCATTGTTTCCAATGAGTCCCTTAATTTAAGACTAAAATTATGGGAGGTAATTATTATGGCCAAGCTACATTGATTCTAAATAAACCTTATTTTGAGGTCTTACACATTTCAAGATCCAAACAGGTTGAGAGGATACCTAGCATTTTTCTTCTTTTATTTTTAAGATATCTTTTAGGAGTGGTTAAAATTGCTAGATGGAGATAGGGGATATTTAAAATTCTAATAACAGTCCTAACCTCTAAACTGCTTTCAGCATCCCAGCTTTGAACAAAAATCTTTTCCATTAGCAATGTAAACGTTCAAATTCAAGGTTCAGCAATCTGAATCTGTGAATCTGACTTCTAAAATTAAATATTGACAAAACGTATTATGAACATCAGGATCAAATCTGGTTATGAAACATTGCCAAGATTTTGATTACGGTACTCATTTTTTAGTAGATCCATCGGAAGAACTATCATTAATGGCTACCAGGTTATAAGGGTCAAGAATACAGCTAGATAATGTAACCACAGTAAATTTGTATTTCCCCCCCCTCATATGACTATGTTTAATTATCTACTTCTCAGGCAAAAGACATCCTGTATGCCTTTTATCACTTCAGTTCTTAAAAGTATCTGAAAGGTATATATAATCTCAAAGATATAATAAAAGAAACTGTTGTGTACATTAGACTTTTAAGATATTCATGGGCTTTAAATATTATTAGTTTAATGGACACACAGTACATGTTCATGTGATTTTAGCTAATCCCAATGATAATGTGAAAAGTGGGCTTCAAGGTTAGGATCTAAGGATAATGGAGTAATTTGTGTGTGTCAGTCAATCCATAGAAACTGTGGTGAAGCAGACAAAACATGTGACATTCCAGAAAAGTTTTTTTAAAAAAGGGAGATTTTGGATTTAATGCTCAAACCACTGGTAAGTTTCAGCTGCCCTGGCATTTATAACAATACTGGATGATCCTAGGTCACGAAATCAGAAATCGGCTTCTCATTTTTGAATTCCTCAACAGGAATTATCCCAAATTCTAAATATTCTATGATAAAGGATACGAAGAGAGGGGAAAATCAGCAAAACAACATTGAAAGTTTTATCAAAACTGGTGCGTCCCCAATTATCTTAAATGCCCACCCGCTCAAAATTCCAAAATATTATTGTACTTTTGTATCACGTTACAAGAGATAATAAATGCTTTTCCTTATAGCATTCTTGTTCAATTGAGATTACAAAGGGGCTGCGGATTTAGGATGCGTGAAATGGAAAAGTAAACTGCTAAGTAGACTTGAGACAATTTCTCTTATTAAAAGTTGAAACACTAGGATGCTTTGTCCCCATTTTTCAAAATAACCATGGTAGATTTATAAATATTTCCTTTATTAATATTATTGTTCCTTGGAAATGGCTTCCCTTTTATTTTGACTAGATGCCACTGCAGGATTCTCGATTTAAAAGAAAGGAAA
Source organism: Azemiops feae (assembly GCA_023970755.1). Lineage (NCBI taxonomy): Eukaryota > Metazoa > Chordata > Lepidosauria > Squamata > Viperidae > Azemiops > Azemiops feae. The sequence goes on from JALGBA010002670.1 coordinate 214,514, forward strand.
GCTTTTAGTTCAATTTGATAAAGCGCCGATTGAAAAAAAATAATCCTACTGGTAGATCAGAATGAGTTAAAATCTTGACAGAATGTATATTGTCAAAAGTAATGTACCCAGTATCATTCTTGGCCCCTACAATATTGAAGATTTATTAGATCAGGGGTCCTCGACTTTGGCAACTTTAAGACTTGTGGACTTCCAACTCCCAGAATTCCTCAGCCAGCTTCTGGGAGTTGAAGTCCACAAGTCTTAAAGTTGCCAAGGTTGGAGACCCCTGTATTAGATGGGTAGCTCAGTATGTTATTAAAAAAATAAAAATAAAAATGAGCCACTCATTGACTTCTCTTCCCCAACCTATGTTCGCTTCTAAAGTCATTGCTTTCTCTTAAAGATTGGAGATCACGGACAGACGTTATGGCTTTTAGAAAAAGTTTGCACATATTAATTACATATAACAAGTATTAATAAATGTCCTGGGTAGCTATTTGTGTTTTCTGTTTCCAGCAATGTTCTTTGTATGTGCTTTGTACCTCAGAAGAGAATCTACCAAGGCACTTAGAGAAGATTAAATCTCTTTTTAAGGACCTTCTGAGAAAGATGTACAACTGGCAATCCTGCACTTTCCAACTAGCAGTGTGTCACATTTCCCAACAAGCATGTCTTTTTCCTTTATTAACACACAACATCTGCTTAAAAATTAACAATAACAATGAACAAGAACAGAAAACCATTTACTCTGTGTGTGTGTGTATGTGTATATCTCACTAAGTGAAAGAGGTTTCACTAAGAAAAAGCACAGAGAATGGATCTAGGTTGCCTGAAGTAAAACAGAAGTTTCCTTTCCTTGCTAAAACAAACAAACGTAAGGTCGCAAACCTCCACACACTTACTCGGGAGTTAAAAGTCCCCTGGAACTTAAAATGCGTAGAGAATTTCAAACCCAAATCCCTAAAACCCCCACATGCCTGCTTTAAAGAAAACAAAACAGATTTCCATAATTTCATTTTCGCTTATCTGTCCTTGGAAGTGAGTTTTTCAATCAGTTCTTGGAGCGGAGCAAGTTCTCTTCTGTCTATAAGGTTAAATTCCTGTGGGAGGGAGAAATAAAACCAACATCTCAAATCAGATGCTTAAAGGGAAGATATTAAAATCGCTGAAAGCAAAATCACTTTATGAGGAGATTAGGGAGAAAAAGACAGGCCTCCCAGGAAGGAAGGAAGGAAGGAATTTTCTACCGAAAACTCTGCTTCTCGGGAATGTACTTTACCCATCTCTTGTGGCATGCACAGATAGCCAGAAATTACCTCTTGTGGTTTCAGGTGTTCCCTAGCTAAAATCCCACAATGCCTCTAAAATCTCTGATGCAGTTTCCACCCTGTTCTAACCAAAGCAGATAAAAATCAGTGAAGAGAAATAGATTAAGTTTCACTGCCCTACCTACACCTCTTGAGCTGAAAGATGCGAACAAGGACAAGCTGGCTTGCAGGTTACAGGTGGCCCTTGACTTAAAACTGTAAGGAAGCCTGTTCATTATGGTTATAAGTTGTAATGGTCATAAAGTGGGTCACCAATGTGCTTGACCCAATTTTACAACTTTTTTTTTTTTTGCAGACTTAAGTGAACCCATTGTTCGCTATGGTATGTTTTTGCCAAGAACTGTAAGTAAATGCCAGTTTGGGGCAAAAATGTAAATCATAGTCACAGGACAGCCGGATATTGCAAATGGCTGCAAATGGCGCCCAAAATATGATTTTGTGACCCCAGGGAAGGGACAGCCATCAGAACTTGGAATGAGTCGTCGTAACTTCAAATAGTTACGAGTTGAGGACGACCTGTTATATCTCTAGATTAGAGATCCTAGCTTGAGCAGAATAGCATGAACATGGTTGGGCTACAGCAGGGGTAGGCAACCTTGGCTCTTTTATGACTCGTGGACTTCAACTCCCAGAATTCCTGAGCCAGCAACACGAGTCATAAAAGAGCCAAGGTTGCCTACCCCCGGGCTACAGGGAATGTTGCATGGGTACTGGAGATGTGATCACAAGTACCGGTGAGGTAATCTAACAGAGTTTAGTAACTCTGTGTTACTAAAAAAAAGAGTTAAGTGATAGACTTAATTTACAAATGAAAGAAAAACAGATATGCTGTGTGTCTATGAAGGGAAAAGGGAAGGATGTATTAACTTTGAATGGGGTGGTCTGATGTCTGGACCTAAATCTTTCACTGTGGAAAATGTCTCTCTATGCCAAGGGTCTTCAAACTTGGCCCTTTTATGACTCGTGGACTTCAACTCCCAGAATTCCTGAGCCAGCCATGCTGAGGGGAAAGGGAGTTTCCAAGCTGAGCCATACTGGCTCAGGAATTCTGGGAGTTGAAGTCCACGAGTCATAAAAGAGCCAAGGTTGCCTACCCCTGTCTTAGGGAAAGGAGTTTATGTATAGAAAAGACAAGGTATGATTTTTAATGACAAATGAAAAGAGCTAAAATACATGTTGGGAAATATAAATTGAGGCCTGTTGTCATTGTACATGAAAGTAGGAATCCATAGGTTGTGATAGTTGCATTTTAGACTGCAGTGAATGGTAATTATAGAACAACTATTGATGAATTTTGAGAAGAAAATGCGTCACGCTCTGAATAAATGCAGTTTTAATATTTCAGAGATATGCAGGGGAACAGCGGCGATAAATCAAGCAGCGGAATTAAAACGCATGCTATAAATATCAGTACCCAAGGAAAATAAAATGATGGAAAGGAAGTAGTATATGCGGCCCAAAATGTTAAAAAATGTTATTCTATACTATAGAATGTTCCTGATGAAGGAATAAATTATAATTTTAATAATTAAACTGAGTTTTCTAAGTAAGGATTTAAATCTAATCCATCCTGCCACTAAAAGCAGAAATCTGCAATTGTAAATTATCAATACCGACGCTGCATCCTTGTATTATATTTTACTTTACAATATGTGGAGCACCTGGTATTTAGGTACATTCTCGGTTTGATGTTATACTAACAAAACATTTTGTATTCACAAGACAGATGTTTCCATACGTCAAATCCTAAACATTTCGACTTTTGCTATGGAACTGCAAATCCATGGTTGACAAAATAAGAGTGAAATTACAGCAGCATTACTTCCTGCTTTCATTATCTTTATGCATGTACATATTTTAGACCTGCATTTTTTTAGTAGTGCCAAAGAATTTAAATAATTAAAGTGATGCAAGTGTGGCACCGCAGAAAAGTCAAGATTATAGTAAATAGTTTTTCAGCTATTGAGAATTCCAAGGTATTTTCCCCTTAAAATGGCAGAAAGCTGCAAAACTCATTTTGTATGTACAAAATTAAATCACAGCCATTGCTGTGTTTGTTTACCTGAACAAAAAAGATAAAGTGCTTGAAGGATGTGTTGAGATGTGCCTCTTCTTGAAGCTGGATAACCGGATCAAAGTGCTGGTGATATATGTGAGCGTAAACTCTGAAGAGACGCTTTAAGATGGTCTTAGCTACGGACATGAAATTCTTTGGGAAAGGAACACCTGGAAATCAAGCAAAATGTAAATCATTCCCATTCTACTAAACAGTTACTCAACATTACCAGAATGTGAGGACCAGGTTCATTGGAAAAACACTATCCAAATACAGGTTTGTCCCAGCAAAAATATTTAAACCAGGGGTCTTCAAACTTGGCCCTTCTATGACTTGTGGACTTCAACTCCCAGAATTCCTCAGCCAGGCAGGCAATAAAGTTGGAAGGAACCTTGGAGGTCTTCTAGTCCACAAACCTCTGCTCAGGCAGGAAACCCTATATACCATTTCAGACAAATGATTGTCCTAAAAATTTCCAGTACTGGAGCATCCACAACTTCTGGAGGTAGGTTGTTCCACTGATTGTTACATATATATTGTTATACACACACACACACACACACACACACACACACACACATACAGACATAAACACACACATATATACATACACACACACACACAGAGTAGTGGCCAAAATTGTGGAAACCTTTTGGGAAAAGTGCATTTTTGAGGTTTGATGGCTAATAACACCACTTTTTTTTTTTTGCAGTAGTACCATAAAATTATATATCAATGAAAAGATAATTTAATCAAGAATGTAATGCAAAAAAAGTTTGTTCAATTATCTGTACTGTATTCTGTGAAGCGTTATAGCCCAATAACCAGAAAAAGGAAGCACAACTTGCTAAGGTTGATAATCGGGTAGCTTTCCTTCATCCGATTGTAGCCAATGAGCATGAGCGTTTAGAGAGCCAATCAGGTGTCATCTTTTGGCAATGAGCCAATCAGATCACAGTAGGGTTCAGTTATTGATGTCACGTATTGAAGCCGAGAGGAGGACATTTGTCAGTGTGTTATGTGATCGCTATCAAGTTGGTTGGGGGTTTTTTGTGTTCTTTGATTTAGTGAGCTTGCAAAACGTAATAAAATTAAAGTAATGGTGCAAAGAGTTGACTGGTCGCCCAGAAAGCGATGTAAAATGGTATTATTAAGTGAACGAGGCTACAGTTATAAAGAAAGTAGAAGAAAAATTGGTGGAAACTTAACCAAAAGTGGCATTTCTACTGCACACTTTTCCCAAAAGGTTTCCACAATTTTGGCCACTATATATATACGTACGTACGTACGTACGTATGTATGTATGTATGTATATATGTATGTATGTATGGTCCTTGTGTAAATCTTTTTGATGTCATGCCAAAACTAATAATGATGATCATGATATCCATTCAAACATGTCCAACTCTTGGCGATTCTGTGGGCCAGGTCTTCCAATCTTGCCCTCCTTCTTATTCTACTCTCTGGCTGGTGTCAGCTCTGAGGATGCTCAAACTGGCTTTCTATAAACCGTCCAAATATCACCAGTACTAAATATATTATGTTTTCTTCAGAATTTTGTGTGCTATTTTTATTTGTGCCCGAAGTTTTTGCTTCCTTCCGTACTTTTAGAAATAACATAAATGACCACCCCATTTTTAAGTTAGTATAGTCCCAAAGCCCATACTTCAGAGTTACCTATTTTAGATGGAAATAGCGTCTCGTCATCCAGCTGATCCTGAACCCAGGTCATAAGGTAATCGATGTACTTTGGTGCCGAGCACTTGATTGGCTTCTTTATGTTGGTCCCATCTGCCCAATGATATTCATATCTGGAATGGAAGGAAAGTGAAATAGGTTTCTTTTAATAGGTAAATGTAGACTCAACCATCCAGGCCAAAAGCAGGTAAAAAGCATGGCTTGGATGATTGACTCTACATTTTAATAATAATAATAATAATAATAATAATAATAATAATAATAATAATAATAATAATAATAATAATAATAATAATAATAATAATAATAATAATAATAAAGTTGGAAGGGACCTTGGAGGCCATCTAGTCCAACCCCCTGCTCAGGCAGGAAACCCTATACCAGGGGTATCAAACTCGCAACATCACGTGACGTGTCACAACATATCGCGACTTTTTTTCAATGGCCAGCAATAGGGTGGGCACGGCACCCCTGCCCTATACCATTCCAGACAAATGGCTGTCCAGTCTCTTCTTAAAAACTTCCAGTGTTGGAGCATTCACCGCTTCTGGAGGCAGGTTGTTCCACTGGTTAATTGTTCTAACTTGTCAGGAAGTTTCTCCTTAGTTCCAGGTTGCTTCTCTCCTTGATTAGTTTCCATCCGTTGCTTCTTGTCCTGCCTTCAGGCGCTTTGGAGAATAGCTTGACTCCCTCTTCTTTGGGGCAGCCCCTGAGATATTGGAAGACTGCTATCATGTCACCCCTCGTCCTTCTCTTCATTAAACTAGACATTCCCAATTCCAGCAACTGCTCTTTATATGTTTTAGCCTCCAGTACCCTGATCATCTTTGTTGCTCTTCTCTGTACCCTTTCTAGAGTCTCAACATCTTGAGATATTGCACTTCATTTTGGGGAGAAACCCCTACAAGAATTAGTTTGTTCCAACAACTCTCCGACTCTATGCCTAACCAAACATTTTCATTCTGACTGAAGAAGTTACTTGGATGATTAACGAAACATCTCAATTTAATCAACTTTGGTCCAGCTGCCATGATTTAACCTTTGTACATAAGGTTCCTTTTAAATAACCATAGATCTCCATTTACATTGTCGTGCTTTTAAGGGGGGCTGAGATACGAGTGTTTGATTTCGGGTTTGAGTTCTTCCTTTTAAAATAAGAATAAGTTGTTCTCTTGAAGAGATGGAAGCCTGGGTGCTGTTCTGGCACAAAGAGTCTTGTTCCACCCCACCCACTCCCAGCAAATGTCAGGAGAGACAAAGACTACGCAATATACTACACAAATATAGAACACCCTTGCCTGACATGCACACCACTTTTGAAGCCAACAAAATTTCAGGTTTCTCAGCCGGTAGTAGCAATGAAAAGCGCAAAATGTTTTCTAGATTAGAATATATTTAATATTATTATATGATAAAATGGTAAAAGGCTGATATTTGGTTTCGCCTGCCGTGTTTCCCCAAAAGTAAGGCCTACCCCGAAAATAAACCCTAGCTTGATTTTTGGGGGTGGGCCTAATATAAGCCCTACCCCAAAAATAAGCCTTAGTTTTGGGGCGAGGCACACATCTAAAAATAAAGCTAGGGCAAGGGTAGGGGTGTGGATCTGTCCTATGTGCCCCACACCCACTTCCCTTGCAGCCAGGCCTCTCCTTGCTGGCCCACTTCTTCTGCGGCGTCTTCTGCAGCCAGGCTTACATTTCTCAGTCACAGGCCTTTCTGGAAGGCCTCTGCAGCCAAGAACTGAGCTATGGATTGAATCCATAGCTCGGTTCTGGAAGACCTCTGCAGCCGAGCAACGAGCTATGGACTGAATCCATAGCTCGGTTCTGGAAGACCTCTGCAGCCGAGCAACGAGCTATGGATTGAATCCATAGCTCGGTTCTGGAAGACCTCTGCAGCCGAGCAACGAGCTATGGATTGAATCCATAGCTCGGTTCTGGAAGACCTCTGCAGCCAAGAACCGAGCTATGGACTGAATCCATAGCTAGGTTCTGGAAGACCTCTGCAGCCGAGCAACGAGCTATGGATTGAATCCATAGCTCGGTTCTGGAAGACCTCTGCAGCCGAGCAACGAGCTATGGATTGAATCCATAGCTCGGTCCTTGGCTGCAGAGGTCTTCCAGAACCGAGTTATGGATTGAATCCATAGCTCAGTACTCGGCTGCATAGGCCTTCCGGAAAGGCCTGACTGCAAAATGCAGGCCCGAATGAAGCTGCTCCTTCAGCCGCAGAAGTGGACCGGCTGGGCGGGGCTGTCGGTGCCTGAGGTAAGACATCCCCCCCAAAAATAAAACCTGGTGCCTCTTTTGGAGGCAAAAAAAAAAGACTCGGTCTTATTTTTGGGAAAACACGGGTATTTTGACTGCCGCAAGTTAAGTATGGATGACGTTCTTACTTTGGCCCTGCAGACATCACTGGACAGCTCTCCTCTGTGCAGAAGTCTGTAATTGTCCCATAAAGCATGTTGATCTGGTTAAAGAAGTCCACAGCTATCAAAGAAAAAAGAACATTCCATTTAGCAAGCAACTACTAACTAGGGGAAAATCCCACCCACCCACCCACCCCTGCAAACTAGACAATATCCTGGGTCTTTTTCAGCAGAACTGATCACCACAGATTCCACAGGAAATGGTCGTCTGAAATACACCCAATGTTTTTAGAAAGCTGAAGAATCGGGATAGAATTCCTCACAGGATTGCGAGCAGAAGAATTAGATTTGCTTAAAATAAAGTGCCCGTAACAAGATTTCTCCAAAATTCCAGTCCTGTCCATAAACTCCCTTCCCCTCACATTGGCCCAGTGGTAATTATATGAGTTGTGTACTCTCAAAAGTTTTTTCAGGGGAAGAGAAGGGGGGGAAAAAAAAAAAAACCCCAATACAAAGCAGACATTGCAGCTCTATCCCAAAGTGTATTTTTGCTGGCATGTAATTCAGGTTGCGGTTGCGTCTCTTCAAGAAGTTAGCAAACCAAGGATAAATTAATGAAGCCGGTTGGAACGAATGTTTTACTTGGACATTGAAGACCCAAAATTTCTGATTGAATTCACATTGGCGTATAGGCTGAGCAAATCCTTTCTAAAACTGCCAGAGATCCTTCATGCTTTCAACTACCCCTCTATCACTCAAGCAGAAAGCTATTGATATTAAATAGAGTGGCTTGCCCTCGTTTTGCTCTTGCAAATTTTCCATTTGTTTTTCGGAAGAACCGGCGCTTACAAAACCACTGCAAAATGGAGCGCTGCATCAATTAATGTGTTGACTGAGTATCTGTATATTAAAAAAAAACCAATTCCCATTTTCAAAGTACAGAAGCTAGGGAAAAAGAAGAACGACAGGGATAATATTCTATCCTGCGATAACGAAGTTTGTTCTTTTCATTCGATGGTCCCTGCAAGTTTGGCTGTTTTTGAAAGCGACAAGCAAGAGGAAGCCCCTGGCTTGTAATAAAGAAAAAGGCTTATAAATTGTTGTTGTTGTTAGTTGCGACGTCGTGTCCGACCCATCGCGACCCCATGGACAACGTTCCTCCAGGCCTTCCTGTCCTCTGCCATCTTCTGGAGTCCATTGAAGCTCACGCCTACTGCTTCAGTGCCTCCATCCAGCCACCTCATTCTCTGTCGTCCCCTTCTTCTCTTGCCCTCCATCTTTCCCAGCATCAGGCTCTTCTCCAGTGAGTCCTTCCTTCTCATTAGGTGGCCAAAGTACTTGAGTTTCAACTTCAGTATCTGGCCTTCTAAAGAGCAGTCGGGGTTGATCTCCTGCAGGACTGACCGGTTTGATCGCCTTGCAGTCCAGGGGACTCGCAGGAGTCTTCTCCAGCACCATAGTTCAAAGGCCTCAATTCTTTGGCGCTCAGCCTTTCTTACGGTCCAACTTTCACAGCCATACATTGCAACTGGGAAAACCATGGCCTTGACTATACGCACTTTTGTTGGCAGGGTGATGTCTCTGCTTTTTTGTATGCTGTCTAGATTTGCCATAGCTTTCCTCCCCAGGAGCAAGCGTCTTTTAATTTCTTGGCTGCAGTCCCCATCTGTGGTGATCTTGGAGCCCAGGAAGATATTTTCCTGGGCTTATAAATTAAGAAGTGATAAACCTTATTTCCCCCCCCCCAAAAAAAATAAAAGCGATGACCAATAGGTGGTCGAATAGTCTTTGCATTTCCCTTTCATCGATCTGATGACGATGGAATAGGAAAAGTGGTAAACCTGAACAGGCCTGTTCCAGTTTATTGGAACAAAACTCGAAGCGACTTCAAAGGTTTTCGCTCATTTGGCTTTGTAGACAGATCCCTTAAAACAGTCAGTTTTGAGGACGGTCTACTCAGTGAAAGCGCGAAGCTGAAGTGAAAGCAAGAATGGTAAAACTGCCTACCGTCTTTTGTGAGAGCAGTAAACCATGGTGGAAACAAGTAAATGGAGACCACATGTCCACAAAGAAACATGAGTAATCCTTGCTTTGAAAGCATGAGTAGGAAACGGGGAAAAGGAGGGGAATTCACCAACTGGGAAATCCAATTATATTATATGGGCCTTTTTTTAGTTTTATTTAAATGAATTGACTCGTGTTGATTTCTTTTCTTTCTTTTTTTTAACTGTAGAATCAGCACATTATTAATATTAGTTCTGTTTATTGTATTTTCTTTGGTATATTTCAGCTAAAAATAACTACATCAGGAACCATGGTAACATTGGTCCAGACAGAACATCTGGCTGGCATTGCTGCCAAAACCAAGGAACAGATTGAATCCAGACCACCGTTTCTTAAGCCAGCTTCATTTCCAGCAGAATTCAGAAAGGAGGAGAAGCTTAATCGTTGCTGCACAAATGTGCCTTATCAAATTGTCCTGCCATAAATTCAAACCAGAACAAAATTGCTGTTGTTTAAGACCACCTGAATAGCCTTCGTTTTAGTTTCCTGTTTACTTTTAATCCGTTTTCTAAACCAACTTTCTGCTTTGGGCTGCAGTGCTTTTATTCCGTTACAGTTTGCTAGGTCAGGGGTCCCCAACCCCCAGTCCGTGGACCGGTACTGGGCCGCAGCATGCCAGCAATCGGTCCGCGCGAACAAGCAAAGCCCCATGCGTGGGATGCAGGCAGCACACAAAACCATGCACCTTTCTCCACGGAACCGGTCCCTGGTGCCCAAAAGGTTGGGGACCTCCGTGCTAGATTGTTCGTCATCCAGATTCATGATGATGAGTGGTTTACAAACATTGTGAAATAAATAAAAAGGGAGGGTTCATTTATACTGGGGGAGGGAGAATACTTTATTTGGCAGTTTAGTTAGTCGGAGAAGAATCATTTTTTTGTGATTATAGGCTTGTGATCCTTGATTCACAACAGCTCAGTTAGTGACCGTTCAAAGTTACAACGGCACTAAAGTGACTTACGATCATTTTTCACACTTACGGCCGTATCAGCATCCGCATGGCCGCGTGATCAAACTTCAGACCCTTGGCAACTGACTCATATTTATGACGGTTGCAGTGTCCCGGGGTCATGGGGTCACCTTTTGCAACCTTCTGACAAGAAAAGGCAGTTGGGGAAGCCAGATTCACTTAACAACTGTGTCGCTAAATTACTGCAGTGATTCACTTAACAACCGTGGCAAGAAAAGATCATAAATGGGGCAAAATTCACTTAGAAATGTCTCACTTAACAAAAGAAACTTTGGGCTCAATTGTGTTACTAATTTAGCAACTGCAGTGATTCACTTAGGAACTGTGGCAAGAAAGGCTATAAAAGGCGGCAAAACTCTCTTAACGAACGTTTCACTTAGCAACAGAAATGTTGCGCTTTATTGTGGTCGTAAGTCAAAGAGTTCCTGTAGAAATTTAATCTACAGCTGAATGAATTGCTGTGCAAGCATTCTGAGTTTACTAATATTTGAGCTCAACACAGCCACTATAAATATTCTGGGCTCAAGCTCAGATTTTCCAAGAATTTCAATGTCAGAACCAAAGTCATTTCAAATCTCAGTATTTATAATGTTTCTGCCATAGAAAACAAGCTTGAAATGAGTAGACCATCCTTAAAATCGACTTGTTTTAAGTGATCTGTGCACAAAGCCAAATGGACATATTCCACGAGTGAAAAGCTTTAAGTCACTTTGAGTTTTGTCCCAATAAAACACAACCAACTCAATCACTGCACTGGAATGAATTGAGTGAGGCAGTTTTGTTCCGACTTTAAAACAAAATAATTTTTCTGTTTCATGCACAACCTGTTATTCAGAATGACAAGAGAAGAACTATTAAGACGTGGACCGAAAGTTTCTTAGTGTGGCAGACATATAGGCTATGTTTCTGTGGGGGAAAAAAATCTCCTTTCTATGCAAACATCCTATGACTTGGGAAAATGTCCTTCTTGTCACCTCATTATTACTGCTGCCCTTACATTAGAGGAAAACAATAATAATGATTTATCAATATTCTCAACGGATTCATTCATATTATACAATATCCTGTACAATAGCCGTTTAAGGATCTGCAGCTCCCAAACTGCAAATGGTGGGATGAGCAGCTACAGCTGAAAGAAAGTTTATTTATTTATAACGTTGGCTATTCCCAATTTGTATTTCTGTCCTTTGGTCAAATTTTTAAGTTCTTTAGATGCCTGGTTGACCAATTCCAGGAGGAATGGATTCCATTAAAGACAAAAAAAAAAGTGCTTTCCTCGTGCATCAGTGCTGAAAACATATACAGAACAAAGGCAGACTCCTTACTGTTCACGGCAACCCATTCGTTTAGATCTTCGCCTTCAGGCAGCATAACGGCCATCCGTAAGTTGCCACTTCCAAGCGTTGCCTCCGCATGTTTCAGCAGCTCATATTGGTGGGAGCCTTCCGGAATGTTCTTCTTTGGTTTAAACGTTTTAGAAGAGCGGCTACCACTGCAACGGGAGAAGGACATTTTGGCTTCAGAGAATGCTGAGCACTAGAAGCAGAGAAATAATTTGACAAGGATCTTCGTTCTAGTCCTGGGGTCTTCCAACTTGGCCCTTTTATGACTTGTGGACTTCAACTCCCAGAATTCCTCAGCCAGGCCAGGCACACGTGCCTGCCTGAGGAATTCTGGGAGTTGAAGTCCACAAGTCATAAAAGGGCCAAGTTGGAAGACCCCTGTTCTAGTCTCACACGTTCTTGGTAAAAAAAAACATTCCTTCCCCCCCCCCCAAGCATTATAAAGAGTTACATGTGGATAAATAGGATTAATGTCCCCCCCCCCCGGAGGTCAGCATTGTTGCATCCAACCTAGATGGCACCCGCAACCCCCCCTCCAATTAAATAATAATAATTTAAAAAAACCTGATTAAAACAATTATCCGTCAGATTGTCAAATCCCCTCAAGATTTCAATGTTCTGAGATGGCAATATTTTGTTGCCTGGAAACACACGGCCTTAAATTACAACCACAATTGAGCCCAAAATGTTCATTGCTAAGCAGGTTGTTAAGTGAGTATGGCCCCATTTTACCACCTTTTCGTCACAGTTCTTCAGCAAATCTCTGCGGTTGTTAAGTGAATGGTGTGGTCACTAAGTGAATCTGGCTTCTCCTATTGACCTTGATTGCTGGAAGCCAAAATTTTGATCACCTGACCGTGGGGATGCTGCAATGGCCATAGGTGTGAATACTGGACACTTTTTTTCAGTATCGTAATTTTGAATGGTCATTATACAAATGATTGTAAGCTGAGGACTACCACAGACCTATGCTTTAAAAAAGGCCCCTTCCATCTCTGTTATTATTATTGTGTTTAATTTTGAGAAAAGTTATTAGAGTGGAGGAGCACAGTAGCACTATTTAAAGATATGTTTATTTCATTTCCACACCTTTCTTTCTGCTAGGAAAGTCTAGAGTGATTTACAGAACATTTTTAAAAATAGCCTTAAGTATGACACAATAAAATCAATAAGGCTTCAGAACCAATTTAAAAAAGGTAAGGGTTTATTTAAAAGGGAGGGGGAGAAAGCACTGTAATAGGCATGCTGAGATATAATCTTATTCTGAACAAGGGCTTACCCCATAAATGCTGGATTAACAGGCTTGTCCAAATCATTTTTGAAAGAAAACAACTATAGGCAGGTTTAACTTCCTACGATTATAGATAGGAAATGTATTTTAGGTTATCTGTCCAATGTATGGAGACTACATGTTTCTAGACCTTTGCTTTTGTTTTGAAAGCAAGTAAGAAATGCAGATTTATTTCAACTGGAGTATCTTATTTTTAGTTTTTAACAGAAGCCAAATCTTCAAGGAAGTGTCAGTTTTATTCTCATTCCCAGTGAAATGACAAATGCAGGGTCCTTCAACATTTTTTGAAGGTCTGAAATGTTTGTTAAAGCAATGTTGTTTACTTCCTCTTTTACCATACAGATAACAGGAACTTGTACCTCCCCACTGCTTACTCTCCCTTCCTAAATTACATATTCAAAGCCATACTTCCACTTTTTGGCTGACACTTTAAAGCAAGTTATGAGGAAAACACATTTTTCAGCACAAAGTTTGTGCATATATTTAGCGGCTTACGGCACATTCCAGACTATTCAGCTTCCAGACATAAAATAGGTAAAAAATACATTCAGAATTTTATTTAAATCCCAGATATGAAAATTCTGTGACCGTGTATTTTCTTCATCACTCATATACAGGTAAAGACAGAAGTTCACTTCGTTAACAGCTGTACAAGTGTTAAGAAAAGTACTTCTGATTTTTTTTAAAAAAATTACCTGCAATCAAACAAAAAGTAAGACATAACTGAACTATATAAGTAATAGTGTGGTCTCCAAAACTAAAAAAGCAACATTAAGCTTTTATAGCAAGGTGACTATAAAATATTGTTACTTGTTTTGAACAAAAAGTAATTTATCACTAAAGAATGAAAATATGTCTGAAATTCTACATTGCTGTACCTTTAAGGCCCACTGAATTCAGCCTTCATCTAAGCAATAGCCAGATATGCTGACCTCAACTCCCAGAATTAATGCTGAGATATCTGGACACTAAAATCGAAACATCTGGAGAACATCCAAGATAAGGAAAGGGAGTTTAGTAAGTAGTAATTATTTCATCTAGGGCTGCAAACCTCTCTTTAAAAAAATCAAGGAGAAACAAGATAAAATACGATCTTACTTAGACAACTTGGAAAAACAGTCCATAAACTGGTTCATAATGAATCTGTCAAATCCCTTTTTAAAATTCTCTAAGCTGCTGACTATTACAGCAGTGAATTATGTGAATTGGTAAACATTATAGAAAATATGCTATTTGTCTGCCTTGCATTCTCTGCCGGTCACCTTTTAATTAATCCAGTGAGAAAAACAGCTGACCATATACTTTCTCAGTGTCATCCATAAATTTTATAACAACCTCATTATTTATTATGCGATATTTACTCTAAAAATATTAGGTTTCCCTCAAATAATTTATTTTTAAAAAACTTGTCATTTTTATACACTTCTATTACTTTTGTAAATAACTCAATATTCCCTCTACTTCCTATTTTCTTCACAACAACCCTGTGAGGTGAGTTGGGCTGAGAGTGACTGGCCCAAGGTCAATCCAGCCAGCTTTCATGCCTAAAGTGGGATTAGAAGTCACAGTCTGCTAGTGGTTGGACCAAAGACACCAGCGAGCATCATCATCATCATGTTGGAAGGGACCTTGGAGGTCATCTAGTCCAACCCCCTGCTCAGGCAGGAAACCCTATACCATTTCGGACAAATGGCTGTCCAGTCTCTTCTTAAAAACTTCCAGTGTTAGAGCATTCACTGCTTCTGGAGGCAGGTTGTTCCACTGGTTAATTGTTCTAACTGTCAGGAAGTTTCTCCTTAGTTCTAGCTTGCTTCTCTCCTTGATTCGTTTCCATCCGTTGCTTCTTGTCCTGCCTTCTGGTGCTTTGGAAAATAGCTTGACCCCCTCTTCTTTGTGGCAGCCCCTGAGATATTGGAACACTACTATCATGTCCCCCCTCCTCCTTCTCTTCATTAAACTAGACATACCTAATTCCAGCAACCGTTCCTTATATGTTTTAGCCTCCAGTCCCCTCATCATCTTTGTTGCTCTTCTCTGCACTCTTTCTAGAGTCTCAACATTTTTTTTATATCGTGGTGACCAAAACTGGATGCAGTATTCCAAGTGTGGCCTTACCAAGGCATTGTAAAGTGGTATTAACACTTCACGTGGTCTTGATTGTATCCCTCTGTTAATGCAGCCTAGCACTGTGTTGACTTTTTTGGCAGCTGCAGCACACGGCTGGCTCCTATTTAAGTGATTGTCCACTAGGACTCCAAGATCCCTCTCACAGTTACTACTATTGAGCAAGGAACCACCTATACTATACCTGTGCAATTGGTTTTTCTTCCCTAAAAGTAGAACCTTACTTTTTTCACCATTGAATTTCATTTTGTTAGATAGCGCCCAGAGTTCGTCTGCCCAGGTCCTCCTGTATCTTAAGCCTGTCTTCTGGAGTGTTGGCTATTCCTGCCAGCTTGGTGTCATCCGCAAATTTGATGAATTCCCCATCTATCCCCTCGTCCAAATCATTGATGAAGATGTTGAAGAGCACTGGGCCCAGAACAGAGCCCTGGGGCACCCCACTCCACAGTTCCCTCCATGTAGATGCGGTTCCATTGAGGACCACACGCTGAGTACGGCCGGTCAGCCAGCTACGAATCCATCTGGTGGTGATGCTGTCTAACCCACATGCCTACGGGAGGACTAGAACTCACAGTCTCCTAGTGATTGGCCCAAAGTGGAACTCGTACTTTCCTGGTTTCTACGTGCCTTAACCACTATACCATATAGTCATCAAAGCTAGGAGGCTGTGGACAAATTGAAGAACCAGAGGAATGGAAAGTAGCAAAGAACATCTCCTCCCTTACAGAATAAATAAAGATGGGAAAGAGGCGTCAGTCACTGAAGAATCTCATGAAGAATCAGGTTGGGCAACATGGGTCATGGTAAAGTTGGAAAACCAGGAGCTGCAGGGATACATGATACATGCAGATCCCCAGACATGTATGCATAAACAGGAAGGCATGCATAAACAGTCTTAGAAATGGCAGGTTGGTGGGGAGATGAAAGTTACAAATGCAAAAATGAATGCAACAAAAGATTTAAACAATCAAGATACAGATACAGATAGCTTTTACAGTATTAACGCAAAAAAACCCCCACTTATCAGTTTGGACACATAATGCCATAGAGTCCAGGGGTAGGCAACCTTGGCTCTTTTATGACTCGTGGACTTCAACTCCCAGAATTCCTGAGCCAGCCATGCTGAGGGGAAAGGGAGGGGTTTCCAAGCTGAGCCATGCTGGCTCAGGAATTCTGGGAGTTGAAGTCCACGAGTCAAAAAAGAGCCAAGGTTGCCTACCCCTGCCATAGACAGATAGGGCTATGTATGGGAATTATTAACATGGAAATCAGCAGACCCAAAGAAGAGGAAAAATGTAGATTTTTGTGCCTATTCAGAAATTAATGATGTAGAAAAAAAGCTAAGGAAAAAGCAAAAAAGGGAAAGCACTTCTCAAAAAAAAAAAATGCAAACCCAGTAATGTTGGTCTGTTAAAATAATAGATTTTGGAGACCTTATAACATCAGCCTTCTGATTAAATTGACAAACTCAACATATTTCAAAATCACAGGATCTGACTGAGCCAAAATTACACCCCTGAAAGGAAAAAAAAAAACACACACAAAATCCATTTAGAAAGGATAGGGAATAAAAGAGTGGATTTGTCCATAAAGTTGGTAAATGAGATCTCAAGAGTGTACAATATATCGGTATGTGATTGCAAAGGCTAAAACAACACTGAAGGGATCAAATGCCTCTGAAATAATGGTTGGATGTAATAACAAAACATCGATGCTTCCTTACAAACTTAATGAAAAGGTTTTGTTTTGAAACGGAGGGATCTTTGCCCGACACTCACGCAAAGAACATCTAACGGCAGAATTTAAGAAAATCTGGAGGCATTACTGATTTTTCTCTCAGCTGTTCCATGTAATGCTCGTGGTCTTAACATTTCAATCCAAAGAATAGCTTTACGGCAGGGGATCATACATTATGTAAGACGTACAGGAAAAATGACTGGATAACAGAGAGCTTGATCAGATCAATCCAAAAGGCAAAAATCAGAGTTTAAGAAACACTCTATGCAACCAAAGAAATCAAAGATGATGCTTGGGTTGGAAGAACAAGCTTGGCCCATTACAGGTAGCCCTCCACTTAACAACCATTCATTTATGACTATTGAAAGTTACAATGGCACTGAAAAAAGGTTGTTTTTTTTTTTTCTAAAGTTGGGAGGGACCTTGGAGGCCATCTAGTCCAACCCCCTGCTTAGGCAGGAAACCCTATACCATTTCAGACAAATGGCTGTCCAGTCTCTTCTTAAAAACTTCCAGTGTTGGAGCATTCACAGCTTCTGGAGGTAGGTTGTTCCACTGGTTAATTGTTCTAACTGTCAGGAAGTTTCTCCTTAGTTCTAGGTTCCTTCTCTCTTTGGTTAGTTTCCATCCGTTGCTCCTTGTCCTGCCTTCAGGTGCTTTGGAGAATAGCTTGACTCCCTCTTCTTTGTGGCAGCCCCTGAGATATTGGAACGCTGCTATCATGTCCCCCCTCGTCCTTCTCTTCATTAAACTTAGGACCATTCCTTGTACGTATGACCATGGCAGCACCCGCACAGATATGTGACGATAAATTTGAATGCTTGGCAACTGGCATGTACGTATGACAGTTGGAAGCGTTCTGGGCTCATGTGGTCGCCATTTGCAACCTTCCCAGCTGGCTTCCAACAAGCAAAGTCAATGGGGGAAGTCAGATGAACTTAACGGCTGCGTGATTTACTTAACAACCATGGGGGGGGGGGAATGGTCATAAAATCAGGCGTAACTCACTTAACAATCACCCTACTTTGCAACGGAAATTCCAACTGATTCCAACTGTGGTCATAAGTTGAGGACTATCTATACTCTTGAGCTTCTGAAGGTCTCTGAAGATGTGGTTACAATCCAGCAGGACTGGGGACCCCAGGGGACAGATGAACTTGTCCAATGGCTCCCTTATTATTAACATCTGTCCTTCTATTATTCTCTTTTCCTGTTTTAGCTTCTGTAATTTTGTAATTCTTTTAAAATAATTATTATATGATGCTCAAGTGATGATTGTTTCATTCATTTATTGTTTTCACTGGACTGTTGTACGTCACCTAGAGTCACTTTGTCCATGAAATGGACAGCCATATAAGTTTGATTAGTAAATAAAAATAAATCAAACAAGTTTGACGTTAATTCACGATACATTCCCTTTTATATTATATCCCCTTGAAGAGACTCAATACATCCAAAAAGGCTTAAACGTGGGCAGTCGCTGGGAAACTCTGAATGATGTCTGGGTATGTTAAACAGGAAAGCAAAGGGAGGTAAAGCTTTAAATCTTCCCAGCTTTTCTAAGAGTCTCTTTTGGCAAGCACAAAGTGAACACCACAATGTTTTACTTTGCACAATTCACATTCTCTCCCTGTACAGCATGGATACTCGATTATCAATATTGGGCAATCTAACACAGAGACAGACAGACGCAAGTAGAAACTACTGCACTGTAAATAAACAGGTTACAATTTATATTGAATCCCTTAAGATCCTTAATAAATTAAACGGCGAAGCTTCACAATTCGTTCAGTGTTGACCATCAATTCACACAGGATAAACCCTGGAGGAGGTAGGTTGAAGGAAGGCTTCTGGAAGAAATTTCAAGGCAAAGATGGAATCTTACAGAAAATATTTAAGGAAAGGAAATAGACAAAACAATAACAGCCAAGACGGAGGAAGGAAGGAATCAGGAGATAAAAGGAATGGGGAGAAAAGCTAATGAAGATGTCTACACTCACATTTAAACAGAAAACAACCAGAAATTGTTTCAAGGTTGAAGCAATGCAAGGAGCTAAGGATTCAAATAAAAATTACTCAGGACACTTTCCAGAAACACATACTAACTGCTGAATTTTATGACTGCATAAACAGACTTAAAACCTTTCTGGGTTTAACTGCGCTTACTCGCCAGTCAAGTGTATTTACAACTGTAAACTGAGATACAGACCCATTCAAAGAACGAGAAATCTGTTTTATAATCTGCCCCTGGATTACTTAAGATTGTTTCTGGTAAAGTTAAACACCCCTGGATCTTTTCCGTGTGTAGCCAGGTGTTAAGTTAATCGCCCAAGTTAAATGCAGGGCTGAAATAGCAAACTCTGAATATGCTGTGATCTGAGATCTTGGCATAAGAGAATCTGAGAAACAAATACTGGTTTCCTGTTATAAAGCAGCGGTGAAATGAAAACACGTCAGCCTTCGGGAGGAAACCCTGAAAATGGCGATTAACACGAGTTGAGAAGGAACTAAAAAGGGAAGAAAGCAAATTAAATATTCTCATAATAGAAGCATGTGGCTATACAGTCACCTAAATGGAAATGTGATTTTTTAAAAAAAAAAAAAAATACTGTACCAGATAGATGTGCAAAAAGCTACACTGAAATGTGGTAATAATTAAAGTGCTCTTTTATTCTCCATACCTAACCAAAGAGAACAGAATAAAGCCACAGAAATCACACCTCCCTTTTCCATAACCTCAATGCCTCTTTGCGAATAAATGCACCCAGCACCTCAAGTCTTCAAGCACCAGTCTTTACTGAGATCAATTATGTGCCTTTCTCTGTACGGGAGGGGCTGTATTAGAAATATTTTAACAGATAATTTTATGAAACTTATGCTATTAAAGATCCCTTATTACTACCCTTTAATTTTTCATATTGAAATATGGAGTACTGCATTGCATCCTTTTTTTAAAAAAAAAAAAAAACACACAACCCAAAACACAACCCAGAAGCTTTCTAAAGAACAGGAAGTGGTTGCTGTTATTTTTAATTTTTCAACTAAAGAAGTCAGGCTTCCGGATGGCCACTGCTGATATGATTGGGATACTGGCCAACACTGGTGAGGAGTGGCAAATTGCAGATGGACACAATTTGCTATCTTGTCTGGCACACAAATTTAAACGGATTAGTCATTGTAGACTACCACATCTATAAATCAGTTTAAATACTTATAAACCACTCCAAAGAAACACACTAAAAACACAATTTGCTTTAATCAATAGCTTAATCTCTCACAACCCTCTCAGATCCCCACTCACTGAAATTCTTTGTCATCATTTGCAAAAACTCTTCATTGCTCCAGTTGTACTATACATATACTAATGAAAAATAAGCTTATTTGATTCCTGTTCCACAAAACCCAAAGATGCAGAGTAAGCAGATAATAACCAAAATAACTGACAATTCTGAAAGTGGATATCCCATGCTAAAAACAAGCAGCTAAAATTGCAGATGAATTGTTAACTTTATTAACACAACGGACTATTTCAGATGTGAACTTTTACTGGAATATTATTTAAGCGAATCACATTGTGAGATGTAACTTTGGGGGCAGCATAAAATTTCTTGCTTTGCATTGCTCGGAAGTCAAAATGGCCCACGTTAAATTGAAATTCTCTTTCCTGCCAACCTGGGTACGTTACCAGCTACGCAACTGGTTATTTCAACACAAGCCAAGTTTCAACACGATTGCCAAATTAGAACAAAAATAATCATCCATTCTAATCAGGCAGCCTCTTACAAGCTTCCAAGAACAACAGTTCTCCTGATTGTCTATGCCATTTTATAATCAGAAATACTGTTCCCAAAATATGGGCTTGGACTGTTGTCATTGTGAGAAGCAGCCACTGATAACGGTTCTCTATTCAAGGACTGTACTGCTTTCATTACAAGCTGCAACGAATAAACGTAATAATTTATAAATATGTGAATCGGGAAAAGGTTTAAAACGTGATCCCGCAATTAGAGGTCTGGAGGCTAAAACATATAAGGAACGGTTGCTGGAATTGGGTATGTCTAGTTTAACGAAGAGAAGGACGAGGGGGGACAGGATAGCAGTCTTCCAATATCTCAGGGGCTGCCCCAAAGAAGAGGGAGTCAAGCTATTCTCCAAAGCGCCTGAAGGCAGGACAAGAACCAACGGATGGAAACTAGTCAAGGAGAGAAGCAACCTGGAACTGAGGAGAAACTTCCTGACAGTTAGAACAATTAACCAGTGGAACAACCTGCCTCCAGAAGCGGTGAATGCTCCAACACTGGAAGTTTTTAAGAAGAGACTGAACAGCCATTTGTCCGAAATGGTATAGGGTTTCCTGCCTGAGCAGGGGGTTGGACTAGATGATCTCCAAGGTCCCTACCAACTTTATTATTATTATTATTATTATTATTTATTATTATTATTTATTATTATTATTATTATTATTATTATTATTATGTTGTTGTTGTTGTTGTTAGTTTGTAATGAATCGGCCTCAAATTCAGTTTTTCATGAACACTATGAGCCATTAACACTAACCAGGGATACTCTATAATAGGGGTCCCCAACCCCCGGTCCCTGACATGCCAGAATCCAGTCCGCGCAAACAAGCGAAGCCCCATTCGCGGGATGCAGGCAGCACATGAAACCACGCCCCCTCCGGTCCGTGGAAAAAACTCTCTCCATTGAAGAGAGAGTGATGCCCAAAAGGTTGGGGGCCTCTGCTCTATAACAAAGATCCCAAGCCACTTTAAAGGTCAGGATCCTGGTTAAATAACGGTAAAGGTTTCCCTAGTATCCAACACTAGGGGGCGGTGCTCATCTCTGTTTCGTAGCCAAGGGAGGCAGGGTTGTCCGAAGACCGAGCTTGACTCTAGGCCAGGGATAGGCAACCTCGGCATAGCTGACTCAGGAATTCTGGGAATTGAAGTCCATGAGTCGTAAAAGAGCCGAGGTTGCCTACCCCTGCTCTAGGCCAAAGCACACGGAATGCTGTTACCTTCCCACCAAAGTGGTACCTATTTATCTACTCGCATTTGCATGCTTTCAAACTGCTAAGTGGGCAGGAGCTGGGTTAAGTAACGGGAGCCCACCCTGTCACGTGGTGGTGCTCGGCTCTTGAACCCAAGGCTGTCAGCTTTCCAGATGACAAATTCAGCTTCTTTAACCGCTGAGCCATCGCGCCCCCCACCCCCATGGTTAAATATACAGCAGCTTTAACAAACTGAAGATGGGGTGAACTTATTCTCAGCAAGCACAGAGTAAAGAGATTAGCAAAGATAAGTGGCTTTTCTTTCAGGCACTAGAGCCAGGATATTGAAGGACCTGGCATGGAAGGATGGGTGGATGAATGTGACTTTTATCAGGGCTGCAACCATGTTTGTTGTTTAAAATATCAGTAGTATTTTTTAGGGCGTTGTGATTTTTATCTGTTCACTACCTTCCTTCTGGAAGGTGGGCAGCTATATAAATTTATTAAATAAATAAGTAAGGACAGCTAATTACAGTTAACACGAAGGCAATGTCCTGCCAGCAAGCCAGCCTTGCATGATTCCAAAACAGAATAACAGAACAGAGTTGAAAGGGACCTTGGAGGTCTTCTAGTCCAACCCCCTGCTGAAGCAGGAAACCCTATAATGCTTCAGACAAATCGTTGTCCAATCTCTTTTTAAAAACGGAAAAACAGAACTCATTTGAAGAGATATGAAAAGGATATGCAGATTACAGCATTATATATAAAAAAATAATATCAGTAAGTAGAAACGTTTAATGCTTCATTTTCAATTTCTAAATCTTCCAACTCCAGGCCAAATATTTAAATTTCTAAAGCTAATACACAAACGTTAGTTATGGGAAACTTCGGCAAAGAGTTTGACAGCTGTACCCTGTATTGATCTTATGCCAATTACCGCAAGCCACTTCTTCTCATTCTTGTGAAAGAGCAGGGAGAATTTCTTCGTATTTGGAGAATGCAGATTGCTATTCCAGGGATTTGGAAAGGGGTGTCCATGTCAGTGTTTTGAAGAAAACGTGGATTCCACAAAGCCTGAGTTTGTCACAAAGAAGACACCCAGCCCTAACTTGGCTATTTTTCTACACAGAAAATAATCTTATCAGCTGTAACTTCATTGCTGATATTTGCTGCAATTCAGTGATTACATAAAAAATAACAGCCTGACAAAGAACAACCATGTTTTTATCCAATGTATAGTGTAGGGAATAAGGAAGATAACTCGGCAGAAATGTGCGGGAACTGTTAGTTAAGCAAAAGGGACTGATTTTTTTTTTTTAAGTCTCTAGAGCAATGAGGTAACATTTGGAAGTGGCTGGACTCAGGCAGAGATGCCTCCCTGATTCATTGGAATAATATATAGTAGTGGCCAAAACTGTGGAAATCTTTTGGGAAAAGTGTGCACTAGAAATGCCACCTTTGGTTAAGTTTCCACCAATTTTTCTTCTCATTTCTTTATAACTGTAGCCTTATTCACTTAATAATACTATTTTACATCGCTTTCTGGGCAACCAGTCAACTCTTTGCACCATGACTTTAATTTTATTACGTTTTGCAAGCTCACGAAATGAAAGAACACAAAAAAGCCCAACCAATTTGATAGCGATCACATTAACACACTGACAAATGTCCTCCTCTCAGCTTCAACACTTGATATCAATAACTGGATCCTACTGTGATCTGATTGGCTCATGGCCAAAACAAGATGACACCTGATTGGCTCTCTAAACACTCATGCTCATTGGCTACAATCAGATGAAGGAAAGCTACCTGAGATCAACCTAAGCAAGTTGTGCTTCCTTTTTCTGGTTATTTGGCTATAGCTTTTCATAGAATACAGTACAGATAATTGAACAAACTATGTTGTATTACGTTCTTGATTAAATTATCTTTCCATTGATATATAATTTTATGGTACTACTCCCCCCAAAAGTGGTGTTATTAGCCATCAAACCTCAAAAATACACTTTTCCCAAAAGGTTTCCACAATTTTGGCCACTATTGTAAGAAGAAGGAGGAGATACTGCACAATCAGACTTGCACAATTGTGTTGGTATAAACCAGGAGTCGTCAACCTTGGCCCTTTTATGACTTGTGGACTTCAACTCCCAGAATTCCTCAGCCAGGCATGCTGGTTGAGGAATTCTGGGAGTTGAAGTCCACAAGTCATAAAAGGGCCAAGGTTGAAGACCCCTGGCATAAACAATCTCAATAAAAGGTAGTTTACAGGTAGTCCTCGAGTTACGAGTGTAATGGAGCCTGCCCATTCCATTCGTAACTCAAAAATTCGTGGGAGTGAATCTCGTACATCGAACGTGATCACTCCCTCGCCGGTTAAGACGCACGGGGCTCGTTAAGTGAACATGAGGTATCTCAGGGTGGGGAAGGCAATGGAGGGCCTAATAATGGAATAGGCCCCCAAGGCCTCCCTGACCCACTAAGATACCTCATGCTTCCCCCTCCCTCCCTGCTGTATCGGACTCCCCTGGAAAAGATAATAATAATAATAATAATAATAATAATAATAACAACAACAACAACAACAATAAAGTTGGGAGGGACCTTGGAGGTCATCTAGTCCAACCCCCTGCTCAGGCAGGAAACCCTATACCATTTCAGACAAATGGCCGTCCAATCTCTTCTTAAAAACTTCCAGTGTTGGAACATTCACTGCTTCTGGAGGCAGGTTGTTCCACTGGTTAATTGTTCTAACTGTCAGGAAGTTTCTCCTTAGTGCTAAGTTGCTTCTCTCCTTGATTAGTGTCCATCCATCTCTCTGCCCGGTTCCTGCTGTCGCCCAGATTTGAGGCTGGGGTCGCTTCCATGTGCCTCCGGAGGCCGGATTCAGGCGCCTGAGGCCTTTTCCAGATCACTGCCTGGATCTGAATAACCAGGGTGAATGTTGCACTGCCACTGCGGTCACTCGTAAGGGTATGAACGACTACCGTGGTGCGGCAACATTTGTAATTTCGGGACCTGCTCGTAAGAACTAGGGGGCAACTCGGGGATTAGCTGTAGTTGATTTGCTGATTGATCTACGTAGTGAGGTTGACAATAAGGCAGGGGTAGGCAACCTTGGCTCTTTTATGACTCGTGGACTTCAACTCCCAGAATTCCTGAGCCAGCCATGCTGAGGGGAAAGGGAGAGTTTCCAAGCTGAGCCATGCTGGCTCAAGAATTCTGGGAGTTGAAGTCCATGAGTCATAAAAGAGCCAAGGTTGCCTACCCCTGCAATAAGGGAACATAAATACAGATAGTCCTTGATTTATGATCACAATTGAGGCCAACATTTCTATTGCTAAGCGAGACAGTTAAGTGAGTTTTGCCCCATTTTACAACTTGCCACAATTGTTAAGTGAATCGCGGCAGTTGTTAAGTTAGTAACACGGTTGTTAAGTGAATCTGATGTTCCCATTGACTTTGCTTGGCAGAAGGCCGCAAAAAGGGGTCGCGTGATTCCAGGACAGTGCAACCGTCATAAATATGAACCAGTTGCCAAGTGTCTGAATTTTGATCACCTGACAACAGGGATGCTGTAAGTGTGAAAAACGGTCATAAGTCACTTTTTCCAGTGCTGTTCTAACTTCAAATGGTCACTAAATGAAAGATGGTTAACTGGAGGACTATCTGTAGTCTCCAGGACTGCTGGTGATGTGATGCAAACTGAAAAGATACCAAAATAGATTCCTGGAGGCTCAAATAAATTCACACAGAAAATTCCAGAAGACATTCAAATGTCATGGATGGGTGGGTGGGTGGGTGGGTTTTCCAGGAGGCTGATGTGTGTTTCATGGGGATCACTTTTAGTATTAGCCTAAGAATACCAACCAATTGAAGTTGGGTGTGCTACAAATCTCTAACCAAAAATCACCCAGCAATTTTCCACGAACGTCTTAACCATACCACTATATTACCTCTCATCGCACCAACATGAGAGAATCTTTTACCCTTGCTTTTTGGATTTTAAAAATGTAGGAGAGAAATAACTAAGCTGAATGTTACCTTCTTCCACCAAGCTGATATGCTAAGTCTTGATTCTGCAAGCAGCTTTCTGTTGCGGATCAAGGAGGCGAGGGAACATGGTGAGTTTCTTATATTCAACAAAACTAGTGTTGACCTTGGTAGGAAATACTTTCTGAAGATAAACAGTAAGCAGATCTCCAATCTTCAAACTTGACCTTGTTTAGTGTAAGTACTGTCTGGCAGGCACCTTATCAGCTTGATTCAGGGACGTCTGTGTGTCCTTTGTAGTCATAACATGGACACCCAAATAAGCCCTTCCTTTTCTCAGAGATGTGTAAGATAGGACAGTTGTTCTAGAAATGTAACACAGCTTTCAAGCAGTGAGAAGTTATTTTGGCTACACAGCTTAGTCAGCTATCAAAAAAATGCACGATGTGGTTGCTTATTCTGAAATGTTAGCCTGCACAGGAGCTCGACGGGACCGCACCAGCCTTTAGAAAAAAACGAGTTTAAACTCTGGAACGTCCTATTTTATGAAAACTGACTTATTTTTGATCACCCAACGCAGCCTGTTCTGCTTAAAGCGTCATTCTTATATCTGTGATGAAGATTCTAATCTAGCCCAGCTATGTCAAAGAATCTTTTGCCAAGTACTATAAAGCCAAATGCTAAATAAACCCTGGAAAGTTGTGCTTTATTGCCAAGCTCTAGTACAAAACTGTGTGAATAACTCCATGCACCTTTTAATTAAATAAACCTTAACTAATTTCTCTTTTTACAGTATTGAACAAACTCAGAAAAGCGGGTTGAATGAACCAGAGCTTTTTAGATTGCAGATTTTTTTAAAAAAAAAATTCTACCTTTATGCTACTGTATAAGCTGCCCATAGTTGCTTCAAAGCGAGATGGGTGGCATATAAATTTAATAAATATTTATAAATAATTCAAGGCAACGAACAAACTCCTTCCTCCTCCGGTTTTCCCACAACAACAACCTTGTCAAGTGAGTTGGGCTGAGAAAGAGGGACTAGCCCTAATTTGCAACGCTGGCTTTCATGGCTAAGACGGGACTAGAACTCACAACCTCCTAGTGATTGACCCAAAGTCACTGAGACAGCTTTCATGCCTAAAACAGGACTACAACTCTCAAGTCTCCTGGCTTCTAGCCTGGTACCTTATCTACTATAACAAACTGACTCTCTTATAATAAGTTTGGGTATCATAAACACTTGGCCAAAATTTGTTTTTCAAAAAATATTTTTTAATAAAATCAGAGGTGTCTTAAGTTATTTGCCAAGCATACTTCATATTTCTCTATATTTGCCATAGGAAGGTTTTTAACTTTTAACTTAGAAGCAGCCAATGAATTTGTCATTAAAATAATTCATTCTGATGTTCTCAATGGTAAGGAAGACATCAGGGAATAAGATCTTCCATACTGCTAAATGTGATTAACCAATGCATCTTATGCAATATTTATTTCTTTGATGGGTAGACACTGCTAGAGCCTTTCTCTCTTCTTTGTCCAGATCATAAAGTTACAACTGATAAGAGTGCTATCATGTAATTGGCTTGTTGTTTGATTGTTTATTGAAGCCGTCATGATTTTATTTTTCAGAAGGACACATACAAGCTGCTGCTGTTCTATCAAGGCATATGGAGGGAGGTTTTTTTAAACCGTGTTTTGTGTATATATAGAAAATCCACTGAATAGATTTTTTTGTAGCTAGAAGGAGGGAAGTATTCCTGGATTTTTATGAATTTGGGATAACGTGCAAGTCTTACCAGGAGATGAATCTGGACTAATTCTAAGATTCTCATATTCTCATTTACTGCCTAAATATTTTGTCTGTATATTTGTCTGTGTGTTTGTATGTGTGTGTCTGCTACATAAGGACACCGTTTCTAAATTCTATTATGCAAACAATTTTGGTCTATGAAATCTAGAAAAAGAATTAGGGATAAGACCTCTAACAGGTAGTTTGAAAATGCTGAGGGGGTTCTTCATTTCCAAAATGAAGGATATAAAACAAAACACGTGCTGTGAGAGCAAAAATCCTAGATAAGAAGCATACTTTATTTTTTAAACATGATTTTTTTTCCTGCAAATAAACAATTCTGCTGGCAATTTTTTTATGGGGGCACTTATGTAATTGAGAATCTAACTCAGCTAAATCAAGAGGAACTGAGAAAATAAAATTTCAGCAGCATGTTCCCCCCCCCCCCCAGGCATTCTTTCTTAGGCGATTTAAATAATCCAAATAAAAGCAGTGGTGTGTTGCCATATGCTACTACGCCCACAAGAACTATCTTTAACATCTTCCTGGGAATTGCAGGGTGGGTTTTTGTCACTATGCAGCAATTTGTTCTTTTAAAAAACACTGCCAACTTGGAAGATTCGGTCTCAAATTTCCAGTAAAATATTCATGACTGTCTAATCATCCAGAATCTTATGAGCACACAACCCCCAATTCTGGTGTACAAACACAGCCAGACCATCTCCAGAGATCAGAAAGAAATAAACTGGGCATGTCTATGCCATATGCCGTGATTTGTCTAAAATACCTGGGATTCCTGTTCCCTCCACCTGGAGAATAAGAACAAGAACTCAGCTTTTCTCTTGTTATTTCAAGATGTTTAATTTCCAGCACCAACTCTAATTGCCACAACAGAAATCAACTTAAACACCTGAATTTTAAATATATATATATATATATATCATAAAGCAAATAAATAAAAACGATCACCGGGATAAAAATCTTAAAACAAAGATTGTTTAATTTACAAAGCTGAGCTATATAATATATATATATATTATATAATATATATAATATATAATATATATATATAATATATATATATATTAACCCTGTAACCTCATCTGCTTGGTAGAGTTCTCAAAACAAACACAGCATCCCCTTGGTTATGCAGCTGCCCCATTTTGTGCATTTGCACCATACACTCGACCATAAATGCTGGATTTGGATTGCGCATAAAATATATATTGCGCATAAAATATATATTCTTTCATATATATATATATATATGAAAGAATTGCATGTTTGCATCTCCTATTTGTTAAGAGCCCAAAACAAATAGAGAAAAGCTGCATTCCCCTCATCCTTAATTCCAGGTTTATCTGCTTATTACATTTCCTTCGTCAGTCCTAAGACATCAAAAGTTTCTCACAATTTCCAGGTGTTGAGACTTAGGGGCCAAAGAGAAGTGCCAGACAGCAATTTTGCTGTTTTTATCAGGAGGGTGAAAGCAGCATAGCAGTCCTGGGCCACAAGCTCCACACCTTTTGAACATGGCTGCAATTTCACCCCACGTGGAAAAGGGACAGGGTTCACAATGCCACGAGGTTGCTTTCATCTGTCTGATCTTTGCTCGTTTCTCTTGTGTGGGTTTGAGCAAGCAAAATAAAACAACAGGGAAATAATATTAGTCTACAGCACATAGCAAAGGGTTTGGCATGTGCTTCCCTGTCTGGGAACAACAGTTTTAAAAACAATCAATCTGCACATGTCAAGAGTGTAGTCTGGTTGTGTTTTTAATATTGTATGGAACAATATTAAAAACGGGGATCAATATACACTACTAATCTTACTACTAGGACTCGTCAGAATAGGAAAATCAGGAGATCCCTTGTAGAATTGCCACTAGAAACAAAAGCTGGGTCACCCCTACTTTAGCCACAATAACCAAATCCAGCTGTGTGTAGATTTATACTTCTGCTAACCAGACGGCACAAGATGATAGTAACGATAGGGAAAACAGGTGAGAAAGGACTAGCTCCACAGTTGAGAATACAAGTACAGGGAGCCCTCGACTTACAACAGTTCATTTAGTGACTGTTCAAAATTATAAGGGCACTGAAAAAAGTGACTTGCGACCGTTTTCCATAGTTATGACTGTTACAGCATCCCCATGGTCATGCGATCAAAATTGAGACGCTTG
Source organism: Azemiops feae (assembly GCA_023970755.1). Taxonomy (NCBI): domain Eukaryota; kingdom Metazoa; phylum Chordata; class Lepidosauria; order Squamata; family Viperidae; genus Azemiops; species Azemiops feae. Next base: position 244,426 of record JALGBA010002670.1, read on the forward strand.
TCAACTGGCTCACATTTATGACCGTTGCAGTGTCCCGGGGTCATGTGATCCCCTTTTGCGACCTTCTGACAAGCAAAGTCAATGGGGGAAGCCAGATTCACTTAACAACCGGGTTACCAACTTATCAACTGTGGTGATTCACTTAACAACTGTGGCAAGAAAAGTCGCAAAATGGGGCAAAATTCACTTAACAAATGTCTCACTTAGCAGCAGAAGTTTTGGGATCATTTGTGGTCATAGGTTGAGGACTACCTGCAGTTCTCAACGTACGGCTACAATTGGGATCAGAATTCCCGCTGCTAATCAAGGTAATTCGCATCCAATTTTAAGAGCACTTTTGCCATTGGTTGTTAAGCACATCACAGCAGTTGTTCAGTGGCACACGTGGTTGTTAAGCGAATCTGGCTTTCCCTACTGACTCTGCTTATTGGAAGCTGGCTGGGAAGGCCGGAAGGTAATCAACTAGCCCCAAGATGCGGCAACCGTCCTAAAGTTTGATCACCTGACTGTGGGGATGCTGCAATAGTCATAAGACCGCATGTCACTTTTTAAAAATACAGTTGTAACTTCAAAAGGCCACAAAATGAATGGTGGTAAGTCAAGAACTGTTGCACAAGTTACATTTTTCAGCTTGCAGTGATCAAATGTGGTTAGACTGCAGTATTTCCGTTCTCACAATTAGCCAGGATAGCAACAGCTAACCAGAGTTCAATACTATCTCCATGGCCACCTTACCATCAGTTTTCACTAACTCAGTCTTCTTCAATAAAGTGCTAAGAATTGTTTAGCCTTGGAAGGCCCCAGGATATCCCTTTAAATGGTAATTCGTTTAACTAATGTCTTTTATAACAATTACAATGTCTCCAGTCCTGTAGAGATTTAGTTTGCTTTTGAACTAGAAAACCAAATTGAAAAAAAAAAAAAAATAGGCTGCACATATGTGTGTGCTAGTCATGACTGGGCATAAAAACTTCTCCAAATTAATAGAGCCAATTTTTTGAATTTTGGAACTGATACCAATACTGTTAGAAAAATTGATTTAATAAATATGGATCATACATACCCTTGAGATATTTATTATTCCATAGGTTTAATAAAATTCATAATTGTGTGCCATTTTAGGAGTAAACCCATATTTATAAACACTGCTTCCTCAAAAGTTAACATCAAGAGAATTTAGTAAGGACTGTTATTTATTGTTAAAGATTTATTCATGAGTTCAAGGCAACATATATAACTCCTCACAAGGGATGTAACAATCTTTAATAGATGTTCTCCCAGCATTTCTCAAAGGTCAATAGTGGAAGTAGGGACATCATTTTTATTAGCACGGTTGTAAAATGTACTCTCCCAAACAATAAAAAAATCAGTCTAAAAAAACCATCTCTGTTCCACTGCAATCTGAAACAAAATACAAAATTCTGAGGGCGTACATTATATTACTGTAAAGGAAATCTGCACAGTGCATTTCCTCTAGATATTCTAGAAAGACCCATCGAGCTATCCAGAACCACAACTGCCTTCTAAATTTAGATACCTATTTTTTTTAAAGGGTTTTCTTTTTTAACTCGATCACAAACTTGCTTCTCTCTACAGCCAGAATTTGTCAAAAGATCATTAAGAAAAACCAGAGCAGCGCAAAACCCGCGCAGCTGCCATCAACAGCCAATATGTAACAGGGGGAGGAAGGCCATCTCCATATCACAGCACCAACTGGGTGAAGCTGCCAATCTGGATTTCAAAGGGCAAAACCCCCAAACAATGCACATGTAGACAAAACGTTTCTAAATGGGGCATCTCCATCGCTTCATTGGATGAACCCACAAAAAAACCACCAGGGTGGCTGAAAAAGACTCTTGTAAAGAAAGGATGATTGATTACAGGACCCCTGCATTCCCTTGACAAGGGTGGGGGGGAGATGCCATTCCATTTTATGGCTGCAAAAGGAGACCCCTGGGGAGCCACCCAGCTGCTGTCAAGCGGAGATGGGGAAGGGGGACAGAGGGAAGCAAAGACATAAAGGGGGGGGGCGTGCTGAAACCTCCCATTATCCTGCCCCAATTTAACTGCAGGGAGTTCATTTATTTAGATTTATCGGCTACCCAACTCCAGTTGACACAAGACCCTTCACACACACCCGCACCGGCATACACTCCCCCCCCACCATATGGATCACAGATCACCCCAGAACACCCCAAAACAAGGACTATTCTCTCCCACCCACCCAAATTTTATTTGAGTGGCTTTCTGGGAAAGAAAAACACCTAAAACTTTTTCAAAGCAGACATTGGTGGGTGGGGGGAAGGCAACTCACCCCTCCCAGCCCTGTTTCCACATAGGATGGACGTCTGAATCCCTTCCTTTCTCCCCATTGCGGGCCAGGAGATCCCGCTCCCCAATATCCTGGCCCTCTCAATGGTAGCCATTTATGGGGGGGGAGAGAAAGGCCAGCCAAGGCACCCCACTTCCTTCTCCCCCCTTCCCCAAATAAATAATATACGTTTTATAAAATGCTTTTTTTCCCCTCCAGAAGCCAAGCTGGACCGGAAGAAGCAGCTGGCCTTGAAAGAGAGGGAGGAAGCAAGGAAGCAAGGAAGGAGAGAAGGAGGGAAGGAAGGAGAAAGACTTGGAAAAGGAGGGAGGGAGGGAGAAAGGAAGGAAGGAGAAAGAATTGGAAAAGGAGGCAGGCAGGCAGGCAGGAAGAAGAAAGAATTGGAAAAGGAGGAAGGAAGGAAGGAAGGAGAAAGAATTGGAAAAGGAGGGAGGAAGGAAGGAGAAAGAATTGGAAACGGAGGGAGGGAAGAAGGAAGGAAGGAAAGAAGGAGGACCGGGCCGAGGAAGCCAGCCGGAGGAAAGGGCCACAAGCGGGCCAGGCCGAGGGAGAGAAGCGCCTCGCCGGCGGCCCCACCGAGCTTTCCGGCCGCTTCTGCCGCGAAGCCCGCGCGCCCGCCCGCTCCCCTCACGCCTTCCTCGGCCACGGGCGGAGGCGCCTCGGGCTGCCTACTGCCCAGGGCCCGGCCGGCCAGGCTCGGGGTCGTTCCCCGCCGGCGAGGCTGCCGGAGCCCGAGGCGGTTCCGCCGGACGCGTCTCGGGCACTTACAACAAGAAGCTCATGATGGCGGCGGCGGCGGCGGAGCAAGAGCGGCTGCCTGGGCGCAGCTCCCAATGGCAGGCGGCCGCGGCGGGCGAAAGAGGAGGAGGGAAGGCGGGCGGGCCCTGACGAGGCCAGCCGCCGTCCGGAGCCGCCTCTGGTGGCTGCGCCTCCCCTCGCGGGGCTGGGACCCGCCAGCTCCCGCCCCAAGCAGGCAGGCAGGCAGGCAGGCAGGCTGGGTGGGCACGATGGGAGTTGTAGTCCCACGCGCCTGGAGGGCGGAAGTCTACCCGACGTGCAGAGAGACGGTTTGCCCGCCTTGCGGCCGATGGAGGGCGGCCTTCTTATATTTCCCCTGGCCCTTCTGCGCCTCTTGGGCCTTCCTGGCTGCAGGTGCTATTCAACAGGTGCCTGCCCACACTATCTATCTATCTATCTATCTATCTATCTATCTATCTATCCATCTATCTATCTATCTATCTATCTATCCATCCATCCATCCATCCATCCATCCATCCATCCATCCATCCATCCATCCATCCATCTAATCTATCTATCTATCTATCTATCTATCTATCTATCTATCTATCTATCTATCTATCTATCACCTGTCTACCTATCATCTATAATCCATCATCCATCTATCATCTATCAATCATTATCAGTCTATCATTTACCGTATCTATCATCCATCAATCATCTATTAATCGATCATCTATCTATCTTATCTATCATCTATCACCAGTCTGTCTACCTATCATCTATAATCCATCATCCATCTATCATCTATCAATCATCTATCAGTCTATCATCTACCATATCTATCATCCATCAATCATCTATTAATCGATCTATCTATCTATCTATCTATCTATCTATCTATCTATCTATCTATCTATCTATCTATCTATCTATCTATCTATCTATCTATCTATCTATCTATCTATCTATCTATCTATCTATCTATCTATCTAATCTATCTAATCTATCATCTCCTGCCTTTATCATTTTCATAAATAGCTCAAGGCAGTGAACACACATCATACTCCTTCCTGTTTTTCCCCCACAGCAACAAGGTGGGGGGACTGAGAGAGAGGGACTGGGCCAAAGTCACTTAGCTGGCTTTCATAGCTAAGGTGGGACTAGAACTCTCAGTCTCCTGTTGATTGGCCCAAAGTCACCCAGCTAGCTTTTCATTCCTAAGGTGCAACTAGAACTCACCATCTCCCACTTTGTAGCCTGGTGCCTTAAGCAACAGACCAACTTTGCAACATCAGAAGAGAATTGCTCAGAGGATGCTTGCATCAATGTACCAAGGTGACTCATATGGTATTATTACTTGATCCACAGTTAATTCAAGGCATTCTCCCTGCTTGTTACAGGCTTCAGGAGGCAGCTGGACCCTTGGACCAAGACCCAGCAGAAATGCAAGAGAACTTGCATTAGGACTATGTGAAGGTTTTCTTGGTTAAAATACACATTTTCTCTTAATGTAGTCATGTTCATTGCATTCTTAATGTGCGCCCATATCTCCATTTATTTAATAATAATAATAATAATATAACAACAACAACAATAATAATAGAGTTGGAAAGGACCTTGGAGGCCTTCTAGCCCAACCCCCTGCTCAGGCAGGAAACCCTATACCATTTCAGACAAATGGTTGTCCAGTCTCTTCTTAAAAACTTCCAGTGTTGGAGCATTCACAGCTTCTGGGGGCTTAGTTTTTAGTTGTGGGCTACTATTGGTCACCATCAAAAGGAGCAGAGTCTTCATTACAAATAAATTTAATAATAAATAAGTAGAAATAAAGTGCATTCTATAGGCTGACACTAGATACTGGTCTCCTATAAAGGCTAATATATGCAGGTAATCCTTGACTTCTGACTATAATTGAGCCCCGAATTTATGTTGCTAAGTGAGACAGTTGTTAAGTGAGTTTTGCCTCATCTTATGACCTTCCTTGCCACGATTGTCCAGTGAATCACTGCAATTGTTAAGTGAATCCGGCTTCCCCGTGGACTTTGCTTGTCAGGAGGTCACAAAAGGTAGATCACATGACCCCGGAAACTGCAACTGTCATAAATATGAACCAGTTGCCAAGGGTTCCGAATTTGGATCTCGTGACCATGGAGATGCCGCAACTGTTGTTAAGTGTGGAAAAACGGTCCTCACACTCTTTTCAGTGCCGTCGTAACTTTGAACAGCCACTAAGCCAGGGGTAGGCAACCTTGGCTCTTTTATGACTCGTGGACTTCAACACCCAGAATTCTTGAGCCAGCATGGCTCAGCTTGGAAACCTCTCCCTTTCCCCTCAGCACGGCTGGCTCAGGAATTCTGGGAGTTGAAGTCCACGAGTCATAAAAGAGCCAAGGTTACCTACCTCTGGCCTAGGCCTAGGCCGCTTTATGACTCGTGGACTTCAACTCCCAGAATTCCTGAGCCAGCATGGGGGAACTATGGCCCCCTCATGACTTGTGGACTTCAACTCCCAGAATTCCTGAGCCAGCATGGCTCAGCTTGGAAACCTCTCCCTTTCCCCTCAGCATGGCTGGCTCAGGAATTCTGGGAGTTGCAAGTCTACGAGTCATAAAAGAGCCAAGGTTGCCTACCCCTGCACTAAGCCAACGATTGTAAGCCGGGAACAACCTGTAGTGTGAAAAGTTAACTCCACCCCTACAAAAACGGTATCTTCAAATGGTTCGGGAAAGCACAAGACCGCAAAGTGGCAGCCACTTTGCTTTACGTTTTGCCTGCTATAACAAATCACGGGGTTGGACTAGATGACCTACAACAGGGGGTCTTCAAAACGTGGCCCTTTTATGCCTTGTGGACTTCAACTCCCAGAATTCCTCAGCCAGCCTGCCTGGCTGAGGAATTCTGGGAGTTGAAGTCCACAAGTCATAAAAGGGCCAAGTTTGAAGACCCCCTGACTTACAAGGTCCTTTCCAACTCAGATTATTCTGTTATCTAAAGTAAACCAAAGAGATTCGCCCGCTTTAGGTCGGCGGGCATTGCGGCTTCTTCGCGCACGCGCACGGACCAGCCGCCCGAGCCCACGTGCCGGGGGGCTTCCCACCGCGCCTGCGCCACCCCCGGCGGAAGGCCCTGGCCCGCGCGTGCGCCGGAAGGCCTAGCTCGGCCGGGGTGGTTGCCACGACGTCGACGAAGCCTCCCTCTCCCATGGCCGGGACTCGCTGGGTGCTGGGCGCGCTGCTCCGCGGCTGCGGCTGTAGCTACAGCACTTGCCGCCACACCGGCGCGGCCTGCCTGCCGCTGCGGACTTCCTCTTCGTCCTCGTCGCCGCCGCCGCCACCGCCGGCAGCGCCCTCGCTCCCCGCCGGCGCCCTCGGCCTTTGGGGCCGCCGCCGCCTCCTGCTCTTGCTCGGGGCAGCCACGCAGAGCCGCGGGGTCGCCAGCTCGGCCGGGCCGGTGCCCGGCTTCGGCTCCTCCTGGCGGGGGTCCTTGCTAGCCCCGCCCCTCGCGGGCCGATGCTACAGCCAGGTAGGCCGCGGGGGTCGCCTCTGCCGAGGGGGGGGAGGAGGAGGAGAATGCCCCCCTCCCTCCTCTCCCTCTCTCTCTCCCCCTCCTCTCTCTCCCCCTCCCTCTCCTTCCCTCCTCTCTCTCTTCAATCCCCCCCTCTTTTGCACCCTCTCCCCACCCCAGGAGGGGTCTTGGACTACAAAGACCCCCAGCCTCGGGCCTCCTGGAGACGCCCCTCCGGGTTGAAGGTCATGCGGGACGTAGCCCCCCCCTCCCCTCCAGTCTTTGCCTATTCGGCCACCTTCCTTTCCCCGCTTTTGAAAGGCAAAGGCTGGCAACATTGTATCCTTTTCCCCATTGTATCCGCCTGGCGGAGCGGCTCCCCTTTCGCCCTTGGGCTGATCCCGCTGGAGGAAAGGGGGGCGGAGGGGGGGGGCTTGGGGAATTAGGACACACACACACACACACACCCCGCTGGAGGAAAGACGAGCGGGGGGCTTGGGGAATTAGGACACACACACACACACACAGCCCGCAATCTCTTTGCAGAATAATTTGAGAGTGCCAAAAAACAAAACAAAAAGCCCTCCGAGCCCCTCTTTTGGGGATGCTTCGGGAGATACTGGCAGATTTTCGCTCTTTCCCGCCCCCCCCCCTCCGGCTTTGAGGGGCGTTTTTCCCACAGGCGGGCTTGGCTGAGCACACGTGCTGCTGAAGTTCGCGTGTGCCGCACCTGCTTTTCCTAGCCCAGGGGTAGGCAACCTCGGCTCTTTTATGACTCCTGGACTTCAACTCCCAGAATTCCTGAGCCAGCCATGCTGAGGGGAAAGGGAGAGGTTTCCATGCTGAGCCATACTGGCTCAGGAATTCTGGGAGTTGAAGTTCACCTGTTTTAAAGTTGCCAAGGTTGAAAAACATTAGTCTAGGGCAGGGGTAGGCAACCTTGGCTCTTTTATGACTCGTGGACTTCAACTCCCAGAATTCCTGAGCCAGCACCGCTCAGCTTGGAAACCTCTCCCTTTCCCCTCAGCATGGCTGGCTCAGGAATTCTGGGAGTTGAAGTCCACGAGTCATAAAAGCCAAGGTTGCCTACTCCTGCCCTAGCCGACTTTGGCCAACTTGGGGCAACTTGGGGCGGAACGGGGGACTGAAATGCCCTCGGGGCCTTCAGGAAGCCCTTTGCTGTAGCTTCAAACGAAAACAGAACTATTTGTTGAGTTCTGGGACCTGCTTCTGGTTTTTCTCTCTCTGGGTCATGTTTAGAAGTACTGGCAGAGTGAGAACCTATTGCTAAATACTGTTCATGCACACACATACACACACATACAGGTGCAGAATACATTATTGAGCTACAAAAGGATTTTGAAATTTAGGATCTGCCTCTGCTTTCTCTCTCTGGGTCATCTTGAGAAGCGTTGGCAGGGTGACCACCTACTATTCCTGATTACTGTTGATTTGTGTATGTGTGTATACACACGTACAAACACAGGTGCATAATACATTATTGACCTACAAAAGGGTTTTGAAATTTGGGATCTGCCTCTGCTTTCTCTCTCTGGGTCATCTTTAGAAGTACTGGCAGAGTGACAACCTATTCCTAAATACTGTTGATTTTTTTTGGTTTGGTGTGTGTGTACGTGTGCATATATACACCCACACATACCCACGTATATATACACACAGGTGCATTAAGGCGCATAATGCAATTCTACATTATTGACATACAAAAAGGATTTTGAAATTTAGGATCTGCCTCTCATTTCTCTTTCTGCGTCATCTTTAGAAACTGTTGATTATTTGTGTGTGTGTGTGTGTGTGTGCTTTTCAACCTTTTCTACTGCAACAGAGGAAGTCCGAAGTCAATGCCTTTTCTTTTCCCCTTCTCCCCCTTCTTCCTCCCCACTGTGTCCTACTATCTGCTTTTGTATTTTTGTATTTTATTCCATAATCTAATAAAATGTTACAAACGGTAAAAAAAAAAAAAGGAAAAATGTACTGGTTTTAATTTCTTTGGTGGCGGTTCCTTTGCTCTCAGGCCACGCGAAGGACCCCCGGCAGTGCAGGCTGCCCAGAGCCCTGGGCAGTGGAGGGCAAGTGCCTGGCTCAGCCGAGCCTTCCCCAAGAGGGTGCCCGGCTGGGCTTACCTTCTCCTTGAGGCTGCTTCTGCTTGGTTTGCTCTCCTTGGCCAGGTTGCTCATGGTGTGTGTGGGAGGGCAAAATGTGTGGGTCAGAGGGAGGCCAACTCCCTCTCCATGCGAGGAGACCCGGCTTTGTAATCAAAGCATCCTCAGCGATAGGATGGGAGACCACCAGGAGAGTCAGGAGGAGGGGACAAGGGGATGGCAAAAGAGCAGCAGGGCTGGTCGTGGGCAAGTACTAAGGCAGTACTTCCCTCAGACCCTCCCTCTCGTTATAATCTTCCTTCCTTCCTTCCTTCCTTCCTTCCTTCCTTCCTTCCTTCCTTCCTTCCTTCCTTCCTTCCTTCCTTCCTTCCTTCCTCCTTTTTTCTTTTTCCTTCCCTCTTCATTCTCCTTTCCTTTTTCTTCCTTCCCCTCTTTCCTTCTTTTTCCTTCCTCGCTCTCTTCCCCTCTTTCCTTCTTTTTTCTTTGTCTTTCCTCTTTCCCTTTCTCCTTTCCTGTCCCTTCTTGGATGCTCACATGCAAAAGGGGAAACATTTCTCGATGCCTCCTTGCCTTGTGATCAAATGCCACTTTTTGCTAGTAGTTTGTGGCCACTTAAAAGACTGAGAACAAACCAGGCTCAGTTTATCCCGTGCTTGCATTTAGCGGGGGCGTCCACAGACAACAACAGCACAGCAAAACTGTCAAAATGGTGGCTGTGATAGTTGATCCGAGCTCCTCCGTTTTTTATGTGCAACTGCGTTAACGTTGAGCTAGCTTAGTTGCTTAAAAGGGCTCTCTTGTAGGGACCTCCCTGCCTTGGTCTAATTGAGACTGGAAATATAGCAAAGGAAAATATTTTTCCCCCACTCTGCTTTGTCCTGTTTTCCCCACTGGAAATGGCTGTTAGCAACACACAAGGAGGGGATACTTTCCTAAGAGCTCACAATGCAAGTATACCCATGTTAACTTGGATTGCCGACAGAGTTCTGTCTGTGACAAAACAGAACACAAAATTGCTTTCTCCTTCGAACTGGGGCATTTCCAACCAAGTTGAGGCTCCCCCCTATCGTTGCCTCTGCGTGGCTCTCAGCTCACCTCTCCCAGACCTGCGCACGTGTTTGTGTGCATGTGTATGCACGTGCAGCCCCGTGGCCTCAACAGAGACCTTCTGCAATAGCAGGCTGCAAACTAATGAAAGCTGTTTTTTGGGAGTACTTGTTTCTTTCTCTCAAGGTGCCTCCGCTGGCATCCCGCCCTGCCCCCCTCAGCTCCCGCCCGCAGCCCCGTGGAAGGCTGCAAAGAAAGATTAAATAGAGAGATAGGCAGATAGGCAGGGAGACAGAGATGGATGGATGGATGGAAGGTAGGAAGGATAGAGACAGACAGAGACAGAAAGATAGAAAGAGATGATGAAATAAAGAAAGATCGATGGATCAGTGATAGGAAGGAAGGAAGGAAGGAAGGAAAAAGAGAAAGATCGATAGATCGATGATAGAAAGAAAGTAAGGGGAAAAAAAGAATCTCCCATCGCAGCTTCTCTTATCTCTCCAGTTCTTTTCCTCCCCAATGTCACAGCGTGGGGCTGCAAGGAGTGGGACACCCCCCTGCACGCACATACATACACACGTGCACTGGTCTGGGAGAGGTGAGCTGAGAGCCACGCAGAGGCAACGACGGGAGAGGGGTCAAAATGTGAAGCCTGTCTGGAGCCTCTGGCAGCTAAAAAAAACCTGGGAAGCGCTCGGAAGGCAGTCCCTTTCCCAGCTCCTCCCTCCCTCCCTCCCTCCTTTCCCAGCTCCTCCCTCCCTCCCTCCCTTCCTCCCTCCCTTCCCAATTCTTTCTCCTCCCTCCCTCCCCTGCTTTTCTTTCCTTCCTCCGCGCTCAGGAAGGGATGACGGGAGGGGGAGAGATTGCCAGCGCGCGGCCGTAGCCACCCCACGCGCAGGCAGGGGCGGTCCCGGTGAAAGGGAAGCCCGCTGGCTGCGAGGCTAGGTCAGCGAGCGGGCGTGGCGCTGATCTACTGGTAGGGGCCATCAAAGCTGGAACAGACTCAGCCTTAGATCCACAGGGCAGCCCTGGCGCCAGCAAGCCCCCCCCCCCCCCCGCTGTCTCTGCCCCGCCCCCTGGGGGTGCACGGAGAAGGCGGTGACCGCTGGAGTCCTGGGGGAAAGGGAGGCGCTTCTCTCGCCTTTTTTCTTTCTCGGTGGTCAGCAGGGACACCGGGTGCTGGCCGCCTTCTCTTCGCGTGCTGAGGGGATGGGACAAAGGCAGCCGCTCGCTGCCCCTTTCCCGCCAAAACCTTTTATATCCTCTCCTCTCTCCCCCTCCCTCCTCCTTTTCAGGGCACCTCCAGCTTCTGGAAGCGCCGATCAGCTGGAGCCCGGCACTGATCCTGGGGCTTCTGCCGAGTCCCGACAGCCTCTGCAGTTCCAGCTGTCTCTCCCTCAGGCTTGTGTGGCACTGCCGCCGTTTCAGCCCATTCCTCTCCCCCACCACCACCACTTCTCTAGAAAGGTCGCGTGCCACCGGCCGGGTGCCAAAGTACCACCGGTGGTACGCGTACCACTGGTTGAAAAGCCCTGCTCTAGAAAGGTCGCGTACCACCGGCCGGGTGCCAAAGTACCGCCGGTGGTACGCGTACCACCGGTTGAACAGCCCTACACTAAGGTGCCTAATACAATTCTACATTATTGACATTCAAAGGAGTTTGGAATTTTAGGACCCGCCGTTTGTTTTTCTCTCTGGGTCACCTTGAGAGGCATTGGCAGGGTGACAACCTATCGTTCCTGAATACTGTTGATTTTGTGTGTGTGTATGTATGTCACACATGTACACACATATATATACACATGCATTAAGGTTCATGGGATAAGGCTGACAAGCCTGAGTTCGGTATAGAGCAGGAAAGGCCAATAAAAGGGAGCCTGATTTTATTTGAGAGCGGGATGGATGGGTCACGTGTAAGACGAATGCCACAAAATGGGGTCATTTTGATGGTAAAGAAATGTTTCAGCAGTGCAAAAAAACAGCACATGTCGCTATCTCATCAAGTATCTGTTATATCTGTTTCCAAGATGGGAGTTCTGGAAATAGATGTAGCTGTTTTAGTGAGTCACAAATGGATACTGCCTTTGCCCTCCTGTGAGTTTTGAAATACCTCTTGAATCTGTAACACAGTATGCACAGACATAATGTTCATTTATATGCATTGCAGTTTATGTAAATAGCTAAACTAGAAACTGGCCTTTATTCGTGAGAAACTTTTATCCTTCAAATTAGTATTTCCCCAGCTTCGTGGTGACTTTCATGTGAGTTATACTACAACTCTTAGAATTCCTAAGCAACAGCTCTGGCAGTATAAATCCTCTGTAATATACTAGGTTGGCAAAGTTCCTCATAACTGTTTTTATCCTGTTCCTGAGTATATTTTCCTGTATGTTGCAGGTTACATATATAGTACTGAAGACCTGCTTCTCAAGGCCATATGAAAACAGCCAGATGCAGTACATAGTGGAAAAAGAAAGCTTTAGAGTAACTCTCTATTAGACATCTGTGCTCTAGGCACAGATAGATTTCCATCCCATAATGTTAATTCATCTGGCATCTCTTGCACGTGGAATTATTTTGGGATACGTATGAATCAGACTGGGATATTAGTTAATTAGAAGTGATCTAATTAATGAACGTGTCCTAATGTCCCTAAAGCCTAAATGTTGTTTCTTTTAATTTTATCCTATGCAGGGGGATCCTATGCACATTTCTTTCATTTTTACCTGCCTCCTCAGTTAATTTAGTGTTGGATTTTTCCAAAGAATCAACTTTTGCCTGCAAGTTGTTGACTGTAGCACTGTCCAATAAAAAAAAAAAAAAGACATGTAGTAACTCTATGAAACTTAAGAATTCAACACAAACTGACCAAATTTTCTACAGATTTGCCTCTTTACCTTAAATGTCTATTGAGCTCCGACCTGACTTAAGTACTTGGTGGCAAAACCCTCGTTGGCAATCACAGAGGTCAGACGTTTCTTGTAGTTGGCCACCAGGTTTGCACACATCTCAGGAGGGATTTTGTCCCACTCCTCTTTGCAGATCCTCTCCAAGTCATTACGGTTTCGAGGCTGACGTTTGGCATCTCGAACCTTCAGCTCCCTCCGCAGATTTTCTATGGGATTAAGTTCTGGAGACCTGGCCACTCCAGGACCTTAATGTGCTTCTTCTTGAGCCACTCCTTTGTTGCCTTGGCCGTGTGTTTTGGGTCATTGTCATGCTGGAATACCCATCCATGACCCATTTTCAATGCCCTGGCTGAGGGAAGGAGGTTCTCACCCAAGATTTGATGGTACATGGCCCCGTCCATCGTCCCTTTGATGCGGTGAAGTTGTCCTGTCCCCTTAGCAGAAAAACACCCCCAAACCATGATGTTTCCATCTCCATGTTTGACGGTGGGGATGGTGTTCTTGGGGTCACAGGCAGCATTCCTCCTCCTCCAAACACAAGAGAGTTGAGTTGATGCCAAAGAGCTCAATTTTGGTCTCATCGGACCACAACACTTTCGCCCAGTTCTCCTCTGAATCATTCAGATGTTCATTGGCCAACTTCAGATGGGCCTGTACATGTGCTTTCTTGAGCAGGGGGACCTTGCGGGCGCTGCAGGATTTCAGCCCTTCATGGCATAGTGTGTTGCCAATTGTTTTCTTGGTGACTATGGTCCCAACTGCCTTGAGATCATTGACAAGATCCTCCCGTGTAGTTCTGGGCTGATTCCTCACCTTTCTCATGATCGTTGAGGTGAGATCTTGCATGGAGCCCGAGACCGAGGGAGATTGACAGTTATCTTGTGTTTCTTCCATTTGCGAATAATCGCACCAACTGTTGTCACCTTCTCACCAAGCTGCTTGGCAATAGTCTTGTGTAGCCCATTCCAGCCTTGTGTAGGTTTACAATCTTGTCCCTGACATCCTTAGATAGCTCTTAGGTCTTGGGCATGGTGGAGAGTTTGTAATCTGATTGATTGATTGCTTCTGTGGACAGGTGTCTCTTATACAGGTAACGAGCTGAGATTAGGAGCACTCCCTTTAAGAGAGTGCTCCTAATCCCAGCTCCTTACCTGTATAAAAGACACCTGGGAGCCAGAAATCTTGCCGATTGATAGGGGATCAAATACTTATTTCACTCATTAAAATGCAAATCAATTTATACCTTTTTTGAAATGCGTTTTTTTGGATTTTTGTTGTTGTTATTCTGTCTCTCAGTGTTAAACCTACCATTAAAATTACAGACTGATCATTTCTTTGTCAGTGGGCAAACGTACAAAATTAGCAAGGGATCAAATAATTTTTCCCCTCACCGTACACTGTTTTTTTAAACAAATGGATCCTGGACGGTCCACTAAACTCATCGCTTCTTTAAACTGAGGTTGCTGTAAAATATTACAGAACTGGTTTTATTTCTCCAAAGTAAACATTTTCTGGTTCTTAGCATCCATCCTTAGGCTTCTGTCTTCTTGGATTCATATGCAGCGGTAGTGGCCAAAATTATAGTGCTGACTAGGATTCATTGTGCGTCTTTGTGATTAATTGACTGCTAATTATGATCACTATTACTAGAAAGGCCGCAGAACCTGTCCTTTTGATATCCCTGAGATTTTTCAAGATGTCGTGTGAGAATATTAAACTTCTGTGAAATTCCTCAACAGGGAAAAGGCCTTGAGCCTTTCTAAAATTTTAATATTAAAACGTATTTACTTTTCAGCTTCTGCAGCTTCCGGACGATCTGTATGACCTTGCCAAGTCCCCCAAATACAGTCACAAGATTTTAAAAAAAATTCCTGTCTCTCTTCGCAGGATCCCGAGTCGTCTTATCAAGAGGGATATCACTTTCCCCCAGAATACGAAATCACCGCAGAAGAAACAGAAGGGGAGAAGGAAGTGCATCTGATTCGGGCCCAAGGCCTGCCGTATGACTGCACCGAGGAAGACGTTCTCAACTTTTTTTCAGGTAACTTCATTGTCCCGATCAGCCCAATGGGCAGCCATTCAAGGCCACCCCCTCTTGGCAATGAAACATACTGTGTTATGCTTCACGTATATTTTGTGATGTTCAAGGTATATTTTGTGGAGTCACAGCTGACGACTGTTTTGGGCTGGCCGTGGAAAGTTAAAAGAGAATTGGACCTGGTTAGTACTTGGAAGGGAGACCGCCAGGGAATCCCTGGGTTCTTGCCAGTTGCAAGCAGCCAGATCCAGTCATGAAAGGCCCAGGTCAGCCACTTTATTGTGTTCTGCCTATATTGCAAGTATCTGCCTTCCGTTGGGAACAATCAGATAAGGTTTCATGGAACTTAGGAGGCATCAGGTTTACGCCTCCTGCAGCTATGCACAGACTCAAGGCTACTTCCCCGCTTGACCCCTCCTCCCTGCCTGACTGGGAGTTTCCCAATAGTTATTGGTGGGAAGTTTTAAGAAGGGGGCACCCTGGAAAAAGCCAAGGCTATAACCAAGATGAAAAGGACACATTATTTATTTATTTATTTATTTTTTTAAAAAAAAACTACAGTTGCAAGCAGAGAGTGATAATATTATTAAAAAGTATCCCTCAACATATTTTGCAATTTTAGAGGTGGTTGAATGTGAGGCTGTTCCACGGATAAGAGGCTGAAATTAATTACCTAGAATGAATGAATGAATGTGTTTATACTAACTAGACCCACGCCAAATACATTTTAACAAAAAATTAAATAACATGTTTTGACTAAAATTAGTGAATGTTACCCTATGATATTTATTTATATTCCACCTTTATTTTTACAACTAATTCAAGCCAGCTAACATATCCAATACACCTTACTCCTCCTATTTTCCTCACAACAACCCTGTGAGGTGAGTTGGCCTGAAGGAAGAGTGACTAGCCCAAGGTCACCCAGCTGGTTTTCATGGCTAAGGTGGGACTAGAACTCACTGTCTCCTGGTGATTGGCCCAGTGTCATCCAGCTGGCATTCATGAGTGGGATTAGAACTCACAGTCTCTCAGTTTCTAGCCCTGATGCCTCAACCACTAGACTAGGGGTCTTCAAACTTGGCCCTTTTATGACTTGTGGACTTCAACTCCCAGAATTCCTCAGCCAGGCAAGTGTGGAGGGCCAAGTTTGAAGACCCCTGCACTAGAACCAAGCTGGCTCTTGAGATATTGAGAGATTACGGAAGTTTTGAAAGAGGGTTGGGGAACACCGAATGCAAAACATCCAAATACATTCCAGTTTATTCGTCTTGTGTGTGTGTGTGGGGGGAAAGAAAGTTGTCTCGTGTCATCATTCCCCGACTCGCTGACTTTCTAGGGAGCAAGATCCGAAATGGCCTGGAAGGCATCCATTTCCTCCTGTACCGAGACGGCAAGCGCAGAGGAGATGCGATCGTTGAACTTGAGTCAGAACAGGATGTGATGAACGCCTTGAACAAACACCGGAAGTACCTGGGCCAGCGCTATGTGGAAGGTACTTCTGGCGAAACGGTCCCAAAAAAACCCCTTTGCCTGATCGCTGCACATTTTAAAATAAATTCGCCATTTCCCCCCCTTTTGTTTATGATTGCGCTTCTCTTCCCAACAGTTTTCGAAATACATAATAAGGATGTTGACGCCCTAATGAGGAGCCTGAAATTCCGTTCAGCGCCTGTAAACAACGATGGGGTGGTACGACTACGTGGTCTGCCCTACCGTTGCACGGAAGTAGATATAACGGAGTTCTTTTCAGGTGAGATCTCTGTCTCCCTCCCTCCCTCTCTCCCCTTCCTTCTCTCTCTCCCCCTTCTCTCTCTCCCTTCCCTCCCCCTCCCCATGTCTCGCTCTCCCTCCCCCTCCCTCCCTGTCCCCATCTCTCTCTCTCCCCCCCTCTCTCTCATGCATGTGCGTGCATTGGACCATTGAGTTGTCCTTGAATGATTAAGAACTTAGAAGCATCTCATTGATTGTGTGTTAAATGAATGGCTGCTTGGATTTCTTGAACGGGCAGGAAAGGTTTGCATAAAGGAGATAGTATAAGGGAAAGAAAAGAAAAAAAAGAAAAGAAAAGAATCATTTTGAGAGTTTGTTTATTTATTTGACTTGCATGCCATCCATCTCTCCTGGCGCTTACTCTGACCATCTTACAGACATTAAAAGCCAGTAGAACATTAAAAGAATAAAAGCCAGTAAAACATTAAAACCATAAATAATAATTACTTTAAGAACTTTAAGGAAAGAATTCTTCCTTAGAGAACATTTTATTCAGGAAACAAAGTATCGGCACTACACAGTTGAACCCAAAACTAGATTCCCTCCCCCCAGATACAAAGTAACAAGTTGCAAGTCCCACCCCCACTAAGCAGTCATAATTCACGTTCTCCAATTAGCCCCGAAGTGCAGACTCTCTCCTCAGCCCGCCAAAACGTTTATCGGTTTGTGTCCTGGAGTTCCCACGGAGCTGCACTATTATTATGGCTAGCCGAGCTCAAGCCTTCACCCCATCCCCCCTTCAACACCTGATCTCTAAATAGAAGAAAAAGCAGGTTAGAAGCAAAATAAAAATGGCTGCAATTTCCATCAGTTGTCAGAGCAGGAGCATCCATTGTTACAGCGTTGACAGCAGGTTTGATTGCTCGGGGCAAAAGAAAAACAACAATAACAATAACAATAATAATAATAATAATAATAATAATAATAATAATAATAATAATAATAATACAACAACAACAATAATAATAATAATAATGTAGTAGTAGTTGGAAGGGACCTTGGAGGTCATCTAGTCCAACCCCCTGCTCAGGCAGGAAACCCTACACCATTTCAGACAAATGGTTGTCCAATCTCCTCTTAAAAACCTCCAGTGATGGAGTGCCATCAATGTCTGAAGGCAAACTGTTCCACTGATTAATTGTAATAGCTTTCAGGAAATTTCTCCTTAGTTCCAGGTTGCTTCTCTCTTTGGTTAGTTTCCATGTTGACACACAACGTTGAAATCATCCTATTTAAGACAAATGTGAAGGCTGTACTGTGTGGCAGAGGCTCTGCGCGTTTTATTTCTCTTTACCAAAAACAAATGGCAAGATGTGCCTTTTGATGATCTGGCTGAGTCTACTGACATGCTGCAAAATGGCTTCTCTTCCAGGTTTGGCTGTACAGGACATAGTATTTGTCTTTGACTACGACGGAAGAAGGAAAACAGGAGAGGCTTTTGTACAGTTTGCCACACCGGAAATGGCTAATAAAGCTTTGTTGAAGCATAAGGAAGAAATTGGAAACCGGTAGGAAAATCACGGAAAGGGGTCACTTTTAAGAGGGAAAGAATGGCCATGTTCTCACGTGCACATGAGGCAAATTTTTAATATGAGTTGGCTCAAAGGGCGGGTAGGGTTATGTGTTTGTGTGTGTGTTGTTTTTTTTGCTACCTGACTTTGTTTTTCAATTGTTTTCCGCTTCATAAGCCGAAGTGTGCCTGAATAAACCAGGTTTCCCTTAATCCCAACGTATCTGTTTTCTGTCGGGCTCAGGTCTGGCTTTGGGACCTTTGACAGAAAATTCTGATGTTTCTACTGAGCTTTCGTATATGAAAAAAGCTGCTTTGATAATCATCATGGTCTAACTCTTTCCCTTTCCAAAAAAACCCCACCTTTCTAGCTATATAGAGATATTCCCGAGTCAGAAAAGTGCGATTCGAACACACAATGACTTTTTCCGATATAAGAAGATGATGGCGTCTACGGTTCCAAAACCGGGTTCTGAAAACATTTTTGAGGAAAGCAAGTTGAACGAGGTCTCGAAGGCCAGCCCGGCGTACGAAAGTGAAAAGAAAAGCGGTGAGCGCAGACCTTACGAGTAGTAGTCTACTACAGCAGGGGTCCTCAACCTTGGCCACTTTAAGACTTGTGGACTTCAACTCCCAGAATTCCTCAGCCAGCTTTGAGGGGTCCTCAACCTGGGCCACTTTAAGACTTGTGGACTTCAACTCCCAGAATTCCTCAGCCAGCTTTGAGGGGTCCTCAACCTGGGCCACTTTAAGACTTGTGGACTTCAACGTGGGAGTTGAAGTCCACAAGTCTTAAAGTTGCCACGGTTGGAGACTCCTGTTCAACAGTTCACTTAGTGACCGTTTGAGGTTACAACGGCACTGGAAAAAGTGATTTTTACAACCATTTTTCACACTTATGACCGTTGCAGCATCCCCATGGACCTGGGATTTACATTCAGATGCTTGACAACTCACATTTATGATGGTTGCCGTGTCACAGGGTCGTGCGATCAGATCCCTTTTTGCGACCTTCAGACAAGCAGAGTCCGCGGGGAAGACGGATTCACTTAACAACCATGTTACTAAAATTTTAACAACTGCAGTGATTCACTTCACAAATGTGGCCCAAAAAAAGGGGGGCAAGGCTCGCTTAACAAATGTCTCACTTAGCAACATAAAATTTTGGGCTCCGTTGTGGCCTTAAAGTGGAGCACTGCCTGTATTTGTTTGAAGTCGGCTTCCTAGAAACATAGAAAACTAATAGCAGAAAAAGACCCAGTGGTCCATCAAAAGTCTGTCCTTTTGAATTTTTTTTGTTTGCTTGTTCTTGTTTTATTAATTATAGTCAGTCAGTACAGTCAGACCGATAATTCAGACTGGGTTTGGCATTTTTGTCTGCCTATTTAGCCCTTCCCAGTGACCTGGGTTAGGCAGATGTGAACGTTTGATGTTGCTGGAGGTAGCGTCGCAGAATGAAAGCTGTTCCAAGTAAAACTACCTTTTGCGATTGACTGAGGGTGAGGTTGTCAATGCCAGTGGGGTTCAAGTGATGCTCCATTTTGTTATTTTATTACGGTCTGCCGCACAGTCAGCCAGATGTCTAGACTGGATTTGGCCTTGTTGCCAACCTATACAGTCCATCCCAGGGACCTGGGATAGGCAGATGTGAATGTTTGACGGTGCTGAAGGCATCGTGAGGTAAAACTACCTTTTGCGATTGACTGAGGGTGAAGTTGTCAATGCCGATGGTGTCCCAAGTGGTGCTCCAGTTCTTTTGGGATTGCGCCCAAGGTGCCTATTACTAATAGTACTTAGTAATTAGTATTAGTACTACCGCGTTTCCCCCAAAATAAGACCCTGTCTAATTTATTTATTTATTGCCTCCAAAAGAGGCACCAGGTCTTAATTTCGGGTGTGTGTGTGTGTGTGTCTTTTCCACAGTCTCACCTCATGGTGGCGGCACAGCCAGCCCACTTCTTCTGTGGCCGAAGGAAATGCCTTTGCAGCTGAGAATGGAGCTTCGGCCTGCATTTGGCGGTCAGAGGCCTTCCGGAAAGATCTTGCAGCCGAGAACCGAGCTACGGATTCAATCCGTAGCTCGGTTCTCGGCTGCAGAGGCCTTTCCAGAAGGCCAAATCCAGGCCAGGGGGCGCCGCAGAAGAAGTGGGCCGGCGAGGTGAAGCCTGACTGCAACAGTAAGCGGGTACGGGGTGCGTGGGGCAGCTCCACCCCGCCCCTGCCCTAGCTTGAGTTTTAGGCGTGTGCCTTGCCCCAAAACTAGGGCTTATTTTGGGGGGGGGTAAGGCTTATATTGGGCCCACCCCAAAAAAATCAAGTTGGCTTATTTTCGGGGTACATCTTACTTTCAGGGAAACACGGTATTATTACTATTGGTGCTACCTTTGCTTGCTTTTGCTATAAAAAGACCATAAAAAGAATGAATGGCAGATAAATATAATTTGCGAATATTTGTTTTGCTGTCTTGACTGTACAGAGGTTTACAAGCAAGGATTTGAAAAGCCTCAGGAGGTGGCTGAATTGGGAAGCTTCTCGGCCCCTTACTTTGTCCACCTGAGGGGAATGCCCTTTCAAGCAACGGCGCAAGATATCATACAGGTATGCAGGGGGGGGTGTAAGGTGGTTTCAAACATCCTGAGCAGTTGCGAGTGGGAAAAAAGGCCTGTTTTCAGCCTGGATTTCTAATGTCTTAGTAGTCAAGTCATTGAAAGTTGCAAGAAGGTCGGATTAACATTAAGCTACTTATAGCAACTACCGGCTGTCACACCATCAAAATTTGGATCACAATTCAGCAATTGGCGTGTGTTTAGGAGGGCGGCAGTGTCCTGGGGTCATGTGATAAACTTTTGCAACCTCCTGAAAAGAAAAGCCAAAGCGGAACCCAGGTTCACTTAACAACCATGTAATTAACTTAACCAGAATATAAACTGAGAGCAAAGCTCATTCCTTACTAGCACTGATGATGTTACCTAGTTGGGTCACGGAACGTCTGCAAGGACCCCAGAGTCGTCCTCCTCCTCCTCCTCCTCCTCCTCCTCTAGCACTGATGATGTTACCTAGTTTGGGTCATGAAACGTCTGCAAGAAAACAAGCCAGCACAGAGAGCACCAAGGACCCCACCGTCTTCCTCCTTCTCCTCCTCCTGCTCCTCCTCCTCCTCCTCCTCTCTGCAAACCCCCGCCCTCCCTTCTAGCACTGATGATGTTACCTAGTTAGGGTAATGAAACGTCTGCAAGAAAACAAGCCAGCTCAGAGAGCACCAAGGACCCCACAGTCCTCTTCCTCCTCCTCCTCCTCCTACACTCCCTTCTAGCACTGATGATGTTACCTAGTTTGGTAACAAGAAAACAAGCTAGCTCAGAGAGCAGTCAGGACCCTTCCTTTCAACCCTGAGCAACAGATATTCTCCTTCATTGGTAACAACTTTCCATTGCTAAGCAAGACGGTTGTTAAGTGAGCTTTGCCTTATTTTATGACTTTTCTTGTCATAGTTATTAAGTGAATGGAAATGTTGGGTTCAGTTGTAGTCGTCAGTCAGGGATTACTTATACAGTTTTAGAAATTACTGGCTGAAATGTATTTCTTTTGAGATTTCTGGTAGCTTTTTTATCACAAGGAAAGGGATGATGAGTGTTAATTAAAAGTGCTTGCCTGAGAAATTGATTGCTAACGCTTTAGCATTTATATTATACAAGCCCGACATTTCAGCCTCTGGCTTACCGATTCATGGTTAGTATTTTTAATGCTGGCCTGTGATTTGATCGTTAACTTGATACTTTTAGTTATAGTCTATATCAGGTTGATTAGCTAAGCCCTCCTGGGTTTTTGTTGTTGTGTTTTGTTTTTTGTTTTTTTAGTTTTTTGCTCCCTTGAAGCCTGTGAGGATCACAATGGAATATAATTCATGTGGCCAAGCGACCGGAGAAGCAGATGTACACTTTGAAACACACACAGACGCAGTTGCCGCCATGGCCAAGAACAACTTTAAAGTCCGTAAGTACCTCTTGTGAATTTTTCACAGGTTTGCAGGGTTTGGAAAGCGGTTGCGAGCAGGGCTACACATTTTTGAATAAACCAATGCCAGGAATATGGATTTCCTAAAGGCAGGTGTTAGTCACAGCTAATAGCTGATAGAGATTGCTTCGAATTAATTTTTCATTTATTGTAGGAGAGCTGCTGGGAAGGCAGAGTTAAACGCATCATCAGTTTAGAATCATTGTGTTCCCACAAGCACTGCAGGTCCCAACCCCTCCTGAATTCCGTTGATCCATACAGGTAGTCCTCGACTTACAACCATTCGTTTAGTGACTGTTTGAAGTTACAATGCCACTAAAAAGTGACTTATGACCATTTTTCACACTTATGACCATTGCAGCATCCCCATGATCAAAATTCAGATACTTGGCAATTGGCTCGTATTTATGATGGTTGCAACGTCCTGGGATCATGTAAATCAACTTTTGCAACCTTCTGAGAAGCAAAGTCAATGGGGAAACTATATTCACTTAACCATGTTATTAACAACTACACTAGTGGCCAAAATTGTGGAAATCTTTTGGGAAAAGTGTACAGTAGAAATGCCACCTTTGGTTAAGTTTCCACCAATTTTTCTTCTCATTTCTTTATAACTGTAGCTTTGCTCACTTAATAATACTATTTTACATCGCTTTCTGGGCAACCAGTCAACTCTTTGCACCATTACTTTAATTTTATTACGTTTTACAAGCTCACTAAATGGAAGAACACAAAAAAAAACCAACCCACTTGATAGCGATCACATAACACACTGACAAATGTCCTCCTCTCAGCTTCAATACGTGACATCAATAACTGGATCCTACTGTGATCTGATTGGCTCATGGCCAAAACAAGATGACACCTGATTGGCTCTCTAAACGCTCATGCTCATTGGCTACAATCAGATGAAGGAAAGCTACCTGATATCAACCTAAGCAAGTTGTGCTTCCTTTTTCTGGTTATTGGGCTATAACGTTTCATAGAATACAGTACAGATAATTGGACAAACTATGTTGCATTACATTCTTGATTAAATTATCTTTCCATTGATATATACTTTTATGGTACTACTCCCAAAAAAAAGTGGTGTTATTAGCCATCAAACCTCAAAAATACACTTTTCCCAAAAGGTTTCCACAATTTTGGCCACTACTGCATAGCGATTCCCTTCACAACTGTGGCAAGAAAGAGTATAAAATGGGGGCAAAGCTCACTTAACCATTGTCTTGCTTGGCAATGGAAATTTTGGGCTCAATCGTGGTCATAAGCCGAGGACTGCCCGTATCTTGCACCAATTTAGTGTTGAACTTTTAGTTTACCAGATTTCCTGTATATGTTGTTGTTGTTAGTTGCGAAGTCGTGTCCGACCCATCGCGACCCCATGGACAACGTTCCTCCAGGCCTTCCTGTCCTCTCCCATCTTCTGGAGTCCATTTAAGCTCAGGCCTACTGCTTCAGTGACTCCATCCAGCCACCTCATTCTCTGTCGTCCCCTTTTTCTCTTGCCCTCAATCTTTCCCAACATTAGGCTCTTCTCCAGTGAGTCCTTCCTTCTCATTAGGTGGCCAAATTACTTGAGTTTCAACTTCAGGATCTGGCCTTCTAAGGAGGAGTCAGGGTTGATCTCCTAGGACTGACCGGTTTGATCGCCTTGCAGTCCAGGGGACTCGCAGGAGTCTTCTCCAGCACCATAGTTCAAAGGTCTCAACTCTTTGGCGCTCAGCCTTTCTTATGGTCCAACTTTCACAGCCATACATTGCAACTGGGAAAACCATGGCCTTGACTATACGCACTTTTGTTGGCAGGGTGATGTCTCTGCTTTTTTGTACGCTGTCTAGATTTCCTGTATATAGACTTCAACAAATAATCTGTGCAGCAGCCTTACGAATGGTGCTGATTCTTTGTGCCTGACATTCATCTTCTTTTATTTTGCAGAGCATAGTTATATTGAATTATTCCTGAATTCATCACCCAGCAGAAAATAGAGCAGTCTACAGTAATGGTATAATTCCCAAAGTTTAGGTGAGTTCATTGGGAAATTTGTGGCAGGGGAGACGTGGAGGAATGTCTGAATTCTTGGGCAGTTAGGGTTTTTGTCAAACTGGCCCCTTCAAGAGCCCAAGGTGGCTTTGGAGGTGATAACCTTTTTTTTTTTTGTTATTAATTCCTGATATGCTGAGACATACTTTTTCTAGGAGACAGTAATTGCCAGATGATGATGATGATAGTAATAATAATAATGATGATGATGATGTTGGAAGGGACCTTGGAGGTCATCTAGTCCAGCCCCCTGCTCAGGCAGGAAACCCTATACCAGGGGTAGGCAACCTTGGCTCTTTTATGACATGTGGATTTCAACTCCCAGAATTCCTGAGCCAGCATGGCTCAGCTTGGAAACTCCCTTCCCCTCAGCATGGCTGGCTGAGGAATTCTGGGAGTTGAAGTCATAAAAGAGCCAAGGTTGCCTACCCCTGCCCTATACCATTTCAGACAAATGGCTGTCCAGTCTCTTCTTAAAAACTTCCAGTGTTGGAGCATTCACAGCTTCTGGAGGCAGGTTGTTCCACTGGTTAATTGTTCTAGCTGTCAGGAAATTTCTCCTTCTACCAGTTGCTGCTGGTAACTGAATTCTCCATAAATGTGACTTCTCAATGGCCAATTTCAAACTAAAAATTGTTTGGACCAAGAGGAACATACTTTTTTTTTTTTAGGACTTACTTTTTTAATTGTTTTAATTTTTGAAATGAACATAAGAAATGGGCTAAAAATAGTACATGTTCAGACGGGTTTTCTATGAGGTGAGCACGTTAACTGGGCTCAAAATGTTATGTTCATATTGTCCTCTAATCCGTGGCTGTGTGACAACCTATCTGTTCACATTTATGTTCCTGTAATTACCTTTACACTGCTACTTATTCAGGTTTTTGCAGTCCTTAAGCCCGGAATAGAATTGGGCTTTTTTCCAATTATTTTGCGTAGTTTCATTCTTCTATTGATTAATGTTAATTGTTTGGGACACAAGCTCAGATCCAGGCTGCTATCTGAGCTTTGTTCTGTTTAAGTAATTAATTGTTAAAATCAGAACCAAATTTACTTGATTTATTTTACTGGGAACTAAGTGACTTGAATCCATTGACTAAAGTTACATATTGCAGTAAGTCGTTAATTAACTGATTTTTGTCTGGATTTGCCCAACAGACTAAGCCGTCAGCCTTCATTTGTTGGTTCACACAAGATTGTCTCAACTTTTGGTTTGATAGTGTGAAAACGAAAGAAGCTTTCGCAAGAAAAGCTGTAAAATAGCCAGATTTGGAACATCATTAGAGAACATGTATTCTGCTAAAAGAACCAAAAGCTTTGTGTTAAAATTAAATACCACAAATGAAGTATATGTGATACAGGTAGTCCTTGACTTACAACCACAGCTGAGCCTACAATTACAGTTGATTAAGTCATTATGCAGAACTTCACATGACTCAACCCAACTTTACTATTTTTGCAACGGTTGTTAAGCAAATTGTTCAGTAAGGAGCTTTATTTGCCAGAAACCGGAATTGAACCCGTTTCCCAGCAAAAACATAAATTGCAGTTACGTGATCACGGAATGCTGCAAACCGCCGTTAAACGGGAGCCAGTTGCCAAGCCTCCAAAATGTGATCACATGACACGAGTTGATTGTGTGGCTGTTGCCACTTCAAATCTGAGTCGCACGTACCTTTTTCAGGGATCCGTTGTAACTTTGACTGGTCATAAGTTTGAGGATTACCTATACTTAATTGTGTCAACTCCTGCAAACTCTCTAACCTCAACTCTTACAAACTCTTTTAAGAACAGAAAAGTTGTACTAGGTCACAGTCTGCATTTCAGACTCCTCAAAAGAAACACCGATTGCTTGATACTCCTTTTATGAATGTCATTTGACTGGCATCCTTGACTTCTTATCCTCAGGTATGGAAATAGGCCAGGGTTCCTGTCTGTTAATTTGCTTCCGTTCCCTTTTCTCAACAGATAAGCTAAGATGCTTTTTCATCTGCACGTTCCTAGAGCTGGACTATTATTCCCGTCACCCCCCGAATTGCCTTTCCAAGAAAATCCAGCGGCTGTGTCTGAAACCCTTCCGAAACGGTTGTGCGGGCTCTGTTTTACGTAAACCAACATTAAAGTTGAACTGTACTTAAAATTTGCTCCGGTACGTTTCCTGGTTGATTGGGAGCCAAGCTGAGAAGGTCCCACGCAGCTTGGCTTGTCAATTCTGACTATGCAGATGGAAATGGCCTTTCGTTTCAGAACATCTGGCTAACCAAAGCCAACTCAACCATTAAATGGTGAGAGGGGCCAAGTCAGTCTCTAGCAGAGAGAGAGAGAGAGAGAACTGCAGGAAATTGCGGCCAGGTGCCTGCTCAGCCATGGTACATTTGGGGACGTGAATAATGTTTGCGTGAAACTTGGGTATGAGCAGGGCTTTTGAGACAGGAAC
Source organism: Azemiops feae (assembly GCA_023970755.1). NCBI lineage: Eukaryota > Metazoa > Chordata > Lepidosauria > Squamata > Viperidae > Azemiops > Azemiops feae. Next base: position 270,894 of record JALGBA010002670.1, read on the forward strand.
TTGGGAGGAAAAGCTGACTAGACACCACATGGATGCAACTACATGCATGAAAGAATGTGCTTCTGAAATGATCTTCTGTCGGGGTATCCAGCTTTGGCCACTGTGGACTTCAATTCCCAGAATTCCTCAAGCCAGTCATGCTTTAAACTTTTAAGCCCTGTGGACTTCAACTCCCGGAATTCCCTAGCTAGCCATGGTGACTGGAGAATTCTGGGAGTTGAAGTCCATAGGTCTTAAAGTTACCAAATTTGGACACCCCTGTTCTAGACTGTCACAGGCTCAAGAAGCTGCTTTAATGCTATGCTATTGGAGGGAAGTTTGGCATCCTAGAATCCTCCAGTGGCTGCAATAAAACACTACTCATCTTGAAGGCAAGTCTTGAATATACCTGGACAATAGGAATACTTCCTTTTCCACCCTTGAAATTCCACTTTTCACACTCAAAGTTGTTTAGGTAGAGGCAAGGGAGTTTTCCACACTAGCAGACAACATACAAAGAGATGGGGATGAGGTGTTGAGTCATCCCCTTCCTTCCTTGGCATTGATAAGATTGGAACGGTGGATTACTCTTGAGTGACGTGAAGGCAGAAGGGAGTGGAGAGAAATTTGATTGCATGCTAAGCTTAGGCAACAGCTAGAAAATTCTGCCTTCCTAAATAGGAGCTGAACGTGGATATGGGGAGATCTCCCCCAATCACCCAGTTTTGCTTTCCGTGAGTTTATTAGCAAAATAATCAACTTTACGTTTGATAAACAAGCCCTGTACATCTACTACTAATTCCCAGGCAAATGTTGCAGTGAACTACAACAAACTATACAGAGAAATTAAAATTCCTAGCCTCTATTTCAGATGTTATGTTTTAACCAACTGGCCAGATTGTGAAATGGGCATGAGCCCTTTTCTATGTATTTTCTTCAGACTTTTTGCATAAGAGCCTGGTACAGAATTAAGTGGGTTTTTTTTTTTAAATGAATTCTCTTGGAACGAACACTGATGATCCCAACTTTTATTGCCATGATGATCCACTCTGATCAAGTGGATGTACCTTGTCTTACAACTGCAAATGAGGCCAGATTTCCCCTCATAAGTTGTGGTTGTAAACCTGCGCACCCACATGACTGTGCTACATTTTACATTTTTATTTTGTGGCAGTCATTGAGTAAATTTGTGGTTAAGCAAATGCCACGGTCGTTAAGTGTGAACCCAGTCTTTTGTTTGCCAGGAATCGGCAAAAATCACTTGAATCGTGAACACGTTGACTGCAAGACACTGCAACTGGTCATAAGGGAGAGCCAGTTGCCAAGCACCCAAAATGCAATTTTGTGGCCAAAGGATGTATTTCTGTCTGTGTGGGGCACAACATTTTATGATGACCACATGTTCTTTACTGGCCTGTTGTAATTTCAAACAGTTGTTAAGTGACCAGTTGTAAGTCATGGACAATCTGTACACCAAATAGAGACTTCTCCTTAAAGCAGTCGTGGTGCTTCCGGGCTCTTGTTTTGACCGTTCTTCAAAACCGCTTTCTCAAACAAGGCAAGCCCATTCAACTGTCAAGACATCAGGATACTGGTAACTGGAGCACAAGCGCAAAAATGTACAAACTCTAAACCAAAACCAAGTCTAGGCAACCCATACAACCCAGAGCATCTCCCTACCGAGCGGCATAATCTTTTCCTAGGGATTTCCCCAAGAAAATAAAGGTCAAAAATAGATCAGTGTGTCAGTTTATTCCTTTACACACACCCCTTTTTAAAAAAGGTACAAAGTCAGCACTTCATAGGTCAATATGCAAAGTGAGTCGTAAAAAGAAAAACCCTAAAAAAATTTACAGGGCTCTTGCTTTACAGAATTCCCCTTCGTGAATGGAAGGGTTTAAAAAAAAATCAGATTTTGCACAGCTTCGTCTCCAAAGAAGGATGTGTTAGGTTAACCTACTAGAGTTAGGTTTTCTTCCCACTGTAGGAACACCAGTTTGACACATTTTTTCCCAGAAGCAGCCTGAGCAGTGATTTGTTTATATCCTGCCTTTTTTTTTTTGTATAAACAACTCAAGGTGGTGAACACACACAATACTCCTATTCCCCCACACACACACACACCAAAACAACAACCCTGTGCAGTGAGTTGGGCTGTGTGTGTGTGACTGGCCCAAGGTCACCCAGCCAGCTTTTGTGCTAAGGCGGTACTAGAACTCGCCGTCTCCTGGTGATTGGCCCAAAGTCACCCAGCCAGCTTTCATACCTAAGACAGGACTAGAACTCACAGTCTCCTGGCTTCTAGCCTGGTGCCTTACCCATTCCATTAAATGGGTGGAAACTATTATTGCATTGAGACATCTTAAATGTGCCTGTCAATTTCAAAATGAAATTAGGTACCTGCCCTTATTTTTTTTGGCAAAGCTTACAAATGGGTCAGTCAGGACTGCATTATTCAGGCAAATAAACCACAGATTCAGATACATTCTGTGGCCTCATTTTAATGTTCAGTTCAAGTAAAACATCTGTACAAAGGATGAAACGCTTTGGAACCGCCCAGTAGTTGCCACTGTTAAAAATTCCTTTTGTTAAGCAACAATCTCCATTACATGTCACCGTATATTCCATGACTTGCTGCCATGCTTTCAAAAGACCATTAAATAGTGGATTTAAAAAAATTACATGGATCTAAATTAAACTGAATTTAAATGAATTGTACTGCCAACATAGTCCTTTTTTTCCAGTCATGTTTATATTAAGGGTTCTCTTTTTTCTTTTTCTTTTTATGACCCTGTAGTCCAGACATGTCAAACACAAGGCCCGGGGGCTGGATGCGGCCCGCGACGTGGTTTCATGTGGCCCGCGAAGCCATCCTGGAAACAGTGAGGGAATGGCCCCCGCTGCCTTGGCCCCGGCCCAGGCTGCCCGGGAGCCAATGTACAATTTTGTGGTGGCCATCTATGCTGAAAGGCATTCAGTCTTAGCTCCACAAGGCCGTCTGGAAACAGCGAGGAACCAGCCCCTGCCGCGTTGGCCCTGCCCCCTGGGCGCGCACTGGGGAGGTGTCACCCTTTGTGAGGAATGAAGAAATGCACCATCGCCTGGAAGTGGCCAGCAAATGGCCCTCGCTTACTTCACATATCCGGCTTGATGGGCTCCGGGGGAGGGGTTTCAGAGGCTCTTCCAGTGGACCATGCCTTGGGCTTGCCCTGGCCCCACCCCCTTCTGCCAGAGACCCTCATATCTGTCCCACTCCTGCCCAGGCCCACACAGGCACCCTTGACGCAAACGATGTAGCGCTGGCCATGCCCACCCAGCAGGCCACACCCACTTCAGCCACGCCCACCCAGTAGGCCGCACCCACCCTGGCCACACCTACCCGGCCCCCCGAGGACAACCGCAATGCTGATGCGGCCCTCAATGAAATTGAGTTTGACACCCCTGCTGTAGTCCCTTAATTCAGGATAGGGTCGGGGCGAATGGATGGAGCTGAGAGTTTATGGGCCGGATGCCCTTCCCGACACCCATGCAAAGTTCACAGGAGATAACGTTTTCTTTGCGCCCCCGAAGAGAGAAACGTCTGCCGCTAGCTAGGATTGAACTCTCAACCTTCCGAGTGGGAGGCGGGCGTCTTCACCACTAGGCCACCACGCTGTACTCCTATTTCAAGCGATTTCTATTTCAAGAGATTTAAGAACGAACGAATGGGTTTTTTTTTTAAAGGTCACCCAAATCTATGACGATTTTTAGCCGCTGGGCTTGGTAACCTGCAAAAAAACAAAAGACGCTGAAAACATTTCCCCCGGGAAGTTCAAAAGGACTACTACTTTTGCTGAATTATTTGTATGCCCAAACCTCAGCAAAAAGGGAATGCTGTCTTTTTTTAAAGACTTTGTAAAGGCAAGCCATTTTTTTAAGCAGCAAAGAAAACATAAGTTCAAAAACTTTTTGAAAAACTGAAAAAAAAAATCGATGTTTGCGGCATTTTTCTCTTTAACCAATGGCTTTATTATTTTTTTTATTCCCTTGCATTTAGATTTTAATTTTATTGTTTTGCAGGTGAACGTTGCAAATACATTTCTGAAGGGTTTAATCCTAGGCTTCGCCTTTTCCAAAAACAGTTCTTTAGACCTGAGCTGTAGAAATCTTGTATGGGGGTTGCAAAAGGCCTGTCAGAATCACTTCTGGCATTTACCTTCTCCCCCCCCCCCCCCCCGGCGTGGGCAGAATCAATATTTTGATCCTTCTTCCCTCCCGTTTCGGAGAGATTTAAAGGACAATTCTATTTTACCAATTCTGTTTTAGCCCTTAGAATTCCAGAGATCCTCTTTAAAAAAAAACAACCCTCAACGTTGTCAAATGGCCTTTCAAGTGGTGACACACAACCTGGTGTGGCCCTTCCCTGTCACGTCAAAATTGGTATGCCTCCGTTTTAGGCGATGTAACTCGCGTTGAGTGTGGTATCCCTGAATCTTCCATTTTAGTGTTTGACTTTTGTGAAACAGACTCACATAACTCAGTTCGTCTACAGCAAGGTTATCCAACCTTGTCAACTTTTAAAACCTGTGGACTTCAACTCCCAGAATTCCCCAGCCAGCCAGCATGGCTGGCTGGGGAATTCTGGGAGTTGAAATCCACAGGTTTTAAAGTTGATAAGGTTGGATACCCAGAAAACAATGTCTGTACTAGACTGGGATAGCTCCTAGCTCATATTGTGACTTCTGCCTAATTGGTACCCCTGGAAAAGTCCTGTTTTTTATTATCCTGTTTTCTATCCTGCTTCCGAGTCTATGGCGGACATTTTCTTCGTGGAGGAAGCTGCCCTATCATAAACCCAGCGCAGTCATATTTTTTTTTTCCCCTAACCAAGAGACCCAACAAAGGAGAAAATTCCCCCCAACCTACATCGGGGGAAAGCCTTCAAGGTGCAGTCAACGCCAAAGCTTCAAAACAACCCAGTTAACGACTGATTGTCAACGGACGACCGCCCAAGCCCCCCCCCCTTTCTGCCAAAGCAGAAAGGAAAAACAAAATGTTCTCTGGAAATCGACGTTTCAAGCAGCTCCCGAGATCATCGGAAGCCGACTCGTTTCGGGGGAAGGAGTCGGCAAAACAGACAGCACGGCCACTCTGTTGCAGTTCCTAGGAAGGGCTGGCAGAATATTGCTGTATTAAGTGCTTGTGGCAAAGATTGCAGACCCGCTCCGGCTTGATGCTCGAGGGAAGAGGGAGCTCGTTGGCTGAACAGTCTTCACAGAAGACGCCTCCGCAGTTCTTGCAGCTGTTCTGGATAAGGGAGGAAGAGCAGTCAAAAAACACAAGAGAATTCCAGATTCAACGTAGCAGTCCTCGACTTACAGGCATCCCGTTCGGCGACCGGTCAAGAGTTAAAACTGGCAGTGAAAAAAAGGGACTTAACAAAGGATCCTCGCGCTTATGACTCTTGCGGCATTGCCCCCCAGAGTCACAAGTTTAAAATTCAGCAGCTTGACAACCAGAATGTATTTACCGCAGTTGCAGTGTCCCAGGGCCGTGTGATGGTTATTTGTGACTGTCTCAGCCAGGTTACAACAAGCAAAATCAATGTTGGGGGGGGGAGGGAGCCAGATTCGCTTAACGAACGCATGGTTCCCTTAACCAGTGCAGTGATTGGCTGAACGGCTGCGGCGGGAAGTTTGTAAAACGGGTCAAAACTCAAATAACTGCCTTGCTTAGCAACAGAAATTTTAAGCTCAGTTGTGGTCACTGACGGAGGCAACAGTAGACAAGACTCTCCTCTCCCCCACCAGTTGGAATTCTTTTAATTCAGAGTTCCCCGACCTTTCCAGCTTGGCGGCCCGGAAGGAAAGGGAGCAGCGGGGAAATGTGCAAATGGGGCTGCTCGTGCCCGCACGGCGGTGCTACCGCAAGTGGGGCAGGGCTCCCCAGCTATTCCTGGGGCCGGGCCGTAGACCATAGATTGGGGACCCCTATTTTAATCGATGGAGCCTGCAACACGCCTTCCCCACCTGATTGGATGGGAGGGGCTCATGTAATGGGACGAAGACGACTCCATAGGGAGCCAAGTAGGGCTTTAAAACCAGATTAAAAGATGAGCTGAGTTACCTTTCTTTTGCTCCGGGTACTTTCTTCTTGACACAGTTGGCAGGGTTTGGGCTTTTCAGAAGCTTGCTCCTAAAGCGTTGAAAATACACCTTGTTTATGCATATTTGGAGTCAGCCCTCCCATTATTCCCACGAACGTGCCGCTGGCTCTTAGCTAAAGCCCTCCCTTTCAAACGGGCAACGTTCCCCCTTTCGGTTCTGCGCTTCGCGCATCCAAAAAGACTCCAAATAAATAAAGGATATCACCCAGTCAAAGATCTTCAACATAAGCCAAATTCTTAAACTCATAACTGCCAAAAATACAGGAAGTCCTCGATTTAACAACCGTTTGTTTGAGGACCGTTTGTACAATGGCCCTGAAAAAAGTGACTTACGACCGTTTTTTCCACACTTCACAATTGTTGTTCATATTTATGACGGTTGCAGTGTGTCCCGGGGAGTCACGTGATCCCCTTTTGCAACCTCCGGACAAGCAAAGTCAATGGGGAAGCCAGATTCACTTAACAACCGGGTTACCAACTTATCAACTACAGTAATTCAAGTGTGGCAAGAAAGGTCGTAAAACAGGGCAAAACTCACTGAACAACCATCTTGCTCAGCAATGGAAATCCTGGGCTCAATTGTGGTCGTAAGACGAGGACCACCTGTATTCTGTCAACATCGTCGCTCATCCCAGATTGCAAACTCAATTCCTCTTTCATATCCCTTTCTGGTTGTTAGCACTCCCTCTGAGAGCTGTCTGCTACTCGTATTTGCTCCCTCTAGTCCAGGGGTAGGCAACCTTGGCTCTTTTATGACTCGTGGACTTCAACTCCCAGAATTCCTGAGCCAGCATGGCTTAGCTTGGAAACTCTCCCTTTCCCCTCAGCGTGGCTGGCTCAGGAATTCTGGGAGTTGAAGTCCACGAGTCATGAAGGGGCCAAAGTTTCCCTCATGCTGGCTCAGGAATTCTGGGAGTTGAAGTCCATGAGTCATAAAAGAGCCAAGGTTGCTTTCCCCTGGTTTAGTATCAGAGGTTCTGAGTTGCTAAAAAACAGTAATCTTCATATGCAATGTCGCATGAAAAGCAACTGGAAATGTTTAATAAGAACAGAATAAGTATTTGGTGAAATGAGCAACTGAAAAGCATCCAATAGCTTAATTCTTATGAGAACTCTACACCCTAAAGCAGTTTAGATACGCATTTCAGGTGCACCAACCGGCTATAAATTAAACTGGCTACCGACAGCCTCTTGAATAATGGGACCAGACCCAGTGAACTCTCAGAAAAAACACATCAGCACCACCATTGTGGAGATTCTCAGTCATCCAGGTCATTTCTGTCTCTTTTCTTCAAAAGGCAACTGGACTGTTTTTTTTCCTTAAGGAGGAGGAGGAGGAGGAGGAGGAGGAGGAGGAGGAGGAAGAAGAAGAAAAGAAGAAAGAAGAAGAAGAAGAAGGGGGAGGGGGAGGAGGAGGGGGAGGGGGAGGAGGAGGAGGAGGAGCGAGGAGAAGAAGAAGAAGAAGAAGAAGAAGAAGAAGAAGAAGAAGAAGAAGAAGAAGAAGAAGAAGAAGAAGAAGAAGAAGAAGAAGAAGAAGAAGAAGAAGAAGAAAAGGAGGAGGAGGAGGAGGAGGAGAAGAAGGAGAAGAAGAAGAAGAAGAAGAAGAAGAAGAAGAAGAACAACAACAACAACAACAACAACAACAACATTTCGCTTCTCCAAGAGGCTTCATCAGTTTTGATGGTGGGGGGATGGAAGGACAGGTACTGTCAGTTGAGATTGGATGATGGGGGGGATGGAAGGATCGGTTCTGATAGGATGGTGGGGGAAGATGGAAGAATTGTATTTCTTTGCAGTCCTCTGGTTGTTAGCACTCTCCCTGAGGGCTCTTGAGGCCCCTTGGGAGTTATTCTGTGCCCTCAGGGTCAGCTGAATCAGGGTGCAATGAGGGCACAGATACACCCCAAGTGGCCTCAAGAGCCCTCAGGGAGAGCGCTAACGACCAGAGGACTGCCAAGAAATACAATTCTTCCATCTTCCCCCACCATCAGTCTCAGATCCAGGTACTGTCAGTTATCTATCCTTACATCCCTTCTCCATCAGAACTGATGAAGCTTCTTGGACAGAGAAGCGAAACATCTTGTTCAAGGAAAAAAACAGTCCAGTTACCTTTTGAAGGGGAAAAAAAAAAAAAGCACCTTTGAGAAACCACCACCACGTTTACAGTGGCTGAAATCTAAAAGTTCAAACCAGTCTAACCGGGAGACAAAAATTAAATAAATCAATCCAGCTACTTTCCCAGAATTCATAAAAGCAGTTACTTACCCGCTCGTCTTGCAGGTCAGGAAACACACTGCAATATAAGATATCAATTTACTTCATCTCCATCTTGCAAAAACAAACCCAGGTATTAAGAAGTATGTGCTGGTTTCTGGACTATCGTTATAGAAGTGGTCCTTGACTTACAACCGGTTGCTGAGCAACCGTTTGAAGTTATGACGGACCACCCCATGGCTGCTTATGATCTGGATTCAAAGTTTTGACAGCCACCCCCCCATCACACGATTGCATTTGGGGGGGGGGGCTGAAGAACCACCCTCATTTATGACCATTTGCAACGTCCCAGTCATATGACCACATTTTATGGGTTCTGCCGGAAAGCGGCGTTTACTTCTGCTTCTGACAAGAAACGGCTATTGCAGACAATGGGTTTGGTTAACGACTGCAGTGTTGGCTTACCGACCACCACAAAAAAGGTTGTTAAAATTGGGTATGGTCAAGACAACCAGCATAACTAATGACCACAATTTTATATATATATAAAATTGAGCCCAGAATTGTGGTCATTGGTTATGCTGGTTGTCTTGACCATGCCCAATTTTAACAACTTTTATATATATATATATATATGTCTTTAATAATTTTAAATATTGGAATCCCAGGTATCGACATTTAAAGTCAATTAAATAAAATAATGAACTCCGGGATATTAGAAAAAGGCTTCTTTATTGCTGAGCTTTCGTTAACAACCTGTTAACATCATCAGAGCAAAGGGCTACTTAGCCCTATATATATATATATACATATATACAGACCCAGAAATCACAAAAAGGCATCATTACGTTTGTTTGCTTGTTTAAGATAAGCCAAAGACTGTGATTGTGGATTTAGTCCATACCTGCTTGAAAGCTCTGTATTCTCTTTCACTGACGCTCTCCATTGGGCATCTCCTTCTAGCTGTCTGTCGCTTGAATCCTATCAAAGCAAGGAATATATTGAAGAGCCAAAGCAGGATACCCCAAAGCATTCTTTATTTTGAATATGCTACCTGAAACAAGGGGTGGAAACCATTCATTGTGGAGTTACTTTTCCATAATAGCCACAGCAAGAGCGCTTATATGCCCCTCCATAGTGCTTTGCAGCCCTCTCGGTACTATATACAATGCCAGCATTATTGCCCCCAACAATCTGGGTCTTCATTTTACCAACCTCAGAAGGATGGAAGGCTGAGTCAACCTTGAGTCGGTCAGAATCAGACTGCAGACTGTGGGCAGAGTCAGCCTGCAGCACTGCTTTCTAATCGCTGCGTCACCAGGGGCTCCTTAGCAGTTTCCGGTTGAGAATATATGGAGCCACCCGCCACTACCGAGTCAGAGATTAGTTAAAAGATTAGAATGAGGACTGGATGATCAGGATTGTCTGCCTACGCGTTACCCTCCATGATACGGGCGTATCTGACCCAGGTAGTTTGCAGCCGGTTCTCACTTAACAATGGTAACTGGATCCAGAATTCTTGTTGCAAAGTCTAATTCATAACGTCACAAGACCACATTGCTGAACGATGGCAATCCAGGCAGTCCCCCATTGCTGTTGTTAAGCAAGGATCATGGGTGGTTAATTGAGGGACCACCTGGCAACTTCCTACTGGCTTCCAACCAATCTATGGGGAAGCCAACAGGAAGTTACAAGTCCCAGGCAGTTTGCAAGCAGGCCAGTGTCTGGGTAAATTGCTGTTGTGCTGTGACAGGGACAGGGTGGCTGCTGATGGATGGGGGGAGGATGTGCACAAGCAGGGGTGGCTCTGGGCTCTGCTACTCTGTAGTCAGGCTCCTTAGGACAAAAAGCCGTAGATGTGTGAACTACTTACAGGATCATCTTGCAATCTTCCCTCCCGGCTTCCTCATTGATTTTGCTTGGGGGAAACCAGCAAGGAAGGTGGGATAGATCAAAGCCCCACCTCTGTTTTAAGTGTGTCACGTGTGGTACTTGTAAAAAAGGGGTAGAGCTTCAGTCACATGGATATTTTATTTATTTAGATATCCAACATATGCCCACCATTAAGTTTGCATGTGTCAAGCACCGGGGAAAATCAGGAGATTCAGGCAGTTCAAATGAGCGTAAAGATTTATTGCAAGCTTAAGTTCTCTACAAGAATCTGACCAACTAGCAGTCAAGGGAAACGAGCGGGAGATAAGAAAGGAATTCAAGGTGGGCTGGACTTAGGTCTTTTGCAGGCGTGCAGGAACTCAAGCCTGATGACACGTTTGATCCCTCGGACTCAGCCTGATCATTTCCTACAGTATCACTTGACTTTTTTTGACACCCTATCCCGCAGATTCCCATTACAGAATATTTGACTGACAGCAGCTAGAATTCCAGCCACAATTAATAAACGCTATATGCAAAAGCACCCAGTTTAAAAAAGAAGCTACATTAAGCCAGTGAGATGTAAAGCAACAAACAAGAATTATTACGATCTTTGATCCCGTCTTCTGAATGCCTTTGTTAGGGCTGAACAAGCTTTTGTTATCCGGAACTCCATGAGGCAAATGCAGCCACCGTTCCCGTCTCAATTCAGCTTCAAGCTGGCCTCTGAAGCAACAATAGGAGAAAATACGTTAAATATAACAGGCACCCCCTCCCAAACAAAGTAAACTGGTCCCCATCCTTTCCCTTTAGAACTATCTTTTTTTAAAAATGACAAATTTTAATTTGATCAATAGAAGAGTAATTGAACAATGCCAGTACACAGGCACGACGTTTTAAAATTGATTTTGTTGTCCCTTTGACTTTATATCCTCTCTCTGCTATTTGTTAATGACTGTATGTCTTTTTTCAGGCTTCCAGTCAAGCTGTTTGGAGGCAGGGGTCTCCAACTGAGCAATTTTAAGACTTGTGGACTTCAACTCTCAGAATTTTGGGAGCTGAAGTCCGTAAGTCTTAAAAGACGACAAGTCTTAAAGTTGAAGACTTAAAGACTGAAGACCCCTGCTTTAAGGAGGTGACTTGTTAAAGTAATCCTGATCCTTAATCCAAGATGCAGGTATCTGTACAATTTTCACCAGATTTCTGCCTGTTTTAGGGAGCAGTTTTAAAACCTAAGGACCCCCAAAACACAAAACCCCAAAGGAGCTCTGGAAAGCCTTGTAGGGCTTATGGATTGAGCATGATTCAGCACTGAGCTATTCCACTCCCTTCTTCCACAAAACACAGGTTACTGTACATTGATTGTCTTAGGTAGAAATCCTACATACAATATGCTTACTTGAGAATAAGTCCCACTTAAATTCATTGGGGCTCACTGCTGGTAGACTGATAAAGGACTGTTAATTATAGAATTCTGCAATTTCAGATTTAACTCTTGCTGTGCATTTATTTTACAACGCCCCCTGAGGTGTGTCACTATAGTAAATTTCAGCTTAACCGAATATATTATTCTAGTTTAATTAGAACTGTTTTTAATTTGCACTGCAAAGCACCCAGCAGCGGATTATGATATTCAATTTATATAGGCCTTGAAACAAATAAAGCGTTTAAAAAAATATTACTTTGAAGTACGCAGGATCACTTTTTTCCCCCTTTTAATGACCCTGTAATTCCTTGCATTGGGGTGGAATTGGGGCAACTGAATGGAGCTCAAGTGTTTACTGGCCGGAGGCCCTTCCTGACACCTATGTGGGGTTCGCAGCAGACAATAATTCATTGCGCCCAAAGAGAGAAATATCTGCCACTACCTAGGATTGAACTCACAGCACCCTAATTGTGATGGGAGAGCTCTACCCCTAGGCCATCATGCCGCTCTATGCAGGATCACTTTTAATGAGAAGTAAATGCACCCCAAAAGTATGATGTGTGTGCTTAATTTATTTCCATCCATTTCCATTCTGATGAGTCCTCCAGCATTCCCCATCTTTGTCTGACCACCTCAAACAGTGGCATCCAGTAGGGTCTTCAGTCCTCTATAACAGGGGTCCCCAACCCCCGGTACCGGGCCGCGGCATGCCAGCAACCGGTCCGCACAAACAAGGAAAGCCCCATCCGCAGGATGCAGGCAGCACACAAAACCACGCGGAAAAACCTCTCTCCACGTAACCGGTCCCTGGTGCCCAAAAGGTTGGGGACCTCTGCTCTATAAGCTTGGTTGTTTGCTGACAGACATTTCATCCCAAACCAGGTAACATCATCAGTGCTAGGAGTAGGGGTTGCTCCCTATTTATATACAACAGTTTGCCCTGCCAATGTTGATTGGTACGTGGTTTCTCCTCGATACTTCCTGGATTTGAATATTGTTTTCTGCTATCACCAAGCTCAAAAGAGCACCTGTCCATCCAGATCACGGGTCGGCAACCCGCGGCTCCGGAGCCGCATGCGGCTCTTTGAGGCCTTACCTGCGGCTCCGGAGCCTCCTCTGCCATTTTGGCGCGCGCATGCGCAGGCGGGTGCGCGTGCGCAGGTGCGCATGCACAAACGGCGCGCGCATGCACAAACGGCGCGCGCATGCACAAACGGCGCGCGCGCATGCGCGGGTGCGCGCGCATGCGCGAACGCGCGGCTCCCAGCGTTTTTTTTTTTTAAGCTAAATGGGTCCGTGCGGCTCATCCGACGTTTCGGATGGCCGACCCATGATCCAGATGGAAAACTCCCACCAACTAAAGATACCCAGAGGAAGGGAAACGGTCTCTCTTCACCGCTGCTTGGTAAGTTGCTCCACTTCGACTTGAAGGCTGTCGATCTTGTCACCGAATTCCCGCTTGAAGAGCCGATTGTCCTCCTGCAGAGACTGGCACTCTCGCTCGGACAGCTGCAATCTGGGTATGAGCCACATGAACTTGTGATAAAAAACAAAAGCTATGGTAGGGAGGGGGAAGACCAAATTGAAACCATAAATAAAAAGAAAAAGCTGAATGAGAGATGAAGGGATGAGTGTGGAAACGAGAAGGTGGGCGGGGACAAAAAACACAAAATCGAACGAAGGACTAAAAAAAAACAACAACAACAACGGGTGAGGTGAACCAGGCAGAAGGAGCGTCTCTTTTCCATTTTTTTTTATTCTATTACTACAGTTTACAGTCATTAGATGATAAACATAAAACATCACTTTTATTATCCATAGTCAAAGCAAATCTCAAGTACAGAGTTAAGGTGAAAAGGTCTTTGTGGGTTCTTCGTTAACGTTACACTGCAGCTTTACACAAGTAACTGGGACTCGCGTCGCGGGATACCTAGGTTATTAGTGCATTTGTCTAGCCTCATCCACAACTGTCACATCAGGGGGAAGCACGCGAGGGTTCCAGATCGAAGGCAAAAGTTGTGGGCTGTTTGTGTAGGGTTCCCAGACTATTTCGGGTGCTGCTCAATCAGAAGAAGGGGGCAAAGTATACTATCACAACACAGAAACTGATTTTGCCTACTTGAATCCACCAACCAGGGGGCAAATACTTAGGGTGAAGGCTTCACTGGAGGGTGGTCAGGTAGAATGAAGTGTTCTTCCAACAATAATGACGACGCCTGCCTTTCCACTCCTGAGACAGGCTCAAGAATTCAGCCAAGTGGCACCATCTGCCAGGTAGGACTCAAGAGGGGATTCTTAGGAAAGTATCCCTGGGTGGGAAAACAAGAGAGATCCTGTCCCAGGTGGGCCACCTGTATGTTCACACTGGCCTTTTGTTAATGGTCAGTTGGCAGCTGCAGAGGAACTGGATGCATTGGTTAGAGGGGTAAAGAGGTGCCCATTGGCTAGCAAAGGTCCTACTTGGTCAACCTTTGTCACAAGGGCGAGGGACACCGGTGGGACAAATTCTACCCTACAGAAATTCTGCAGAGATGATCTTCTCCGCTGCCATTGGAGTTGAGCAGGACTCCTAGGCCCTCGTGAGGACCGTCTCTCTCACACAGTGAGTGAAGAGCCACCTAGGAGTAATTCCCAAATTACTCCTTGCAAAAGCCAGAGGAAAACAGCCTACACAAGAGAGAAGGGAAAGCAGCCTCTTTTACGCAGCAGAGAGGAGAAAGAGATACAGAAGAACATTGTCTATCTATCTATCTATTGTCTGTTCTTGCAACGTAGCAATTGCTGAAATTCTGTAGGGATGGCTTCTAACTTTCTTCAATAGCAAAAATCTTGGATGTTTTATGAGTTGTGGGTTCAGTCCTGCCTGTTGGGTAAAGCCTGATAGCTGGCAAGCAAAAACCTAATTTCTCAAGGATTGTTTCATTTTTCCTGGGAGCAAAGGATGACTCCGAAGGGTATTTTAAATAAATGGGTCTGTGGATTAAAAAAATATATGAAGCAATCTATTTGCGTAATTGGCTAGGCACCAACCTAGGCTAATCTTGAAAAGCTTAGCAGATCTGCTTATCACATGGATGGAAAACTACCAGAGGTTATCGGGGTTGTAAGCTTCCAGGTTACAAACATCCCAGAAGAAGTTAAAAGGAAAACTGCTACCCTACTATTGCCAAAACAGTTGGTCACGATTGCGAAGTCAATCGGAATTGACTTTAACCAGAAGGAAACAGCATCCACCCTGTTTGGGAAGAGATAATTTCCCTTCTCTTGCGAAAATTTGAGGGGGATTCTCTACCCCTAAATTTCTTGACTGGTGAATATCATCCAGAAGACACGCCCAATGGGATGTGGTTTTATGAAAACTCAAAATTATAATTCTAGGGCATTCTCACAACATTAACGATACCCCATTTAAGAGATGGTAATGAAAAGACTAATACTTTTGTTTTGGATAGGATTTGAACATGCCATCCCCAAATCAATTTTTCCCCCCAAGGTTCAGTAAAATGAATGAATAAATAAATCTGACGGGCGTTGTCAGACGGATTTATAAGCTACGAAGTGAATCAGATTTTTACAGCCATGTGGATTTTAAAATCAAGCTACTATATTTTTTTGTTCCCATTTTTTCCCCCTGCATTTCCCCATTTTCCTGGACCAAACACAGGTGATTTATATAGGATGAAACAATTTCAATCCTAATGGGAACTTAGAAGAACACATCTTTTATCTCTTTCACACATGCCCATTAAATAGGGAGGTGTCCTAGGGTTTACGCTTCACCAAATCCTCAATCAATACAGCCCAAAGTATTCCCTAGGAATGCTGGAAATGTATCGCCCTACATCTGGAGGGCACTTGGTTGAAGAACAACTATTTAAGATAGGGAAAAAAATAGTGTGGATAGTTTGAGAAATGTTGATTAATTCTCCACACTTTCTTACAACCCCCTCCGATTTCATCAGAACTAGGAAAAGAAAAGAAAAAAATACATTGTTAAGTTACAGCATGGTGTTTTAGCAGACTTTCTAAGGCTTAGATGCTCTTTCGCTACAACTCCTAGCAAACCTCTTGTCTGAACAAGATCACGCCGAATCAAATGTTAATAGCGGCCAGAGGTAGCTTTAAAAACAATGGCCAGGTTATTTTTCACTGTAGCTGTTTTTAGTCAAAGAGTGATCCGCAATAAAACACTACCGGTTCTGTTTATCCTTTTTATATAGGAAAGGGACAAGGATTCAGTTTTTTCTAAAAGAGCAAGGGAAGGCAAGACACATGTATTATAAAAGTCAACCAGGAAAGGAGAATCACGATATTTTAGGGAGAAAAGGCAGAGGTAGAAGTCAATGCAGAGGGAAAGAAGGGTTTACCAATTAAAAAAATAGCTAACTGCTAGAGTTTGCATCCATGTCACCTAAAGGGGACGAATGAATTGTATCCCCCGTTATGAAAGTGGCCTGCGCTGGCCTGTTAGCTGAGCTTATCCTCGGATTGCTAAAAAAATTCCGGTTACAGCTTTGAGCAATGAAAATTGGCGTGATTTGCATCGTCTGGGGGTCTTCTGAATATTTCTTAATACCCACCCACCCACAAAGGCTACGTCAAACAAAGGATTTTGGTCATTCAGTTGGATCGGCAAGATAGCCTTAAAAGGAAAATCTCGGAAAAGAGAGTGGGACAAGGCAAATTGTTCTCAACTGCAAGCCGAAGAAAAATGCAAAGCAACAGAGAGTCCAGATGGTGTTGACTCTGTTCTCTGAAGGGATTTTCATCCAGCTTCAATTGGGACGATTTTAAGCACAGCATCTGGGGAACGGGAACGTCCCCTTAAGGAGGGTGCTTTGCAGCCCTCATTTTCAATTTACAAAACATCCTGAGCAAAGCTCAGGCAGAGAGGGCTGCAGTGCAGACAAGCCTTTGATTAATAATGGCCAAATGCTCCTAAAAGCAACTTCTAACCCTGTTGTGTGTCTGTCCTGCTTAGGATCAAGTGGAGCCACCACATCTACAAAAATCGTGGTTTCCTGCAGGCTTCCAACTTCTCTGCCTCTGGGTTATTTCCCCCCCGCCCCCATCTACTTCACAACAGGGAAATCAAGAACTTCTTCTTTTCAATTTGAACATTTGGGGTCAGGCAGAAATATTGCTACACTTTTCTATATTATGTTGTAAAAGCTAAAAAAAAAAAGTGCGGTATACACAATTGCATGTACGTAGCCACAAATCTGATTTTAATCTATCTTCTTTCTGGAGTACTCACTGATCCAATTGCTCATAGTTTAATAAAGTTTAAGCGTTAAACAGGGAAAGGGATGCTAGAAGTTAAATTTTTCTGTTTCCGAATAAACCCTTTTTTTTTTTTTTTTTAAATCCCCATCAAATTCCACGTCGACTTTAGTGACAACATGTAATTCTGACATCTAAATTCTCAATTTTTGTTTTGCTCTTCGCTCGTAACAGAGCCGCGATGTCAGAGTTGCGATGTGACTGGCTGCAAAAATTAAAATGTCTAGTGCGGCTTCTGAATTAATTTGTTTGCTGCGCTATTTAAGGTTTTTGCCTGTTTCACCAAATCCTTTTCGCTATAAGGAGGGGGAAAAAGGGAAACAAAAATGATATGTGGAAAAATGGGTGTTGGAGCAGAGAAAATACGCAATAAAAGAAAGTACCAGTTAATTGAACAGATATCAGTGGTTATATATTACAGTACTTTAAATAAGCACAGCTTAAATATAATTTAAACTTTTGAACTTCACTTCATAAGAACAAGGCACATCAATGCATACATATCTCAAATAAAGTTACGTATTTTCAAAATTGAGGAGTGATGTATGTTTTAGACTCCTTTACAGGAGGGCCTCGACTTACAGCCTTTTGCTTAGTGACCATTTGAAGTTACAATAGCATTGAAAAAAGTGACTTATGACCATTTTTCATGCGTGACTGTGGCGTTCCCATGATCACGTGATCAAAATTCAGACACTTGGCAACTGGCATGTACTTATGACGGTTGCATTGTCCCGGGGTCATGTGATCACCTTTTGCACATTTCTGACAAGCAAAATCAATGGGGGAGCCAGATTCACTTTACAACCGTGTTACTAAGTTAAAAACAGCAGTGATTAACAGCAAGAAAGGTTGTAAAACAGGGCAAAACTCAAGTGAAAAAGTTTCTCGCTTAGCAACAGAAATCTGGAGCTCAAATGTGGTCGTAAGTCAAGGACTTACCTGAAGTGGCAAATGTTTCCTCGAATTGCTAGCATTTAATTTATTGGGTTCAATTCGAACACCTCATTAAGCCACAATGTGATATGCTAGGTGAACTTAGCATGTCACACAACCCAACCATCATGGGTTGTAAATGATGGTTATGGCCTACATTTTTTTGGTTGGTATACGAATCAGTTACAAGATTATACTGTATCCTCTATATCAGGGCTTTTCAACCTTTTTACCGATTGTACCACTTTTAGGATATGGCAATATTCGAGTACCACCTAGCAAGGTGTCAAAAACTTGGTGACAAAAAAAAAACCTGTTCAAAGTTGCAATTGCACTGAAATGACTTATGACCATTTTTCACACTTATGACCATTGCAGCAACAGGTCATGTGATTTATATTTGGATGCTTGGCAACTGATTCATATTTATGATGGTCACAGTGTCCCAGGGTCATGTGATCCCCTTCTGCAACCTTTTGACAAGCAAAGTCAATGGCAGAGCTGCTGGTGGCCAAGGGCTAAGGCGGGACTTCCTTCCCTGCCTCCCTTTTTCTCATTCCCATCTCCTTCTGAAAGAAGAATTTGAAACCCCCCCCCCATATTTTCCCTCTTCCATATATTGATCAAACAAGGAAAGGCCTCCAGAGACAGAAAAGACAAGCTGCTGAGTGAACTAGCTTAAAAAGGCACTTCCCCTTTAAGAATTAGCTACTGGCTAGAAAGGAAAGTAAGGAGCCCAGCCGGCACTTAAGGAAGAAACAAAAATGTAAGTACTGGCTGCCGGCTAAGGCAGCCTCCCCAAATGGCTCCATTCATAAGTAAAATCTGCAGCTCCAGAGGATTCTCTCACTGTAAGTCTTTGCCTGTGCTGGCTCTTTCCCTTCCCCACTACACTTGGCTAGGCAGGGCTGCGTACCACCTGCCACTCATTAATGTACCACAAGTGGTATGCGTACCACAGGTTGAAAAGCCCTGCTCTATATTTTCCTTGTAGAATCCAAAATAATATGCGTAAATTTCTTAGTTTCCTTCCCATCAATGAATGCATTGACCTTTTCCAGATTTACTTAGCTTTAAAAGATGACAACTTCATGCATTCTCAGATCATTCTACTGAGTCTGTGAACTGTTCCACTCTCTTGTTTATTTCTATTACATTTGACACACGTACATTAATCTGATTTTCAATCATTGCAACATCTGATTCAACAGTGTTAAAATATTCATTTTTTGAAACCGGATCCTTTTCCAAACATCAGGAAAAAAAATTCATGAAGATTTTTTTAAATTTCTTAAGTAATTAAAATATCTATCTGTTAAAATTATAATCAAGTTGGGATCAGATCTTTAATCGCTTTATAGCCCCAATCTCCTTAATAACTGCTGGGTTGCATCAAAAGTAAGCTAATCACGTGGCCTGCCACGGGATATGATTCCAACTATCGGTGGAATATTGAACAAATCCGATATGCATCAATTTTACTAGCACATTATATCAACTGGATTTCAGTCTATAAAGAAATGGAGAACATAAGAGTTAACATTCTGACTTTTCCAATTTTACACTAAATTATCAATCTCTGCTGCCAAAACTAAGATTAAGAGGAATATGTTTGTAATTAATTATTCTGGGGTAGTTAAATGAAGAACTCAGAACTTTACCTTTATTGGCAAGTAATTTTATTCATAACGTCCCCTCCTCTTTAAATACTGTCATTAAATCAGAACGGCTCAGACTAGCTTAGTTTTAGCCTGGGTGATGACGTCTGGAGGTGGTTAGATTAAGAGGATTAAGTTTTTTTATTAGAACTAGCCTGTGTCTTCAAATAGGTAGACGCTGAAAAGCAACGGCTGAAAATGTTAGGAACTGTAATGCTGGTGTATTTGGAAATGTACCGGTAGTCCTCAACTTACGACCACAATTGAGCCCAAACTTTCCATTGTTAAGCAAGGCAGCTGTTAAGTGAATTTCGCCCCATTTCACAACCTTTCTTGCCACAGTTGTTAAGTGAATCACTGCAGTTGTTAAGTTAGTAACACGGCTGTCAAGTGAAGATGCTTAATGCAAAACACAAAGAAGAATGAAGATATAAGTCTTTAATTTACGATCACAGTTGAGCCCAAATCTTCTGTTGCTAAGTGAAACATTTGTTAAATGAGTTTTACCCCATTTTACAATCTTTCTTGCCACAGTTAAGTGCATCACTCCGGTTGTCACCTTAGTAACACGGTCGTTAAGTGAATCTGGCTTCCCCATTGACTTTGCTTGTCAGAAGGTCACAAAAGGGGATCACGTGACCCCGGGACACTGCGACCGTCATAAATGTGAGTCAGTTGCCAAGCCTCTGAATTTTGATCACGTGACCACTGATACGCTGCAATGGTTGTAAGTGTGAAAAACGGCCATAAGTCACCTTTTTCAGGGCGATTGTAATTTCGAACGGTCACTAAACATTCTGTTGTAAAGCGAGGGCTACCTGTATTTAGTTACAGTGGCCATATGGTATGTACGTTAATGTCCTGACTGCCATTCTACTACGGGTTTGCAAGGGTCGGCAGACGCTTCTTAAATCTTTGTTAAACCCCAAGTAAAGAATCAGGACAGAAGCCCTCTTACAGGGCTTGTTCAGTAGTAACACAATTGTTCCCGCTTGTGGGTGAATCCCATCCTTGAGAAACCCTGCAGAATTTTGCCTTCTCTGGGAAAAATGAACCTGTCATATGTGGGTTACAAACCTGTAGATGGCAGTAGAGAGCTACAAAAACATCCAGCTCTTTGCTGCCCTCTAAAGCTGCTGTGGCTTGTTGCAGAACTCAAATGATCTACTTGCAAGCAGGTGGTGTAACCTTTTGGTGACTGGGAAAAAGCTTGGCCTGAAGCTATGTCAGTGCTATTATATAACATGCAGGTCAGTATTTCCCAATTTTTTCTGCAGCAGACTAATTGTAAGAGACCGGCCCTGGCAAGAAACAAGTTTAGGAAACTTAAAAACTTAGAAAACTGTTTTCCTGTAACCCAAGAATGAATGAAAGGATGAATATAAAAATCACAATTTTAGCTTGCTTGGATAAACCGGTTTCAAGTTTACCTCTGTTCCAGCAGTTTAATTGTAGCAGCCATTTGACTGGTCTTCTCCTCCAGGCGGCTATTCAGTTCACTCTTCTGCTTCATTCCCAAGTCTGAACTCTAAAAGAAAAAAGGGAGCAACAACTATGCTTACTTATCCTTAAAGATGAT
Source organism: Azemiops feae (assembly GCA_023970755.1). Classification (NCBI taxonomy): domain Eukaryota; kingdom Metazoa; phylum Chordata; class Lepidosauria; order Squamata; family Viperidae; genus Azemiops; species Azemiops feae. The sequence continues at coordinate 291,986 of JALGBA010002670.1, forward strand.
GAGGTCACCACGATGTAAAAAAAGACGTTGAGACTCTAGAGTACAGAGAAGAGCAACAAAGATGATTAGGGGACTGGAGGCTAAAGCATATAAGGAACGGCTGCTGGAATTGGGTATGTCTAGTTTAATGAAGAGATGATAGCAGTGTTCCAGTATCTCAGGGGTTGCCCCAAAGAAGAGGGAGTCAAGCTGTTCTCCAAAGCGCCTGAAGGCAGGACAAGAAGCAACGGATGGAAACTAGTCAAGGACAGAAGCAACCTGGAACTGAGGAGAAACTTCCTGACAGTTAGAACAATTAACCAGTGGAACAACCTGCCTCCAGAAGCGGTGAATGCTCCAACACTGGAAGTTTTTAAGAAGAGACTGGACAGCCACCTGTCCGCAATGGTATAGGGTTTCCTGCCTGAGCAGGGGGTTGGACTAGATGACCTCCAAGGTCCCTTCCAACTTTATTATTATTATTATTATCATTATCATTATCATTATCATTATCATTATCATTATCATTATTAATTATTATTATTATTATATGAGCAACGATCACCATGTGCAAATTGTTTTGCCTGCATTTATTTTGCCATGCTCTAGGCCTATCTCATCTGATTTAATGCCTCAAGATGTATTGGTTTACAACGTGGCCTCTAATTCCCATGCCAACTGGTAGGGAAGGCTTGCAAAGGCTAATGTAAACATTGGCACTGTGGCAGTATGAAGTAAAGAAAAGAAGAAAAGACATTTATCCTACAAAAATATTTAAAATCTCATGAGGTGGAGGAACAGGGCATCAATTGCATAGTCTCCTGATATAACACGATTATAATAGTTTATACCAGTGATGGCGAACCTTTTAGAGACTGAGTGCCCAAACTGCAACCCAAAACCCACTTATGCATCGTCGAGTGCTGGGTGGGCGTGGCCCATTGCGTGGGCGTGGCCCATTGCGTGGGCGTGGCTGCAGTGGTAACGGCAGACTGGGTGGGACTAAAAAGTTCAATCAATCAATTCCAACTTTGCAAGATCTTTTTTTTTTCCCGCGAGAAGTTGAAATTGATTGATTGATTGAACCTTTTTTTTTTTTGCACATGGCGGTGGAGGCCTAAAGCGAAAAGGTTTTATAAAACCCAGCTGAAGGCCTAGGACTGGGGCGATGGCGCACGTGCCCACAGAGAGGGCTCTGAGTGCCGCCTCTGGCACCCGTGCCATAGGTTCGCCACCACTGGTTTATACTGTACTTAAAATACACATGCTTACAAACTGCTGCCTTGCATAGGTAACAATTACTTATATTTATATGGGTGGTGAATCTTTACTGTTCCTTTAGATGTTGTGAACCTTCCGTGGGCCGTTCAAAACTAACTTCTCATGTCCACAGAACTACAAGAATTTCTTTCAACCGGTGTTTCTCGATCTTAGCAGCTTTAAGATGTGTGGACTTCAACTCCCAGAATTCCCTAGCCAGCATGGCTGCCTGGGGAACTCTGGGAGTTAAAAGTCCACGCATTTTAAAGTTGCTGAGGTTGAGAAACACTGCTTTAGACCATCAAAACCAGTAAAAAATCTTTAACATGACTGAAGATTATTTTGGAAAATATGCCATTAGTAATATTAGTTTCAGATGACAGAAGGAAACCATCTAATGTGCACGAGGAACATCCCAAGTTTTTCTTTCTTCTAACAGCAAGGGAGAAAGTGCAATTTGCAAGGGAGACAGCCTGAAAACTCTATCCACCTCAATCCAGGATTAAGGGGTGTTTACCTCATGTTTGGACCAGTCCTGTGTGGAGAAACTGCAGAAATTGTCCTGTATCTAAAGACCCATTTCACCCCACTGGGATTAAGCTGGCCTCTATTCTTTAATCATATCAACCAAGATAGAATTTAAACCAGAACTGTTTTTTGTTAGGAATATTAGGAGGTCAGTATGAGAAGGAGAATGAGTATTTAATATTGCATGTCTTGACAGCAGCGAGAATAGCATTTGCCCAATACTGGAAAAATGAAAACTTACCAACTGAAGAGATTTTAATTAAGAAAATTCTAGAACGTGCAGAAATGGATAGACTAACTTTAGGAGATTAAAGAGAAAGAAGATTCAGTTTATTTTAAAACGTGGGATAAATTTTACCAATGTTTAGGAAAACGAACTAGTGAGAAATGAATCTGATATGTTATTTTGAATATATATGAGCAAGAAGAATGATATGTATTGACCGATTGATATTGTTTATGATTATTGTTTATCATCTTCCCTACAGCTATTTACTATTGTATTAATTAGTGTTAACTGAGCATATGTACCCGGACAATAGTCTGTTTGCTAAAGCTTGGAAATGTTATTGGGGGGGCAATCCTGTCCCAACTCCAACCCCGATCCTAACCCCACCCTGAACCTTAATCCCTATCCTGGTCCTATCCTTTCCCTAACCCCATAAAAACTCAATAAAAACTTTTATAAAAAAAAAAAATCGTATCAACCAAGAGAAAAGGGTAAAGAGTCATAGTGTCATGGCAAAGCTTTGTAACTAAGCCATCTTATTCTCCCCTGTCCAAACCTCCATGTCTCCCAAATGAAAGCTAAGGCGATGGGCAGGTGCCTTTCAATTAACCCTTTCCTATTGATTTACCTGCAGCTTGAAAGAAAGTTCAAGTTTTAGGGCCCTGAGATCATCCAGTTGTTGTCTGAGCACCACAAGCGCGTCCTGCTTCTCACAAACGTCTTTTTCCAGCATCTTCATAGCCAGCTCCATCTCTTGTCTCATTCCGATCTGCATTTCAAGCTCTTTTTCCACATCCTAAAGCAGGCAGACACATACAGGCGTTACAGGTGAGAGTGGATGCTGGAAAGACTTGCCCTCCCCCGTAAGAAATTGCTAAAATACGAGAAAGGGTAGGACTGAGTGAAGCTTGATCTTTTCCATTCCTTCAGAAGACGGAAGAAGACATTAATTCTCTAGGCCAGCGGTCCCCAATCCTTTTGGCACCAGGGATTGGTTTCATGGAAGGCCATTTTTCCACGGGGGGGTGGGTGGGTGGGGTGGGGTGATGGTTTTGCGCGCTACCTAATCCCATGCATGCACAAATGAAGTTTCACTCACTTGCGCGGACCGGCTCCTAAGATACCGGTCCGCGGCCCAGGGGTTGGGGACCCTTGCTCTATGTTGAGTCTAGGAGAGGGAAAAGATTAGCTTGCCACAGAGAAAGTTGGAGCAGGTCTTTTCCAACCCTAATAATTACAAGAGGTATTGTGGAACCAACATACAGAGGTATGCATATTTAAATCTGAGAAAGTGGGATCTGGCACATAACAACCTTCGTATCTTTAAGGCCTAATGGAGATTCTCAATCCTCCAGATCATGGTTGTCCCAAAGTTGCTTTTCCAAAAGGCAACTGGACTTTCTTGTTGTTGTTTTTTTTTTCCCTTGAAAACGTTTCGCTTCTCATCCAAGAAGCTTCTTTGGTTCGTGAACGTTGTGAAACAAAATGTTTTACAAGAAAATAAAACCCAAGAAAGTACAGTTGCCTTTTGGGAAAGCACCTGTGGGACTTCACCTTTTAATAAATCGGATCGCGTTTACAAGCAGTTCACCCTTTCACAAGCAGTTCACGTTTTCTGATATATTTTCTTTGTAAAGGCATTCCATGTGAGAAAATGACATTCAACCCTTTTCTTTGCCATTAGAATCATTCTGCACTTTGGGGGTCTGTGTGTGTAGGTGGAGTGGCATATTTATCACTTTGTTGGCTTTTCCAAAAAGCCCTGAAGACGTAGTTTTATCAGCAGTGGGGGACGGGACCAGCTGTCAGAACTTCAGAATGGGTCTTAAGTACATTTTGGGGTGTGTGTGTGTCCATTTTAACTTTAAGCAGTGACTGATTGTAAGGTGAGGACTATCTATATCTATTACGACACCCTTGACTTGGCAGATAACTGGGATCTGGCCAAATTTTCCCCCATTTTCCTGTTCTCTGGGAACATAGCAGCAGAGAAAGAAATCTAGGATTCTTTTTCTAATAGTTATTTTTCTAATTTTCTAATGACTGCGCAAAACATTAAAACCGGAAAATGGAAACTGTGTTCTTTGTGAAGTTGCTGAATTCCAAATCCCAGGATCCTTCTACACTGACTATGCTGGGATGGATTTACAAGGAGTTGTAATTCTGCCCTAACTTCCCTTCACCTGCTATCCACCTTACCAGTCTTAACTGGGTTTCCTCTTTTAACTGTTTCCTCGCTTCAGTTAGGGCATGTCCGTCTGAAGTTCGATCCTGCTTGTTGACCTGTAATCAAGGAAGACATCACTAAATCAAACAGAATGGAAAGATTATTAACCGAGATGGAATGGACAGCATATACATTTAATAAATAAATGAAAAATAAATAAATGACGGAGATTAGTGCTCCCAATTTACTGCAGTCAAGTGAAGATGCTTAATGCAAAACACAAAGAAGAGTGAAGATGTAAGTCTTTGATTTACGATCACAGTTGAGCCCAAATCTTCTGTTGCTAAGTGAAACATTTGTTAAATGAGTTTTACCCCATTTTACAACCTTTCTTGCCACAGTTAAGTGCATCACTCCGGTTGTCACCTTAGTAACACGGTCGTTCAAGTGAGTCTGGCTTCCCCATTGACTTTGCTTGTCAGAAGGTCACAAAAGGGGATCACGTAGCCCGGTAACACTACAACCGTCATAAATATGAGTCAGTTGCCAAACGTCTGGATTTTGATCACGCGACCGTGGGGGATGCTACAACAGTTGTAAGTGTGAAAAATGGCCGTAAGTCACTTTTTTCAGTGCCACTGTAACTTTGAACAGTCACTAAACGAACTGCTGTAAGTTGAGAACTACCTCTGATCGAGAATAAAAAAGGTTTTACGAAATGAACCATATTACAGAAGCACAAGAGAAAACAAGAACCAAGCAGTTCCCCAATTGCGGCATATAATATATACACATAAAACTAACCTTTCGGTTGGATTCCAAAATGTACGAACTCTCCTCTTTGACTCGCTCCATTTCTTCTTGCAGTGTTATAATTCTGTTGTTTGCAACGGCAAGCTGCATTACACAAGAACACACATGAAAGACAAATCTACCACGCTGGGGGCTGGGGCCTGCAAATCCACCTGCCGCTCCCTATATATATATATTTCTTTCTGTCTTCTGATCGCTACTCCATAAAATGTCCACGTGAGAGACAAGTGCCCTCAGCAAAAGTATGTGCAAGAGTGTTTCGTTTTCTTGCAGGACAATAAAACCGTTCCAATTTGGATTCCAGCTCCGTCAGTACTTGTTAGTGTCCCACACTAACAGATAGTTAGGACAGCAGGAAAAAAAAAAAACAATTGCAACCAGCCTGCCTTCCATTGAGGGCCTGTGTACTGCACAATCCAGAAAGAGGGCTGAGAAAATATCTACAGACCCCTCACATCCTGGACATAAAGTGTTACAACTCCTCCCCTTGGGACACCGCTATAGGGCATTGCACGCCAAAACAACTAAGCGCAAAGATAGCTTCTTCCCCCCCTTGGCATCACTCTGCTGAACATCTAATTCCCACAGCACTGTCCTTTAGGCCTAAGGATATCTAACCAAGTAGTAGGATTGTATTGCTATTATCCTTCTCGTTTTTCCTGTTATCTACTCCTGTTGGTATCTTATGATTTATCACCTTGTTGTTTGTATGTACACTGAGATCTTATGTACCGGAGACAAATTCCTTGTGTGTCCAATTACACTTGGGCGATAAAGAATATTCTTTGCAGAATTCCACAATAGAGTAACTCTCTATTAGACATCTGTGCTCTAGGCCAGATAAGATTTCCATCCCATAATGTTAATTCATCTGGCATCTCTTGCATTTGAAATTATTTTGGGATACGTATGAACCAGACTGGGATATTAGTTAAATTAGAAGTGATCTAATTAATGAATGTATCCTAATGTCCCTAAAACGTGAATGTTGTTTCTTTTAATTTTATCCTACTGTGGGAAGTCAGCTCCCCAGAGAAGGAAATATTAAAAGGGCAGAAAAATATATTTTCTCAAAAGGATTTTAAAAGCAGAAGCCAACCCTGCCCCCAAGTCTCTCTGTCCCAAGCAGGAGCCAGCCCTGTACAAATGCAGATGTAAACCATCAGGAAAGTTGGAGCCAGAAGATCAAGAAGACAAAGACCTAAAATCTGCATACCCCACCTGAGATGGGACATAATAGGACTAACCCATCACCATCAAGAATACCAGAGAGGCACACCTAAACTCAGGAGGTCAGAATACGTGACACAGGAAATAGCCTCCAAGTTCATGCCACAGGAACAGGAAACTATTCCAAACAAAAGGCTTTCAGAGGGTATAAAAACCTACTCCCCACATGTGCTCAGTCCTTGATTTCTCTCCTCCTTCCTGCCAGAACCATCTTTCAGTCTGGCTCTTCAATAAACTGCAACCTTCTTCCCAAAGCAGTCGCCATGTTGTTTATTTATCCCCGGCTTGGATGAACCAGGATGAAGACTTTTCTTTCAACAATTTCTTTCAACACTACGTAGGAAAAAAAAAACCCTTACATTTCTTTCATTTCTACCTACCTCCTCAGTTAATTTAGTGTTGGATTTTTCCAAAGCATCAACCTTTGCCTGCAAGTTGTTGACTGTAGCACTGTCCAATTAAAAAAAAAAAAAAAAGACATGTAGTAACTCTATGAAACTTAAGAATTCAACACAAACTGACCAAATTTTCTACAGAAGATTTACCTCTTTACCTTAAATGTCTATTGAGTTCTTCGACGTAATTTTTCTGATCCAGAATTGCAGTAATTTGACCATCGCTGAAAATGGGACACAGTGAATATCAACCATGCACAGAGAGAAATATTAAGCAGTACTGCAGAGCAAAGCAATATGTTTAGGTAGAAGAATTTGTTTATAGCACTGATGAAAGTCAGTAATTAATACAGATTAATTAGTTGGCCCCTAGAAAAGGAGACGTCAATTTCCTTCTGACATGATAACAAAATAATGCTCATCAAGTCAACTGACAGTTGTTTGAAAATTCATACTACCTTAAGCAACAATTAAGATGTTTAGGGTCTACTATGGTCTGACTTGACATGTACTAAGAACCTAGAATTAAATAATAAATAAATGATTGTCTGAAAAGAATTAGAAGCCATAAGGTGAAAAGGCTTGCAAATTACTCTTTGTCATAAATATAGATTTGCATAATGTCTGAACTGACAAGTCAACATTCAGCCTCCAGAGCCATGCTATCTGCAGGAAAGGTCAAAAAAGTCAAGATGGTGATTATGAGAAGACATCCTACCCTTTTATATGTGATGAGTAGTACTCCTAATTGCCATCCTGACTCTTTGACAAACTCACACTTACACACACTTAAGACACCCCTGCTCCAGAAGCTGCTGTTCCACAGAGATAAACATGAATCTATAAAAGTGGGCGATGGCTTTCAGTTTATTTTTAACTTTTTTAACTTTGGAAAAACAAATAAAAAATGGGTGCTGAAATGACAAATCTGTAAAGCAGACAAGTAACTCTAAGCCAAACCAGCTTTCTTCAACTCAGTTGCCACTAGAGGTGTTCAGCAACATCACACATAAACCCCAGCTAGGCCCTTTTAGCAAGAAACAGTGTGAATTACAGATTGCTTTCACTATGGCCTCCACATCTGAAGCCTTGTGAAATGATGGAACAAAAATATATTATGAAATAGATGGTAATCAGGAAAAACAAGACTTTCTTTTGCATGGTTAAAGTGACAGGAGTCGCTTTAAATTAAAATTTCATATTTAATTCGCTACTGCACCAAACGGCACCAAGAGGAGTTTTTTATAAGCCAGACAACTGCTTCTTTATCACAGAAATTCAAACCTATTGCAGATAGTCCTTACTTAATGACCATAATTGGGAACTGACAACTCTGCCACTGAGTGACACCGTCATAAATTGAAAAATCATGGGACCGTACTCACTTATGAGAGCAGTTCCAATTGTGCTCATTAAAGACAGTATCACATTACCACGACTTGCGACTTCCTGCCGACTTCCCCAGTGAATTTGCTTGTCAGAAGCTGGCAGTGAAGGTGGCAAATGACGATCATAAAATGATGCAATGCTGTGATTACCCTCGTTGTGCGCTAGTTGCTAAACACTTGTAATCGTGTGACCAGGGAGACTGCAATTTTGAGGACCATTTATGTCTCCTTGCTCATCGATGACATAAGCTTGAAAGACAGCTGTATTGCTAAGGGCGGACTACCTGTGGATTAACATTTTATGCCTTCGATCCAGTGCTGATTCTTGGCAAGTCCCTGCAGTTTTCTTGACAACAGCTTCAGAAGTGGTTTATCCTTGTCAACTTTTTTCTAGGGACTGGTCCATATTCACCAGATGGTTTTGTATCTAAGACAGGACTAGAACTCCCAGTGTCCTGGCTTCTAGCCCAGTGTCTTTAACCAGTACACTAAACTGGCTCATATTAGCATGTTAAAAGTTTTCATGACTTCTTTTTCCCTTCACGAACATTCCACAAGTTCCAACAACTTACGACTACAATTGAGCCCCAAAATGTTTGTTGCTAAGTGAGATGGTTGGTTAAGTGAATTTTGCCCCACTTTATGAACCTTTGTTGACACAACTGTAAGGTGAATCACTTCAGTTGTTAAATTAGTCATACGGTTATTAAGTGAATCTGGCTTCCCTATTGTCTTTGCTTGTCAGAAGGTCGCAAAAGCTGATCACGTGACCCTGGGCCACTGAAAGCGTCATAAATAGGAGTCAGCTGCCGAGCATCCGAATTTTGGTCACGTGACCACGGGGATGCTGCAACAGTTGTTAAGTGTGAAAAATGGTCCTCGGTCACTTTTTTCAGGGCCGTTGTAACTTTGAACCGTCTCTAAGCGAACTGTTGTAAGTTGAGGCCTACCTGTAACCCTAGACATCATTACAATAAGGTGCTAAATCTAGAGTGACAAGAATAAGAAAGAACCAAGCAGTAAAATTGGCAAAATTCTCTTATAACAGAGCTTCAGAGAAGCATCTAAAATACAGATTCTGGATAGGAATCAGAGGACTTACCCTTCACTGCCCTTACTGCTACTGCCGTCCTTCAAATACATTGAAAAATCAATAACGCCAACCTACAAGAGAAGACAGCAATAATACTTCATGACCGACACTTGTAGCTTTTGTCATTTTATTCCTCTTATACTGTAACTTATCAACTGATCAACTTATCAAGTGATCAAAAGACCTGGAGGCTAAAACATATGAAGAACGGCTGCGGGACTTGGGTTTGGCTAGTCCAGGGGTAGGCAACCTTGGCTCTTTTATGACTCGTGGACTTCAACTCCCAGAAGTCCTGAGCCAGCCAGGCTGAGGGGAAAGGGAGAGGTTTCCAAGCTGAGCCATGGTGGCTCAGGAATTCTGGGAGTTGAAGTGCACGAGTCATAAAAGAGCCAAGGTTGCCTACCCCTGGGCTAGTCTAAAGAAAAGAAGAAATAGGGGAGACATGATAGCAGTGTTCCAGTACTTGAGGGGCTGCCACAAGGCAGAGGGGGTCACATTATTCTCCAAAACATCAGAGGGAAGGACGAGAAACAATGGTTGAAAATTGATCAAGGAGAGAAGCAACCTGGAATTAAGGAGAAAGTTCCTGACAGTGAGGACAATCAACCAGTGGAACAGCTTGCCACCAGAAATCGTGGGCACCCCATCACTGGAGATCTTTAAGAAAAGACTAGACATTCACCTGTCTGAGACAGTATAGGTTCTCCTGCTTAAGCGGGGGGCTGGACTAGAAGACCTCCAAGGTCTATTCTATTCTATTCTATTCTATTCTATTCTATTCTATTCTATTCTATTCTATTCTATTCTATTCTATTCTATTCTATTCTATTCTATTCACCTGTGTGATTCATCTAGGCATCTTCAGCAATCATGGCACAATCATGACTCGCAAGATTGATGTCAGCCCCATTAAGCAGGCCAGGCCAAGAAATCAATGCCACAGAAAGGCTAAATTTATTTTTTTATTGAGATGGGCTATAATCACAAAACGGTCCAACTCCTCCTCCTTATAGTTCACTGAATTAGGGAGGTGTCTGCCTCAGTTGCTTCGTGTTCTGGATTTAAAATATGTTTCTCCCCAGTCACCCTCGCCAAGGTTATCTTCCTTGTAGTAGAGCAGTATTTCTCAACCTCAACACCTTGGACTTCATTTCCCAGAATTCCCTGCCCACTTAGTACTAAGTCACATCTGATTTGGCACGCTGTTAGGATATTGAATTTAGTAGATAGAACAGTAAAGTGCATAATAGGCCAGAACACACCGTTGTAGTTGATTGGTTGGAGAGTGCTGACTCACGCATGAGGCAATCTACGCTATGATCGGTTGCCGTAAGCATAAAGGGGGCATTTCCCTTTTTCCCCGCCTTTTTCTCTTCAGTGTGTTCTGGATACTGTTTAATTTACCTCATGATTGTTCCAAAGGTGTTTTTTCAGGAGGCAACTGGACTTTCTTGTTTTTCTTTGAAGATGTTTTGCTTCTCATCCAAGAAGCTTCTTCAGCCCTGACTGGATGGTGGGGAATGGCAGGATTTATATTCCTTGCAGACAGCTGGTCATTTGCATTCTTTTAGAGAATTGTTGAGGTGACCCTGAGGACACAGGTAAACCTCCAAATGGCCTCAACGACTCTCTAAAAGAATGCAAATGACCAGCAGTCTGCAAGGAATATAAAACCTTCCATTCCCCACCACCCAGTCAGGGCTGAAGAAACTTCTTGGATGAGAAGTGAAATGTCTTCAAAGAAAAACAAGAAAGTCCAGTTGCCTCCTGAAAAAGTATATTGGGACAACCATGATCTCGATGACTGAGAATCTCCACAGACCTCATGATGTTACTGTGTTCTTGACTATCTTGTATTTTCTGTTTCTGGATGTTGACAAAACTACAAGTTTTTGTTAGTGTCTCTGACTTTATCTGGACAGCTGCGCAATTCCCTGACACAGGCTCAGAATTCAATAGCCCAAATGCAAGAAAGCTAATTGTTATCTACAAGCTATAGTAACTCAGGAGGACGCAGTAGGTCACCCCCAATTATATGTAAACTAAAGATCCGGCACCTGAGAATCCAAGTCTTCTCCTTTCATGCAAAAATTTGCATCAATGACATTGAGGCCCACTAAAAGTCCAGCGATTATAGCACCTTCTTCCTCCATCATGAGGGCATTTGGTTCGTAAAATTCACTGCAAAACACATTGAAATATAAATTGTTACATCATCATCATCATCATCATTGATCATCGCACAGTCAGCCAGATGTTCAGACTAGATTTGGCATTTTAATTTATTTTATTATTATTATTAGGCATACACAGTCTACGTAACTAGAAGTAAAACTTCTATGGGAGTATGGCAGTGGCCTCGTAACTGACTATCCAATTCAGTCTCTGGCGTTGCTTCATGCAGCTCTTCTAGGGAACCAGAGAACACACGTCATGGGGAATCTTGCACAATACGCTTAACAGTTTGCATATCAGCACCTCAATCGCAACAAGGGGACTCTTTCCATCCCCACTGATACAGGGCAGAGGCACTTCTTCCAGTATCACACCTAATTCTGTTCAATTTCAAACAGACAAAGCAAGGCAGGTTAAAACCAGGTGATTTGGTAGGGGGATCACTAATGGTCAGGCCACAAGTCAAGAAGGTACTTTGGACCATTCGTCTCTCCAGGCACCGTCGGGGTTAAACTGAGTAGATGTTAAGTAAATAGCTGTTTACATTATGGCAAGTGCTTTTTACATAGACACTCTTTACATGTATTTGGCTATGAAGATTCATATCCAATTTACCTGTCCTCAACCTTCTGAGGACATGAGAAGTTTATACACAGTAAAGCAACCTGGTGCTCACACACCCGTTACCTATGTTCACTTTATTATTATTAAATACGCTCACCCATCACTTCATTTTAGAATGGAATCTCTATGGCGGGACCCCTACATCTATCATTTTTCAATCAATCAACTGAAGCAACAAGGCATGCAATCAACGTAGGGCAACGGGCAGCAAGGGGTCTTCACCTCTAAGTGGGCACGGCCCCCATTTTCCAGCCACTCTGAGCAGCAGGATCTGAAGAAGAGTTTTAGCTGCATTCTTTTACCTTAGCCATGTTTTACGGGAACTATAGTATGCAAGCTAGAATTCCTATTCTGTTATCCAAGGTTAGAATATTTCAATCTGGCAACTGGAATGACAGAGGAGTCAGGGCCATCACCATTCAGAGGAACCAAACGGAACTCCAAAGATCCATCAGAGAAACACACATACATGTTTTACTATCACATAAAAGTAAACAAAAGGCACGTGCACAGGAATCATTGCAGTTTATTTTGTGGTATCTCACAGGTTAGAGAGAGCAAGGATCTAAGTGCATGATGGGCTGGGAAACTGCCAGCTAGGCTGCAAGGAGGAGTCAAGTGAGGGCCAAGCTTGGAATCGTTGCACGATTGCAAGCGGCATAAGCTTGACTCCCTCAAGATCCATGAAGCCTTATCTGGTTGCTCCCAGGGGAAGGCAAGCAGTCTGGGGAGATTCTTGTAACGTAAGTGGTAAACAATAAAGTTACTGACTTTGGCTACTTATGAGAGGCTACGGTTGCTTGCTCCTGACACGATGTATTCTAACAAGTCCCCAAAAGGGAGAATTTTTTAAATTTCCTCCTCTTAAAATTTTTAGAAGAGTGAAAATGACAGTATGCAGTATGGAAAGATTGCTTAAAGAGAGCAACTGATTTATGTCATGGATGCCAGTTCACAGGGATTTCCATGCAAGGATGAACCAAGTTCTTACCTGAGAATTTCCCTTCTGTTTATCAAGGCTTTCATGTACTCTGAAAGTTTCTTCTGCATTAATGCCAGACGCAGCCAGGCTCTTCCCCTTCCCACGGGAGTCCTACCAAGTCCCAAAGAGAAATGATAAATGTTGTTACACATAAGGTGGCATGTCATCTAAGTGCCGAATTCTGCACACAAACTCAACAATAAAAGCGGGCAACTAATTTTTTTTCCCCCCAATTAGAAAAAAAGTAAATAAAAGAGGGGTGCGGTGGCTGAGAAGAGGGAAGCGGTGTCCTAATGCAGGGCTTTTCAACCTTTTTACCGATTGTACCATTTTTAGGATATGGCAATATTCGAGTACCACCTAGCAAGGTGTCAAAAACTTGGTGACAAAAAAAAAACCTGTTCAAAGTTGCAATTGCACTGAAATGACTTATGACCATTTTTCACACTTATGACCATTGCAGCATGCCCAGGGTCATGTGATGCTTGGCAACTGATTCATATTTATGATGGTCACAGTGTCCCAGGGTCATGTGATCCCCTTCTGCAACCTTTTGACAAGCAAAGTCAATGGCAGAACTCCTGGTGGCCAAGTGCTAAGGCGGGACTTCCCTCCCTGCCTCCCTTTTTTCTCATTCCCATCTCCTTCTGAAGGAAGAATTTGAAACACCCCTCCCCCATATTTTCCCTCTTCCATATATTGATCAAACAAGGAAAGGTCTCCAGAGACAGAAAAGACAAGCTGCTGAGTGAACTAGCTTAAAAAGGCACTTCCCCTTTAAGAATTAGCTACTGGCTAGAAAGGAAAGTAAGGAGTCCAGCTGGCACTTAAGGAAGAAAAAAAAATGTAAGTACTGGCTGCCGGCTAAGGCAGCCTCCCCAAATGGCTCCATTCGTAAGTAAAATCTGCAGCTCCAGAGGACTCTCTCACTGTAAGTCTTTGCCTGTGCTGGCTCTTTCCCTTCCCCACTACACTTGGCTAGGCAGGGCTGCGTACCACCTGCCACTCATTAATGTACCACAAGTGGTACGCGTACCACAGGTTGAAAAGCCCTGTCCTAATGCACAGGGTGAAAAACTGACTTGAATGTGAATTTTATTTGAAGTATTTTTTCCAATTGTACTCTTAGAAGTGTTACAACCTGCTTAAGAATCAGTTAGCAGTGGCTGTGTGGTTAAGACGTTAGGCTTGTTGACTGGAAGGCTGGCAGTTTGAGGCATAAGTACTGCATGATGGATTGATCTCCCATTACTTGACCCAGCTCCTGTCGACTTAGCAGTTCAAAAGCACGCAAATTGCAAGTAGATGAATAGGTACCACTTTGGTGGGAAGATTAACAGGGTTCCTTGTGCCTTAACTTATAGTCATGCTGGCCACATGGCCACAGAAGCGTCTTTGGACAACACTGGCTCCTTTGGCTAAGAAAAGGAGATGAGCATCACCCTCTAGAGTGAGACATGACTGGACAGGCAAAACCTTTACCTTTTTTTTAACCTTAAATACAGGTAGTCCTCAGTCTATGACTGATATTTTGCATAAAGAGCAAAGCATATCCAACACAACCTTCCATTTCTAAAATGGAGTTGTTACAGACTCCTGGATGAGTCTTTAATGAATAGAGTTACTGCTTTACAGTATTTCTAAGAAAAACCTGACCAGCATCTTGTTGAAAGAATAGAAGAAGACAACACTTACTTTAGCCCAGGCAAATCTTTAACGCTTGCTGTGATTTCTCCAGCTTCAGGAACAAACTTCTCTACCAATTCCAGAGGTCCCCAAAATGACTTATTTTGGCCCAGAAAAGTCTTCTTGGCTAAACAAAAAAAAAACAAAACATTTTTTGTTTTTAATATCTGAATTGGCATTTCAAGTTATTTGGAATAGTGGCATTGCATTAGAAATTCAAACACTATGTTTTAAAAGCTCTCAATACTTTATCTTAATCCAGCCTTCCCCAATCATATCTCCCAAATATTTGTGCAATAGAACTCTGATTAATTGCAGTTATGGCTTTAATTCCAGTGGAAGGGCTTGCCTTCAGAACTTGTGGGTGCTCCATCACTGGAGGTTTTTAAGAAGAAATTGGACAGTCATTTGTCTGAAATGGTATAGAGTCTCCTGTTTGAGCAGAGGGTTGGACTAGTTGTTTGTTTGTTTGTTTGTTTATTAAACTTATCTCACCTAGAGGAGATTCTAGGCAGTTCATAATTATAAAAACCACAAGATGAAACATGAAAACAATACATATTAACACTAACATTGATTTAAAATATTGGTTCTTCCCCATTCATTTAATAATGTTCCCGTCTTGTTCCATTCAAAAGTATACATTAAATGTTTTAGTAGATTCCATAAGTCAATAAATTGATTTTGTAGGCTTATGATTCTTATTCTACTGGGGTAGACCACCAAATCAGGTCCTGGATGTTGGATATGAAGATGTATTGAGGGAAACCTGGAAACAAGGTCTACTATATGTGTGGGAAACTGCCCACTACCAAAAAATGAAAAAATATACACTTCATGGACTTTACTGATTAAAAGGCATGCTCTAAAGTGGAGTATCCCTTTAAACCAGGAGTCTCCAAGCTTGGCAACTTTCAGACTTGTGGACTTCAACTCCCAGAATTCTTGCATACCTGGCTGAGGAATTCTGAGAGTTGAAGTCCACAGGTCTTAAAGTTGAGCATGGCTGGCTGAGGAATTCTGAGAGTTGAAGTCCACAAGTCTTAAAGTTGAGCATGGCTGACTGAGGAATTCTGGGAGTTGAAGTCCATAAGTCTTAAAGTTGAGCATGTCTGGCTGAGGAATTCTGGAAGTTGAAGTCCACAAATCTTAAAATTAAGCATGGCTGGCTGAGAATTTCTGAGAGTTGAAGTCCACAAATCTTAAAGTTAAGCATGGCTGGCTGAGGAATTCTGGGAGTTGAAGTCCACAAGTCTTAAAGTTGAGCATGGCTGGCTGAGGAATTCTGGAAGTTGAAGTCCACAAGTCTTAAACTTGCCAAGTTTGGAGACCCCTGGTTTAAACAATACCTTTACTTAAGAAAACTACTTAGGAAAGAAAACATACTGCCCTATCAACTAGTTTATTCCAGTTTGAGAATTTGGATATAATCCCCAGAGGAGATCTTCTGTCAATTTATACCCACCTTTTAAGCCATGTTTAAGGCAGTGCTCCATGACTACAAAGAACTGCTGGAGAGGTGCATAGTCGGAGTCCAAGGTTCTCCCAAGATTCAGAGCGGATTCGATCAAGCCCTTTATGCTTAGTTTCGCCATATTCATCAGATTCATGCGTTCATTGGCCATGACATAGTTGGGATCTGTAACAGAACATATATATACAAGATTTAATAAGAAGCAGGATCATAGTTTCATTAAGTGAAAAAACTTAAGAAAACTCAGAGATAACAGCTGGAAGACCTAAAGGAGCAGGTTAGGCCAGATCATTGTGGAAAAAAGTCTATCTAATGTGATCGCTAAGCGCTGAGACTTACTTGATGGAACATCAATATAAAGAACATTGCATATTGTATTGTATTATATCATTAAGAATGACAACTGTCATATCTACCAAGAAATAGTTCAAGAATGGTTAAAGTTAAAAATGATGCTTGCAGAAAACAGGCAAAATTTTAAGGCAGACTTCCCAAAAGATTGAATTGAACTAACTCCCAAATTTCCACCCTGGTGGTAGAAGACAATTATATATACAGCTGGTCCTCAACTTACGACCACAAT
This sequence comes from Azemiops feae, assembly GCA_023970755.1. Lineage (NCBI taxonomy): Eukaryota > Metazoa > Chordata > Lepidosauria > Squamata > Viperidae > Azemiops > Azemiops feae. Next base: position 308,592 of record JALGBA010002670.1, read on the forward strand.
GGAGCCCAAAATTTCCGTTGCTAAGCTAAGCAGTTGTTAAGTGACTCACGTCCTATTTTACGACCTTTTTGCCATGGTTAAGCGAATCACTGCAGCTGTTAAATGAATCACATGGTCATTGCTTTGCAACCACTGTAAATAAACCACTGTAAATAAAAAGCTTGCTGGCTGCAACCACTGTAAATAAAAAGCTTGCTCGCTGTGGAATTCTGGGAGTTGAAGTCCACACATCTTAATCCTGAGAGTTGAAATCCGCACGTTTTAAAATTACCAAGTTTGAGAAAAACTGCTGCAGACAAATGTTGCATGCATACTTTACACGTGGTCTGAAGCATCTTTTGGCTTTTCAACCTATACCGCTGCACAACCCCACTATGTATTATTATTACGTCTCCTTGGTAAACCTAATTTGCAAACCTATTTACAAAGACAATGTGTGTTGCATTCAAGACAAGGGCTGAGATTGAACCGTTCCATAATGGAAACCGCGAACCAAGAACAGCATAATGCAAAGGAGTGTGATTGTCTAAGGAATTAGCTAATGCAGTAGAAGATTCTTCTGTCTCTAAGAATGATTATTTGCATTGCAAATCATGCATGAATCAAGAGTACATTTAATCAAGCTGCATAACACTTGTTTTACACTTGGAGCAGGTTCTGCTGGCAGAATCTCAAAAGGGGAGGCAACCTTAATGGGTGGGTATGGCTGGCTGGAGATTCTGGGAGGAAGTCCACAGGTCATAAAGTTGCCAAGGTTGGAAAATCCCTATCGTAGACTAAATGCTTTGTCAATTTACATGCCTACCTACCCATTTGTTTTAGTCGTGTCCCTTGTGAATAAACTTTGCTCCTGTGGTTAGCAGAAGGAACAAAATCATTGAGCACTGCACACTTTAAAAAAAAAAGTCTTAAAACCGACCTGCATGACAAAACAGAAAGTCCCAAAGCTTGAGTTTAAAGACTTTGATAGACAAGTCAATAAAGTAAATATTTCCTCACTAAACAGAATTCTTTCCTCCCATGAAAAATGGTATGAAGACAAATACAGGAACTGGAATTGAGTTTGTTTCCAAAGGAATACAGATATTTTTTTTAGTAAACCAAATTTCCAAGCCACCAGCCTACGGATAGCATCTTTTAAGACCATCCCTCGATTTAGAAAATGTAATTCATATTGTACTTTCACACTTAAAATGGACTCCATCTTGACGGTACTTATAAAAAAATTGCAATATGCAAAGAACCTTTGCTTTTCTAGTTACCGGTTGTTTTCAACATATGACACCTGAGCCTTGCTATACAATCATAAATCTTGCGGGTCATTAAGCAGATCATCCTGATTGACCCAATTTTATGACATTTTTTGCGGTGGTTGTTAAGCGAATAGTAGCAACTGTGAGAGGGATCTCAGAGTCCTAGTGGACAATCACTTAAATATGAGCCAGCCGTGTGCTGCAGCTGCCAAAAAAGCCAACACAGTGCTAGGCTGCATTAACAGAGGGATAGAATCAAGATCAGGTGAAGTGTTAATACCACTTTACAAGGCCTTGGTAAGGCCACACTTGGAATACTGCATCCAGTTTTGGTCACCACGATGTAAAAAAGATGTTGAGACTCTAGAAAGAGTACAGAGAAGAGCAACAAAGATGATTAGGAACTGGAGACTAAAACATATAAAGAACGGTTGCTGGAACTGGGTATGTCTAATTTAATGAAGAGAAGGACCAGGGGTGACATGATAGCCGTGTTCCAATATCTGAGGGATTGCCACAAAGAAGAGGGAGTCAAGCTATTCTCTAGTCTAAAGCACCTGAAGGCAGAACAAGAAGCAACAGATGGAAACTAATCAAGGAGAGAAGCAACCTGGAACTAAGAAGAAATTTCCTGACAGGTAGAACAATTAATAAGTGCAACAACTTGCCTCCAGAAGTTGTGAATGCTCCAATTTGGAAGTTTTTAAGAAGAGATTGGACAGCCATTTGTCTGAAATGTATAGGGTTTCCTGTCTGAGCAGGAGGTTGGACTAGACCAGGGTTCCCCAACCCCCGGTCCGTGGACCAGTACCGGGCCGCAGCATGCCAGCAACTGGTCCACACAAACAAGGAAAGCCCCATTCACAGCATGCAAGCAGCACACAAAACCATGCCTTCTCCGGTCTACGGAAAAACATCTTTCCACGGAACTGGACCCTGGTACTCAAAAGGTTGGGGACCTCTGGACTAGAAGACCTCCAAGGTCCTTTCCAACTCTGTTATTCTGAATCTGCCATTGTTAAGCAAACCTATTATTCGCAATGGGTGTTTTTTGCTGGATGTAACTGCCAGTTGCAAATTGCAGTCATGTAACAACGGGATATAAGTGCAAATGGATATAAGTGCGTGTTCTCTTGTTGAATAATTAAAATAGCCATCTCTTTTTCCAGATTCACACAGCTGCTTTTGAAGTTGTTCCTGGCTGCCTTCATACACCTGTGAAAACACAGCCATCTCACACATGTGAAAATAGAGGGGTGGGGCTTTTGAAGATGGCTGAACGTGCCTGGAAAACGATACAATTGCTTTAACCACTTCTAACCATTCTTGTCAACAGAAGAAAATAGTTGTAGCTCAGCGTTGAACTGTGGGTTCCTTGGTGCTCTCTGGGCTTGGTAGTTTTCTTGCAGACATTTCATGACCCAACTAGGTAACATCATCAGTGTTAGAAGGGAGTGGGTTTTATGGAGAGGAGGAGGAGGAGGAGGAGGAAGAATCTGGGGTCCTTGGTGCTCTCTGCGCTTGGTAGTTTTCTTGCAGACATTTCATGACCCAACTAGGTAACATCATCAGTGTTAGAAGGGAGTGGGTTTTATGGAGAGGAGGAGGAGGAGGAGGAGGAAGAATCTGGGGTCCTTGGGGTCCTTGGTGCTCTCTGCGCTTGGTAGTTTTCTTGCAGACATTTCATGACCCAACTAGGTAACATCATCAGTGTTAGAAGGGAGTGGGTTTTATGGAGAGGAGGAGGAGGAGGAGGAGGAAGAATCTGGGGTCCTTGGTGCTCTTTGGGCTTGGTGGTTTTCTTGCAGACATTTCACGACCCAACTAGGTAACATCATCAGTGTTAGAAGGGAGTGGGTTTTATGGAGAGGAGGAGGAGGAGGAGGAAAAGAGGGAAAATGCTTTATTCTTGCTCCCACACCTTCCAAAGAATTCCAAATCCACCACTTTCTCTTAAATTGAGACTAAAACAAGGCATATTTTGACAAATGCACAATCCCAATCCCAAATTTGTAAGAACTGATTAGTAACAGATGAGATGCTGAACTAAAATCATGGCCATTTTTCATGTTTCCGTCAGCCCAAGGGGACCACCTATTTTTCTCATGACCACAATTAAATTAGATCATGATAGATCAAGCTTTACTACTTCTGAGATAATGAAAATCTTTTGAAGCCAGACCTTTCTGATGTAAATGTGGGAGACAAAGAAGCACACAAAAGCCACGCAATTACATTATTAAATATCAATCCACAAAGCTGAAAGCTTACAGTTTTCTGTCATAATATCAAGATTCTTATCCATTTCTGCTTTCTTGCCTACAAGTGCGGCACAAAAATTCCCCAACTGCGACCAGATGCTGTTTCATTTGTTTACATCCTTTCCACACTGAATTGTGGCATACCACACACAGGCTGCATTTACATCACACACACACACACACACAAATCAGCCAATCACATTTGAGCCTGCTGTTTTGGCAGGAGTTAGCTAATATATAATTACTTTATTATTCCAACCATTTGTGAAACCCAACTGTGATCTTGCTAACCATTGGGTGAGTAAGGGTGAGTAAGACCGCAAGTTACAAACAGAATAACAGAATAACAGGGGACCCTATACCCCGGGTAGGCAACCTTGGCTCTTTTATGACTCGTGGACTTCAACTCCCAGAATTCCTGAGCCAGCCATGCTGAGGGGAAAGGGAGAGGTTTCCAAGCTGAGCCATGCTGGCTCAGGAATTCTGGGAGTTGAAGTCCACGAGTCATAAAAGAGCCAAGGTTGCCTACCCCTGCCCTATACCATTTCAGATAAATGGCTGTCCAGTTATCTCAAAATGTTTGCCTTTATCCTATCCTTTTGGCGGATTACTTCAACATATTTGGTGTATGAAGAAGAGACTAGACGATCACCTGTCTGAGTTGCTATAGGTCCTCCTGCTTGAGCAGGGGGCTGGACTAGAAGACCTCCAAGGTCCCTTCCAGCTCTATTCTATTCTGTTCTGTTCTGTTCTGTTCTGTTCTGTTCTATTCTATTCTAATTGGGAATATTCAGGATTGCTATAAGGAGAATGGGCGGTAGGCGAAAAAAAAGCTACATTTAAGAAATGCACAGGAAGTTATATTAGACATTCAGAGAAATGATAGCCTTTATAAGTGAATGAGGGGAAAAAACTGTGGGTTACGTGGTGTTCCTAGGCTGCATTAACAGAGGGATAGAATCAAGATCACGTGAGGTCTTAATACCACTTTATAATGCCTTGGTAAGGCCACACTTGGAAAACTGCATCCAGTTTTGGTTGCCACAACACAAAAAAAGATGTTGAGACTCTAGAAAGAGTGCAGAGAAGAGCAGCAAAGATGATTAGGGGGCTGGAGGCTAAAACATACGAAGAACAATTGCAGGAATTGGGCACGTCCAGTTTAATGAAAAGAAGGACCAGGGATGACATGATAGCAGTCTTCCAATATTTGAGGGGCTGCCACAAATAAGAGGAGGGGGGGGGTGTCAACCTATTCTCCAAAGCTCCTGAAGGCAGGACAAGAAGAAACAGATGGAAACTAATCAGGGAGAGAACCAACCTAAAACTAAGGAGAAATTACCTGACACTTAGAACAATCAGTGTAGCGGCTTGCCTACAGAAATTGTGGGTACTCCAACACTGGAGGTTTTAAAGAAGAGATTGGACAACCATTTGTCTGAAATGGTATAAGGTTCCCTGCTTGAGCAGAAGGTTGGACTAGAAGACCTTCAAGGTCCCTTCCAATTCTGTTATTCTGTTAATCTGCTGCAAGAAATGAACAGAAGAAACTAAGCAAACAAATGCATGGGTGTGGCACCAAACATTTGTCAAAGGTTTTTAAAACCTTTTGTATAACAAAAGAGGAAACAGTCAAGAATGAAGGGTATAAATAAGATAAAATAACCTTTATTGTCATTTTTTACTGTGAGCACACTGGCCCATATTAAAAATGAAATTCTGTTGCCTGCTCTCAAAAGAAAGTATATATCTCCCCATACACATACATAACACACATATACACATGCTATATACATATATATACCTAGACCCACAGATACATAGATACATAGATACACACAGACACACACGCATAAATATTAATCACTATCCGTTTTGAATACATAGCAGAAAGAGGAAGCCTGAGTGTTCACAAGGTGGATGCTATATGGAACAAAACTGTGACTGAATCTGCATGTTCTGCTTTGGATAAAACGAAGCTTCTTCCCAGAAGGTAGCAAGGAAAACAGGTCGTGAGGAGGATGTGTAACGTCCCAGACAATCCTGCGGATCTTGCTCAAGCATCGCTTATATGCCACATCCTGGATCCAAGGGAGGGAACTGCCGATAATCTTTTCTGCCGTCCTCACCACTCTCTGCACCGCCTTCCTGTCCGAAGCAGTAAGGCAGCGAAAGGTTTACAAGATATGCCATTTAATGAATCCTTGAACCTGGAATAAATGTTCTGTTGACATCCCTTTCAGAAAACATTCCAGGATTCCTCTTTGCTGGTTTTTTTTGAGGAGTTAAAAAGATTTATTTGCTCCAGTCCAGAAATGGTCAGATTTAAAAAGCTCTTCTATTATCTGCTTCCAGGTGCATGGGCTGTATCGATTATTAATATATTTAACGCTATTTTAAGGATTTTGGTTCTGGATGTTCAGGGACTAATCGACTTTCATTTTGAAAAACAGGTTACAGGTAGTCCTCAACTTATGACCACAACTGGCATCAGAATTTCCGTTCTTAATCAAGGTGGTTGTTCAGTGAGACAAGCCCGATTTTATGACCCTGTTTTTGTCACAACTGTTAAACAAATCACTGGAGTTGTTCAGTGAATCTGGCTTCCCAATTGACTTTGCTTGTTGGAAGCCTGCTGGGAAGGTGGCAAACGGTGATCACATGATCCCGGGACAGTGCAATTGTCATAAATTCATGCCAGAGGTCAAGCGCCTGAATTTTGATCCCATGACTGTGGCAAAATTCGAACAGACACTAAATGGATGCTTGTAAGTCAAGAACTACGTATGTATGTAGAATGGAGTGGAGTGGAGTGGAGTGGAGTGGAGTGGAGTGGAGTAGAGTAGAGTAGAGTAGAGTAGAGTAGAGTAGAGTAGAGTAGAGTAGAGTAGAGTAGAATAGAAAATATGGAATGGAATGGAATGGAATGGAATGGAATGGAATAGAATAGAATAGAATAGAATAGAAAATATGGAATGGAATGGAATAGAAAATATGGAATGGAATAGAATAGAATAGAATAGAATAGAATAGAATAGAATAGAATAGAATAGAATAGAATAGAATAGAATAGAATAGAATAGAATAGAATAGAATAGAATAGAATAGAAAATATGGAATGGAATAGAATGGAATGGAATGGAATAGAATAGAATAGAATAGAATAGAATAGAATAGAATAGAATAGAATAGAATAGAATAGAATAGAATAGAATAGAATAGAATAGAATAGAATAGAAAATATGGAATGGAATAGAATAGAATAGAATAGAATAGAATAGAATAGAATAGAATAGAATAGAATAGAATAGAATAGAATAGAATAGAATAGGAATAGAATAGGAATAGAATAGGAATAGAATAATAACTTTATTGTCACTTTGAATGTACACTAATCGGCATACATTAAAATGAAATTTCGTTGTCTACAGAAGTATACAACAAGATACTAAGACAGAGTTCAGCTTCTGGAGTTCTGGTATGTAGGTAGACTTCAACTTAACAACCATTCATTTTGTGACCGTTCAAAGTTACAACAGCACTGAGAAAAGTGACTTATGACCGTTTTTCACACTTACGACCGTTGCAGCATCCCCACGGTCACATGATCAAAATTTGGACGCTTGCCAATTGACTCATGCTTCTGACGGTTGCAGTGTCCCGGGGTCATGTGACCACTTTTTGTGACCTTCTGACAACTAAAGTCCATGGGGAAGCCAGATTCACTTAACAACCGACTTACTAACTTAACAACTGCAGTTGTTAAGATTCTCTTAATTTAAGTTAAATTCACTTAACAACGGTGGCGAGAAAGGTCGCAAAATGGGGCAAAACTCACTTATATAAACTGTCTCACTTATCAAAGGGAATTTTGGGCTCAACTGTGGTCAGAAGTCATATATATATTAGCTTTTAGAGGAGACCAGTTTCCAGTGTCAACCTATAGAATGTACTTTATGTCTATTTATTTATTATTAAATGTATTTGTAACGAAGATGGTGCTCCTTCGGATGGTGACCAACAGTAGCCCCCAACTATAAAATAAATAAATGGAGGTATGGGTGCATATTAAGAATGCAATGGAAAACGACAACATTAAGAGAAAATGCAGTATTTTAACCGAGAAAAACGCAGAACAAGGTGGGGCACAGATGTGCATGGAGCCTCCAGCGACAATCCCGGAAAGCAGCGGGGTGACCCAGCTCAAAAGACGATAAAAGCCATGGCAAATGGAATGTAGAGAATAGCAGGAAGATGTTGGTGTGACACGCACCTTCAGCATCATCGCGCAATTGCTCCACCAAATCTGTCAAATCCTCCCAAGAGTCTTTGCAAACAGCCAAAAAAGGAAAAGAAAGAAAAATGTCATGGAAGCCATGATACAAAGAAAAGACTGGGGTGGGGCGGGGTGGGGGGAGAAAATTCAAGGTAAGGAAACGAACAACAGAAAAGGAGGTTGTTATACAGGAAACACACTGAAATCATCTTAAGGTTTAAAGTTTTAAAAGTACTTTTAATTACGATACCGCACAGTAACACAAGAGCATTAAAGCGACAAGAAAGAATGGGGTTGGTTTTTTTTTTAAACTAAGTCAAAAAAGGATATACTAAGTGTATGAAGTTTTAAATTATTTTTAAGAAGGTAAGTAATTCAAGTGAATTTGTAACCCGCCTTTTTATGGAGCAGAAGGTTTCAAGAAGTTATATACCAGCTTCCGACTTTTTTAGAATTATCGGAGAGCTCAACAGAAAAGAATTCTGGTATTTTGCACCATACAATAATTATCTCTATGTTAAACAACCTATTAAGTACTTTTCTTTTGTGCATAAATTACACCAAAGATATGGACAGCATCATGCTCAGCACTGGTAGTCCTTGACTTCTGTCCATTCGTTTAGTGACTATTCACTACACTAAAAAAAGTGTCTTACAACCAGTGGTGGGATTCAGCCGGTTCGCACCACTTCGGCAGAACCAGTAGCTAATTTTTTGTTGCCTAGGCCCAGAATGGACTTCCGGAAGCGGCATCCACACAGAGAACCGGTTCTTCACATAATTGAATCCCACCACTCCTTCCTTCCTTCCTTCCTTCCTTCCTTCCTTCCTTCCTTCCTTCCTTCCTTCCTTCCCTTCCTCCCTTCTCCTCCCTCCCTTCCATCTTTCCCTTCCTCCCTCCCTCCCTCCCTCCCTCCCTCCCTCCCTTCCTTCCTGTGGTGGGATTCAGCCAGTTTGCACCACTTCGGCAGAACCGGTAGCTAATTTTTTGTTGCCCAGGCCCAGAATGGACTTCCGGAAGTGGCATCCACACAGAGAACCAGTTCTTCACCTGTTTGAATCCCACCAATGCTTACAACTAATCCCATACTTACAACCGTTGCAACATCCCTGTGATCATCTGATTATGATACCTGCAACCAGCAAGAATTTATGATAGTTGCAGTATCCCAGAATTACACAGTTGCTATCTGCTGGCTTCCAATAAGCAAAGTCAATGGGGCAAGACGACAGGAAGTCATGGTCACATGATGTCTCACTTAATGACCATGGGGGAGGGGGAAAGCTGTAAAATTGGGGCAGTCATTTGTTGCCTCTCTTAAAGACCGCACCATTTTACACTACAGGCAGTCCTCGACGTACGACCATTACTGAGCCCAAAATTTCTGTTGCTAAGCCAGACATTTGTTAAATGTTTTTTCCCCTTGTTTTACAACCTTTCCTGCCACTGTTCTTAAGTGAATCACTGCAGTTGTTAAGTTAGTAAGATGGTTGTTGAGTGAATCTGGCTTCCCCTTTGACTTTGCTTGTCAGAATTTCACAAAAGGTTGATCACATGACTCCGGGACACTGCAACAGTCATAAATACTAGTCAGTTGCCAAGCTTCTGAATTTTGATCAGGGGGATGCTGCAATGGTGATAAGTGTGAAAGAGGGCCATAACTCACTTTTTTCCAGTACCATTGTAACTTCCAACGGTCACTAAATGAGCTGTTGTAAGTCGAGGACTACCTGGTCCCAACGGTTGTCGTAAAATTAACGGTACAGCACCATGGAATGAGTATGACCCACCTGTGACTCCCTTGTACTGGATTTGTTCCATCAAAATGAAAGTGCCAAAGAGACAGGAATGTATAAATTACCCATAATTCCCCAACTTGGTGAATAAGAATCATCGATACATTCAACCTACTGGTATAATACATTTTTTGTCTTTCTGGGATCCTAATTCAAGCTCAATTAAAGTAGCCAAAACAACTTCTTCCTAGTTCAGACTGAATGTTGATTAAACACTTAAACCCACCCTGGCTTCCTTTCGCAGAAAACCTTTAATAATCTTATCCGTACACATGCATGAGCTTGCAACTGTCAAAAAAACAGATGTTTGTTCAGTGCTGGGCCCAAATTCCTGTTTTTATTTTCCACAGGAAGTGTCATTTTTGCCCTCTGGTCACTTGAAAAACATGACACGATCACATTTTCTGGCTTCCAAAATTTAACCGTGCTGTACACGTTCAACCATATTGCATAAGGCAGGGGTAGGCAACCTTGGCTCTTTTATGACTCGTGGACTTCAACTCCCAGAATTCCTGAGCCAGCATGGCTCAGCTTGGAAACTTTCCCTTTCCCCTCAGCATGGCTGGCTCAGGATTTCTGGGAGTTGAAGTCCACGAGTCATAAAAGAGCCAAGGTTGCCTACCCCTAGGATAAGGCATAGAAGTTGGTGACATGAGGTTTACTCATTGGCAAAAACATATAGGTAGTCCTTGGCTTACGACCCACAGTTGGGGCCAGAATTTCCGTGGCTAAACAAGGCAGTTGTTGAGTGCTCAATTTTATGACCTTTTAGGCGCAGTTATTAAGAGAATCACTGCATCTCAGAAAGTTGGCAACGTCTCCGTTCTCCTCCTCTGGAGCTTCTATTAACAGGTTCCAGAAACTACACAACACCTTCTTTCTTGTTTCTACACAAAAGAGCAGACTGGATTACAGGTGATCCTCATTTAGCAACCATTCAAACTTGCAACAGCACTGAAAAAAGTGAATTACAACCGATCCTCACATTAACGACTGTCACAGCATTCCCCATCAGGGGTAGGCAACCTTGGCTCTTTTATGACTTGTGGACTTCAACTCCCAGAATTCCTCAGCCAGCCATGCTGAGGGGAAAGGGAGAGGTTTCCAAGCTGAGCCATGCTGGCTCAGGAATTCTGGGAGTTGAAGTCCACGAGTCATAAAAGAGCCAAGGTTGCCTACCCCTGCCCAAGGTCATGTGATCAAAACTGGGTTGCTTGGCAACCAGCCTGTATTAACAAGAATTGCAGGATGCAATTGTCATGCGATTGTCATTTGCGACCTTCCTAGCCGGTTTCTGACAAGCAATTGGGGAGGGGGGGGGGGAGAAGGAGAGAGCCAGATTCACTTAACAACCACTTGATTCATTTAACAACTGCAGTGTTTTGCTTAATGACCCTGGCAAACAAGGTCATAAAATGGGTGCAACTCGCTTAACAACCATCTTGCTTAGCATTTAAATTCTAGTCGTGGTCGTAGGTTAAGGACTACCTATACACCCGGTGATGTTGCACCATATTCAAACAATTGTAAAGCTGAATTGTAAACACACCTGAACCCAGTGAAATTCAGGAAACCTCCTTCTAAGTACATATATGCTTTCGAATCTGTGACATGACATTCTAATACAGTCCAAAGGAACCCTAAAAATCAGAGGAAGGAAGGAAGGAAGGAAGGAAGGAAGGAAGGAAGGAAGGAAGGAAGGAAGGAAGGAAGGAAGGAAGGAAGGAAGGAAGGAAGGAAGGAGGGAGGGAGGGAGGGAGGGAGGGAGGGAGGGAGTGCTCTGCAGAACTGGTCCCTTGCTGAAGAAAAGGGAGAAACTCAGAACTCAAATAAACATTACTCTCACACATTTTGCCTGAGGTACTGAGAAGGTACCTCAATTATCCATCTGATATTTCCAAGGCAGGATCTGGAACTCAGGATCCAGAAGAGGGAGAGGAAGGAGTTCTCTCCAATGGGAAGATGATCCATAATATCTAAACAATCTCTGAGTGTTGGAAGGTTCACTATGTCATCACTAAGAATATAGAGATTCAGAACCTCTTTCCAATCCTAGCTGTGTTTCTCAACCTTGGCCACATAATTCTGGGAGTTGAAGTCCACACATCTTCAAGGGGCCAAGGTCGAGAAACACTGTCCTAGTGGGACTGTGCCCTTAAGAATACGTTCACGCTGAGAATTGAACTAGATATCAATGTCTTTTTAAGCTAAATCAAGATCGCAAGTCATTATATTATATTCATCTTTCCAAAGTATTTCAAAGAACTTTTGGAAGAGGTCAGCTTTCCTTAGCAATCAACAAGGATTAGAGAATTCTCTGCATACAAGCTAAACTCTTTCCCATTTTACTCTGTGATCAGAAACACTTTTCTTAGGAACTTGCTAAAGATGTTAAGACTGAATATTTTAGCTATTGATGGCTACCACTATCTTTACTAGTCTTATTATTGTATTTTTTTTTTAAAAAAAAAGACATAAATTGGGGTGTCCTTGGTGCTCTCTGGACTTGGTTTCTTTTTTTTTTTTTTTGCAGATGTTTCATTACCCAAACTAGGTAATATCATTACTGCTAGTGAAGGAGTAGGGTTTGCTCTCCCTGCTAGCACTGATGATGTTACCTTGTTGGGTAATGAAACGTCTGCAAGAAAACAACCAAGCTCAGAGAGCACCCAGGACCCCTCATTTCAATCCTGAGCTACAAATATTCTCCTTTACCAGTAAGACATAAATCAGTTTCTCAAAGCAATGAAGTTAACCTTTAAAACAAATGACATACGAACGCAGCTAGGCAGGCTAAATTAGATTTGGACTTTTGTGTTTTTCAAATAAGCGATTACTATTAATTTCTCAACTGTCAACTCTCGTGTCTAAAAGGAAATTTGTAACTGACAAGTACATCTAACAAACATGAAAATGCACACTCACCGCTAAAAGCAAAGGCCAGAATCTGATGAATTGTGTATATTATGGGCACATTTATGTAAGTCATATTTCGCATTTTCTTTCTTTTTTTAATCAATTAATTAATATTTTAATCCGCTAGACAGCTGCTTGACAGATCACTGTATCTTTTTCCTTGGTGGTTTTTAGGATAAGGAGCAGAGATTAAAAATTTATGGAGAAAATTATGACAGGAAAAACCTCAAACTGTTATACCATTCATGATTATTCAGGAATAAATACCATTAAATTCAGTGACATCTATTGTCAGGTATGCATCAATTTGCTCTCCTAAGCTGAGACTTAGATTTTCTTAATCTAAACAAATTCTTCCCTATTTTTAGCGGAATAAAACAGGCACATTTCAAAAATGACTTTCTGTATCTTGACAATTACTTGCCTGCAAACATTTTCTTTATACATTATAACTTAATTCTAAACTACAGCGGCAAAAATTATTGCATCCCTTTTCATTTACAAGTATTTATTTGATGTGGTATACGGTGGTAAAACCAAACATTTTTTTCCCATAAGGAATAATGTCACAAGGCAGCATTTTACAGTGGTATCTTGGTAGTCAACTGCTTTGAAACTCATCAAATTTGATACTCAACACATTCTGATGCAAACATTTTGTTCCAGTACTCATTGTTTGTGTGGTACTCAATGCACAAGCTAGAACTTGTCAAAATGCGTTGAGTATCAAATTGGATGCGTTTCAAAGCAGTTGAGTACCGAGGTACACTGTAAAATGCTTTTACATGGATGTATCTAAATCAGGGGTCTTCAAACTTGGCCCTTCTATGACTTGTGGACTTCAACTCCCAGAATTCCTCAGCCAGGCACGCGTGCCTGGCTCAGGAATTCTGGGAGTTGAAGTCCACAAGTCATAAAAGGGCCAAGTTTGAAGACCCCTGATCTAAATCAAGCGATTTTCCAGAAATTGTGTTTGGAAATCTTTATGCGGTGCCATTTAGGTTTATTCGAAACATAAAACCCACTGGGTTTAATGAGGTTCTCTCCCTAGAAAGAAGATTCACAGACGGAAATCTTAGTTCCAAATCAGCTTATGGTAAGGATGCTACTGTTTAAATCAGAGGTGTCCAACCTTGGCAACTTTTAAGACTTTGGACTTCAACTCTGACATGCTGACTGAGGAATTCTGGGAATTGAAGTCCACAAGTCTTAAAGTTACCAGGGTTGTGGACCCCTGGTTTAAATAACAGATGGAGAGTCTGTTTGGATAAAGCAAATTTAATGAGACTCAGAGCCATTATTGATAAATGTTTGGAATCTTTGGCTGCTTCAAAAACTAGTGATGGCGAATCTTTTGTTCCTTTATACCATCCGTCTTGTAAATTCGCAGGATTCTTTTTTCCCCGCCATGTATTCATTCAAACCACACTGTGATGTTCCTCTGTGTCATATGTGTGTGTGTATTTGGGTACATGCATAATGGTATTTTTTCTGAGAGCTGACTGCAACATAATTTCATTTTTAATGTATGCCGATTAGTGTACGTTTAAAGTGACAATGAAGTTTTCATTCTATTCTACAACATGGGTGTCAAAGATGACACACCATGAAGTTTTGGGTGACACGCCAGTGTTCATCAACACTTGACAACAATTATTCTCGAAAGTATGCTTTGTCCTCAAATGATTTTCAGAGGCTATCTGAGAATGGGTGGCCTCCAGACCCTTCAAAAGTTGCGCAAGAGGGCCTTGCTCTCACGTGGACCCCAGGCCCACCAAAAATCATATGAGAACAGGATGTGCTTTCATGCAGTTTTCAGGAGACCATTCTCCAAAGTTGCTTCAAGAATGAAGACCTTATATGACTCGAAGCAGCCTCGGGTAAATTGTTGGGGCCTGTCAACAGAAAAAAAGCACCATCTGAAGATAAGTGGTGTGTGGCAGATCCTGGAGAGCACTAAGCAGCGGGACTAATCAAGCCAGTCTCCAAGGCTTGGACTCCTTGGGGACCTGCACGGAGTGGTAGCAGTCAAATTAGGCATTTTCCAAATTTTTGATGCATCAAGCCCAAAAGGTTCACCAATAAACAGCTTGGCTCCCTATCATATAAAACAGATTATCGTGTTTCTGCAAACTGGTAGAATTCAATATTGCAAACCAGCTTACATTCTGGGTCTCCCTAAAAAATAGTTTCTTAGAGGCAGCCCATCTTGAGAGCAATCCACACAGTAAAAAAAAAAGGCAAGATATCAAATATTATTTGAGTAGATTTATATCAAATATGTTTTGCTTAAACAAAATTCATCGATAAATCGTAGCTCTCTGAGATCATGCATTATGGTTAAAAAAACAACAACGGTTTGAAAGCCTTAATAATAAATTCACACAATTTGCTAAAACGAAAGCAAGTCAATGATACTGTGGCTTAGTTCAGTGTGTGAATCCAGTAAGTAACTGCACAAAACTTGGAAGACGTATCTGGCAAAACAATATCATTTCAGCTGCTATGATAAATACTAGTTTCAACTAAGTATTTGATTAACAGCAAGACTAATTAAATTTTAACAGCTTCCGGACAATATAAGAATGGAAATTTAGAATAAATATTGCTTAGTCCATATACCTTGCAAATAAAGATTAGCTATAGAGATTTATGGCTTGGCTACTTAGCTCTTACATGTTTTTCAAACTAGTCAAAATACTGGTCATTGACCAATGACCGTGCAGATGATTGCTGAAATTTTAATGATATGGCAACTGATAAAGTCAGAATTAGGGATGAGAAGTATCAGAATTAATAGCTATAGAGAAAGAAAAAGAGATTTCACTTCACAGCTAGTCCTCAACTTATGAACATAACTGAGTCCAAAATTTCCATCGCGTAGCAAGTTAAGTGAGTTTTGCTCCATTTTACCACCTTTCCTGCCACAATTAAGTAAATCGCTACAGTTGTTAAGTTAGTAACACCGTTAAATCTATCTGGCTTCCCCACTGACTTTGCTTGTCAGAAGGTCGCAAAAGGGGATCCCGGGATCCTGAGACACTGCAACTGTCATAAATACCGGCCAGTTGCCAAGTGTCTGAATTTTGATCACATGACTGCGACGGCTGTAAGTGTGAAAAATGGTAATGCGTTATTTTTTCCGGTGCCACTGAAACTTTGAATGGTCACTAAACATTGTAAAGTTGTAAGTCAAGAAGTGCCTGTGCTAGCAAGCTACTTCCATCTGTTGTCAAGACAAAGGTGGCTGAGTCCATGAAGTTACCACCACCAGGAGTCAAATTCAACTTGACTGCAGCGTCCCCACGGTCACGTGATCAAAATTCAGATACTTGGCAATTGACTCATATTTATGACGATTACAACATCCCGGGGGTCCTGTAAATCAACTTTTGCAACCTTCCGACAAGCGAAGTCAAAGGGGAAGCCGAATTCACTTAACAACCGTGTTACTAACTTAACAGCTGCAGCGATTCACTTAACAACGGTGGCAAGAAAGGTCGTAACATGAGGCAAAATTCACTTAATAACTGTGTTTCTTAGCAGTGGAAATTTTCGGCTCAACGGTGGCTGTAATTCGAGGACTCCACGTATTTTGTGCTCCGCTTCTCCCCATCTTTTAACTGTACTAATTACTATTGTTATTTATGGTTTTGATCATTTTAATATCTACTGGTTTTTCATGTTTGTAAGTCACCTCTAGATGAGATGGGCGGCAGATAAATCAAATAAATAAATAAATCCATATAAATCAAGTAATTTAAAAAGCGAGGCAGCGTCGTTTACAATGACTTTCTGGAATGCACAACGCAACGCTATTTTGTAAGGGTGAAAGTTGAAAGCATCTGGCATAGGTGACTCCAAACTACTTCTACAATACATTCTTTTTTTAAAAGGAATGGCCGCAAGCTTATATGCTTGGCCATTAATCGATTAAAAAAATAAAGTGTTTGGATATGAGAAAATAAATCCTGGAAATAGCAGAATTAATATTAGGTAAATTACACTGTTTAAAATAGCCTTTGAGTTTCCATCTTGCTGTGTTTTCCATAAGAGACCCTTCTGTGCTGGCTGCATTATACATTCTGTGAACTTACTGTTACCTCTTAGCTGCCTTTACTGATAATCACGCTGTGGTAAATAATTCACAACTTTGAGGCGTTCAGAGCTTTCTACCACCTAAATAATGAAGAGAGTGATTTTCTTGTGGAGAAAAATAGGAAAATAATACAATGAGGGCCCTTGGTTCCCCCCCTTCCATGTTTCACTGCTGAGCAAAACTCTAATGACCAGTGACTTAGCAACTGTTCAAAGACCTATGATATATTTATTAGAAATAAAGCAACACCAGGGTCCATCTCAAAAGAAATTTGTATAAACAAACCCTTTAAAAAAAACATCCAAGCTGAGATCTGAGTTGAACAGAAAGGGGCATCTTAAATATGTTCTTTTCAATGTTTGCAGGTAGAAGTAGAATGAATGGGCTGATAGTACAATGAAGAATTAAACAGAAGTTAAGTGCAGGATAATCTCCTGCAAAATGCAGTTTCCACATATTAAAATCATTTGCTCGTTTTCATTTTATTACCCTCCACTTCCTCTTATCTGCCTTCCCAGGTAAGAACTGAATAATCCTCTCCTGGTGTCTCAAATGTAGGGAAGTGTCTGTGAGTGCTCTAGGTGCATAACAGTGGGGCCATACGATAAAATTAGATTTCCTATAGTGTGAAACTTCCCCAAGGAAAGTAGGATGCTGCTTTCTTATCTAGAGCCTGTAATTTATGGCCACTGGATGAGGGATCCAAACCTTCTGGAAATCTTCTCAGCTAGAAGCAGAGATTAGAAAAACAAAGCCACGTTAAGTGTCAATGGAGATTCTCAGTCCTGCAGGACGTGGTTATCCCAAAGGTGCTTTTTCAATTCAATCTGAATTCAGCAGCCCATCTGCGTTTGAAAAACAAAGGCCACTCTTCTGAAGACAGCAAAGTCCATATTCTGGACAGAGAGGGCCGCTGCTTCGAAAGAGGGGTCAAAGAGGCCATCTATACTAAAACTGAACGGCCCTCTCTCAACAGAGGGGAAGGGATACAACAACATCTATCTCCAGTCTACAACACAGTCCCAGTAAGGTTCCACACCAAATTTGCATTACAGTTAGTCCTCCACTTACAACAGTTCATTTAGTGACCATTCAGAGTTACAATGGCACTGGAAAAAGTGACTTATGACCATTTTTCACACTCACATCCCCATGATCCTATGATCAAAATTCGGACGCTTGGCAACAACTGATTCATATTTATGACCGTTGCAGTGTCCCGGGGTGATGCGATCCCCTTTTGCGACCTTTTGCAAGGGGGAAAGCCAGATTCACTTAACAACCGTGTTACTAACTTAATAACCGCAGTGATTGGCTTAAAGGTCGTAAGGTGGGGCAAAATTCACTTAAGAAATATTTCACTTAGCAACAGAAACGTGGGGCTCCATTGTGGTCATTAAGTCAAGGACTACATGTATTCAGGTGACCCTGAGGACACAAATAAACCTCAAAGTGGCCTCAACAACTCTCAGAAATTGAGTGCTAACGAAGAGAAGACTGCAAGGAATATAAATACTTCTATTCCCAGCCATTCAGGAAAAACAAAGAAAATCCAGTTGCCTCTTGGAAAAAGCACCTTTGGGAAAGCCACACAAGATGGCAACTGAGCAGGAAACCTGTGCTTCGTGTGTAGGTCAGAGAAGCAAACCAACAAAGCCATAAAAAATAAACTGGCTACTCTCTGTGAAAGTAAGGAATGAGAAATCACCTCAATTAACTTTGGATTTTATACAAGGGATTACCCTCACCTTGAAAACGGCTCAGGTAACACAGGGTTGCCCATTGTGATAATTGTCAAACAGCAGGTGGATTCCACACCTGTCAATATTACACTGGGGCATGATATTGCAAAAGACTAAATGCTTTCCTTTTGCTTCAAAAAAGATGTTATGACAAAAAAGCAGTCGGTAGAGATTTAAAAAGGGAACTAAATTCAAATCACCTTCACCGGGTACTTCCTGATTTTAAAATGAAATCTTTAAACCAGAGATTAAATAATACCCTGTTTACTGCTTACAATTCTATTTCCTGTATCCCCTTGTCATACAATAAATAATAATCCTGTCTCCCCTATAATTTCCTACTTATTTCCTCTCCTGTCAAAGCCAGCCACCATGAAGTCTCTCTTAGAGCCCCAAAGGACACATTATCAGTTTACGCCACCTAAATTTTAAACTATATCATTCCTTTTATACCCAAAAGTGGCATACTTTTTTTAAAATCATCTGCTTCAGCAGAATAAAACAGAGTTGAAAGGGACCTTGGAGGTCTTCTAGTCCAACCCCCTGCTCAAGCAGAAACCCTATGACACTCTGATTGTCCAATCTCTTAAAAACCTCCAGTGATGGAGCACCCACAACTTCTGGAGGCAGGTTGTTCCACTGATTAATTGTTCTCACTGTCAGGAAATTTTTCCTTAGTTCTAGGTTGCTTCTCTCCTTGATTAGTTTCCATCCATTGTTTCTTGTTCTGCCTTCAGATGCTTTGGAAAATAAGTTGACTCCCTCTTCTTTGTGGCAAACCCTAAGATACTGGAAGACTGCTATCATGTCACCCCTAGTCCTTCCCTTCATTAAACCAGACATAGCAGATTCTTGCAACCGTTCTTCATATGTTTTAGCCTCGTCCCCTAACCTCATTATTATACCTCACCCCATTACATCACATTAATTAATAATGTAATTACATTAATAAACATTATTGCACCTAAGCCCATTATTTTTGGCCATTGTCCTCTATGAAAAATGAACCCCTTTTGCTAAAAATAATAATAATAGTAGTTTAGGTTGCACCTAACCCCATTATTTTTGGCCATTGTCCTCTATGAAAAATAAACCCCTTTTGCTAAAAAAAATAATAATAGTAGGTTAGGTTAAGTTGGACCTAACCCCATTATTTTTGGCCATTGTCCTCTATGAAAAAATGAACCCCTTTTGCTAAAAAAAATAATAACAATGGTTTAGGAGGCTGAAATTCCATCTTTAAATGTCAAGATGAATTTTCTTTCCAGTGCAGAAGAGAACAGCCTCAGGTTATTCTGCTAGATCTTGCTGCAAAGAGCGCAGGTGCCTAGAAAAACAGAATAAGCCAACCATTTTTCCCGCTGTTGACCTTCGTCTTTAGCCAGCCTTTCCGCTTTCCACAAAACGACTCCTTTTTTAAAATCAGAATCAACAGCACGGTCCACATGAAATAAGGTTATTCCACGCATAGCGAAACGGCTACGCTTGAGTGGCGTGCTGGGAACGCAAACATCAAAACCCTACCCCTTTGCACCGCAACAACCAGGGTTGGCTGGCAGGTGTCGGGCAAACCGTACCTTCTTGACTCGGTTCGGGGTCAGGCGTAAGAGAGATGTCATCCAGTTCCCTCAAACAGAGCCATTCTCCATCCATAGACACCCGGAATTTGCACAGATAGATAGTTTCCATGGCAGCCTGGGTGATCTTGTCTGTGGTGGGAGTCGGCGTATCGCTTTGAGGCGTCAGAGCGGACATGATGACTCAGCGGATACAACAATAAAGCCGATGTGGGGAGAAATAAAATAAAATCAAGCGAAAACAAAACAAAACCATAAAAAAGAAATCTTCCCCTCAAAGAGAACCAAAAAAAAAAATCAAATCAAAAAATCAAATAGATGGCCGGCTTGGTAAAGATTTTCTGGAGATCAGACAATGCACTACTTTTGAGGAAAGCGAGGCAGAGGGGAAGGGGGGGAAAAGAGACCCCTTCTCAGCTGTTTCCCCTTTCTCCGGTTTTCTTCTGCAAGTCTGCACACCCGTGCACGCACGCACGACCGATGTGACTAGGAGCTATTATTCCTGAATAACCCCTTCGCGCACGGCCTCTGCATCAGGAGAGGAAGGGGAGGGGGAGAAAAACCAGCCCTCTTTGCAGTCTTTTAGAAAAAGCCTTGTCTTTTTTAAAAAATAAAATAAAATAAAATGGCAAAACAACAGAACAATAACCACAAAGAGAAGAAAAAGGTATCCAGGATCCACTGAGGTCTACGGCTGCACTCTCTCTCTCTCTCTCTCTCTTGCCCCCTTCCGATCAACCCAGATTCAGAAGGATAATAGGATTGGATTGTGCGCAGTTAAAGAGGGTGTTGACCAAAATGGCTGACTAATGAACTAAAATGAAAATTCAGACTCATGTGACCAGTTTGCTCTCGCCGTACGGCAAGCAATTCCCGAGATGCTTTATAGATGCTGCTGATGCTGCTGATGGAGGAGAAAGAATCAAGCCAAAGTCCTCAACATCACATCTCTGCTTAACCAGGGCTAGTCAAATCCACCTCCAGGCACAAAGCGATATAAAGATGCTTCTGATCAACCTCAGATATTTACCAGTTTCAAAACATCTTTAGCAGATGCTTATTCTTTTGCAAAGAGGTCCATTTCCAGAACGGGGAGACTGTATCCCCTAATGCACCCCGTTTCATACATATTTAGCACCAGTGTCAGGAAAAAAAAAATATTGAGAAGGGATTCTGCTAAATACCCCTGCTTGGCATACACGTATTATTTGCAAGCTGAGTAATGGACCGATTCCAAACACAGCATGTTTGCAAAGAGGATGACAGCATTATTTTGTAGCTAACGCCGATTAGTCTGAAAAGATCACAGGTGCCACCGAACAAGTCAGTCTGGAGTAAAATCCCCAACCTCAGTTTGCAGCTACTGTAAACAGTTTATTTACCTCCCAAGAGAATAATACGGAAAAAGAGACTTCAATTTCCAGTTCCTGGAGACACTCGTTACTGCTTATGATGTTTAATCTGGCATAATTTTCATAAAAACTGAGGTAACGACCAGAGAAGAAATTATCATTGGATGGATATGAAATGACCGAAACACAGTCCATATAGGGAACAAATGACTAACCTGGATAACAAGTCAGCTGTTCCAAAGTCATCTTAGATCTTACTTGATTCTGCCATTAAGAACATGCTTGAAGTAAACATGCAGGTACTTCTCAACTGACAGTGGTTCGTTCAGTGACCATTCAAAGTTACAACAGCACTGAAAAAGGTGACTTATGACCATTTTTCACACTTCCGACCATTGCAACGTTCCCCGTGTTCATCAATTCATCAAAATTCGGACGCTTGGCAACTGGTTCAAATTTATGACAGTTGCCATGTCACAGCGTCACGTGATCCCCTTTTGCAGACTTTCTGACAAGGAAAGTCAATGGGGAAGCCAGATTCACTTAACAACTGAGTTACTAACTTAACAACTAAAGTGATTCACTAAACAACTGTGGCAAGAAAAGTCGTAAAATGGGACAATACTGACTTAACAACTGTCTCGCTTAGCAACAGAAATTCTGTGCTCCGTTGTGATTATCAATCAAGGCCTACCTGTATTCACTGTACCCTTATGAGGTAAAGAACCAAGAAAAATATTGAATATTTTAAACCAGGGACCAGCAAACCATGTTCCTGAGACTGGACTTAGCTAGATCGAAATCCTTATGGAGGAGATAATCTCTTCTGTCTTTTTCTCTAGAATACTGCTTAAGAGAGAAGAAAGAGGTTATCGGGGGGAAAAGGTTGTCAGAGAGAGAATGAACATCACTATTTCCTTTTGGATCTAGTTCATTTTAGTTCCACCCATCCTGAGGTCTCCAACAAAATAACTGTAGATGACAACAGGGGGAAAAAATGCTGCCCACCGAATTTTAAGCCATAGGCAAGACTATGATGACTGACTTGAACTGGCAATATTATAATAAAACCCAAATATTAAACCCCAGACCTAAAGTAGAACTCTACAAACAAGAGAGGATGCCTACTGCTAGGGAATTATGACTGATAAGTCAAGCTCAAGTAACAAAACATTATATTGCTTCTTTTGCAGAGAAAGGTTTTTTGTTCATTCCTTAGTGACGTTCCCATATATGTTTTTAGATGAATACTGAGATTTAGTGAGGTTTTCCTTGTGTCACCACAAGGAGGTGGCTTTATGTGTTCAAAAACCCGATGTACTTAAGACTCTGTTTAACTTGCTTTTTGGTTTCTGAGATTTCTTAAAGACCAAATCACAATACTGTGTTATATAAAGTATTAAACCAATTACACACCACGGAAGTTTTAGAAAGACCATTAAACTCACAGAATCGGCTCAAAAACCATACTGAAAATAAAAGAGAATTTTTGTAGCTACGAGCTGAAATGAGGGGCATTGATGATGTTACCTAAATTTGGGTAATGAAACATCTGCAAGAAAACAACCATGTTCAGAGAGCACCCAGGACCCCACACATTGAAAATGCACAAATAGTCCTTGACTTACAACAGCTCATTTAGTGACCGTTCAAAGTTACAATGGCACCGAAAAAAATGACAACTAATCAAAGAGAGAAACAACCTAGAACTAAGGAGACATTTCCTGACAGCGAGAATAATTAATCAGTGGAACAACCTGCCTCCAGAAGTTGTGAATGCTCCAACACTGGAAGTTTTTAAGTGATTGGATATCCATCTGTCTGAAATGGTATAGGGTTTCCTGCCTGAGCAGGAGGTTGGACTAGATGACCTCCAAGGACCCTTCCAACTCTAGTAGTAGTAGTAGTAGTAGTAGTAGTAGTAGTACTTGATTTATGACCATTTTTCACACTTTTGACCATTGCAGCATCCCTATGATCACATGATCAAACTTCAGACACTTGGCAATTGACTCATACTTATGACGGTCGCTGTGTCCCAGGTCATGTAATCATCCTTGGCGACCTGTGACAAACAAACTCAATGGGGAAGCCAGATCCACTTAACAACCATGTTACTAACTTAACAACTGCAGCGATTCACTTCGCAACTGTGGCAAGGTCATAAAATGGGGAAAACTCACTTAGCTGTCTCCCTTAGCAACAGAAATTTTGAGCTTAATTGTGGTCGTGAGTGGAGTACTATACTCATCTATCATAAATTCCATACACCTTCTATAAAATAGGAGACAATCTCCACATCGTTAAGTCCCGGCAACTCAAAATTATACTAATATTCCAGCTTTATTTTGTAATAAGTTTAGTTCCCACAGTTTACAATTAAAGAACTCTAACACAAAAATTATAATCAAGTCGTTCAGAGAGAATGGTGAATATATTTCGGCAAACACATTAGAGCCAGTGAGTATAATTTCCTTATTATAGGCTTCCTACGGTGTAACAATTTTCCTAGGAATTACATTCACAGTAATTGCGTAACCAGAAGCATACATTAAAATCATTATATATCAGAAACCAATCAATGCTCTGGTTTTGGTTCAGAGTAGGTAATTTTTTCCTTATTCTTCATTCTGATTCATTCTGATTCAGTGGGAAAATACGTCAGTGCATTTTTTTGCTCAAGGCTATTCAAGGTTTAGAGTTCAGAAACAGGTGCGACAAGCTGGACGTTATGCTTAATTATCTAATTAAGGAAACTGCACGACATTTCGTAACAGTATTATTTCACTTGGCTTCAATTTGGTTTCTTCAGTGCTACCTCTGATCTGTGGTACCTCATATTTTATACTTACTAGCGGTGTACAAAGCATTTTGCATTCAAAACATTTCCACTTCAAAACAACGATTCTGACCTTGTCAGGACATGTTGTTTCAATCTGCTTCCAATCTCACTGGGAGTAGAGGTGCTAGTGTTTAATGAGTGGCTTAAATTTACTTTTTATTTTATTTATTTATTAACCCGCCTTTATTATAGACAGTGAACATACATAGTACTCCTTCATCCTCCTATGTTCCCAACAACAGCAACAGTGGGTTGGGCTGAGAGACAGTGACAGGCCCAAAATTACCCAGCTGGCTTTCAGATCTAAGGCAGGACTAGATTTCCCAGACTCCTGGTTATTGGCCCAACGTCACCCAGCAGCTTTCATGCCTAAGATGGGACTAGAACTCTCCGCCTGCTAGTGACTGGCCCAAAGTTAGACAGTTGGCTTTCATGTCTGAGGTAGGACTAGAACTCACTGTCTCCTGGTTATTGGCCCAACGTCACCCAGCAGCTTTCATGCCTAAAATGGGACTAGAACTCTCCGCCTGCTAGTGACTGGCCCAAAGTTAGACAGCTGGCTTTCATGTCTGAGGCAGGACTAGAACTCACTGTCTCCTGGTGATTGGCCCAAAGTCACCCAACCAGCTTTCAGGCGGAACTAGAAGTCGCAATCTTCTCCCTTCAGCCCACTGGACTGCTCAATCCTGCTTCCCAACCCGTTTTAAAGGACTCTCTTAAGCAGAAGCTCCGTTTATGTAGCCTCTTTCAAACCATTTTGAGTAACCTTGGTTGATCTCAGGTTAACATCAGGCTCTCTCTTTTTTTCCCCTGTTCTTTTTTAAATTTTCTTTTATTTATACCTGTTTTAAAGGCTGTAACACATAGAACTGACTAATCTTACTGGAAGTCTTCCAACATGGAAACAGCTGTTTCAAGCTGAAAATACAACACTTTCAACCCAACCCAGGAACCTTTCCAAAATAGTTAGAATAGCATCAGAAATCTTCTGACCAGGTTGGGCCCTATTCACTCTTCCAGTAAAGCAGGAAACATTTTGAATTCAAAAACATTTCAAATTTGAAACGTTGGGACACATCCCTACTTTTCGATTCCCACTGAACTAAAAATCCTGACCAATCACACACATTATTTCTTCTACAAAAACATTCCTAAACTTCACACAAGTTTATAATCTATAATCACACAAAAAGAACATTATACTTGTCCTGACAAACGTATTTAAATAGCTGTTATCAAGCCTGTGCAATGCTTCAGATCTGATTTAGAACAGGGGCTTCAGAATACATACAGTAGTGGCCAAAATTGTGGAAACCTTTTGGGAAAAGTGTATTTTTGAGGTTTGATGGCTAATAACACCACTTTTATTTTGGAGTAGTACCATAAAATTATATATCAATGGAAAGATAATTTAATCAAGAATGTAATGCAACATAGTCAAGGAGAGAAGCAACCTGGAACTGAGGAGAAACTTCCTGACAGTTAGAACAATTAACCAGTGGAACAACCTGCCTCCAGAAGCGGTGAATGCTCCAACACTGGAAGTTTTTAAGAAGAGGCTGGACAGCCATTTGTCCGAAATGGTATAGGGTTTCCTGCCTGAGCAGGGGGTTGGACTCGATGACCTCCAAGGTCCCTTCCAACTTTATTATTATTATTGTTGTTGTTGTTGTTGTTGTTGTTGTTATTATTATTATTATAGTTTATTCAATTATCTGTACTGTATTCTATGAAAAGCTATAGCCAAATAACCAGAAAAAGGAAGCACAACTTGATTAGGTTGATCTCAGGTAGCTTTCCTTCATCTGATTGTAGCCAATGAGCATGAGCGTTTAGAGAGCCAATCAGGTGTCATCTTGTTTTGGCAATGAGCCAATCAGATCACAGTAGGGTTCAGTTATTGATGTCATGTATTGAAGCTGAGAGGAGGACATTTGTCAGTGTGTTACGTGATCGCTATCAAGTGGGTTGGGTTTTTTTGTGTTCTTTCATTTAGCGAGCTTGTAAAACGTAATAAAATTAAAGTAATGGTGCAAAGAGTTGACTGGTTGCCCAGAAAGCGATGTAAAATAGTATTATTAAGTGAACAAGGCTACAGTTATAAAGAAATTAGAAGAAAAATGGGTGGAAACTTAACCAAAAGCTGGCATTTCTAGTGTATACTTTCCCCAAAAGGTTTCCACAATTTTGGCCACTAGTGTACATGGGCGTGCAAATGCAGCTCCTGTTTGTAACTCATTAAAACAGCTGTGTCTTTTTCCAACCTGAGATGGCTGCAGAGGAAGCCTCACAGCATTCTAGAAAAAGGTGTAGCTGTTTTATGGAATCCCAGACAAGTGCCAAGTTCACATTCCCTTACGGTAAGTTCCTCTTCCACCAGAATTTCTGTTGCTCAGCAAGGCGGTTGTTAAATAAATCACGCCCAATTTTATGGCCTTTTTTTGTAACCAGGGTTGTTAAGCAAATCATTAAATGAATCATGTGTTTGTTAAGTAATGCAGCTTCCCCCATGGACATCTTGGCTCCTAAACAATTTTCCCTTTGTTTTCACTTCAATATGAGCCAGCCGTGTGCTGCAGCTGCCAAAAAGGCCAACACAGTCCTAGGCAGCATTAATAGAGGGATAGAATCAAGATCACATGAAGTGTTAATACCACTTTACAAGGCCTTGGTAAGGCCACACTTGGAATACTGCATCCAGTTTTGGTCACCACGATGTAAAAAAGATGTTGAGACTCTGGAAAGAGTACAGAGAAGAGCAACAAAGCTGATCAGGGGACTGGAGGCTAAAACATATAAAGAACGGTTGTTGGAATTGGGTATGTCTAGTTTAATGAAAAGAAGGACTAGGGGTGACATGATAGCAGTGTTCCAATATCTAAGGGGCTGCCACAAAGAAGAGGGAGGTCAACCTATTCTCCAAAGCACCAGGAGGCAGGACAAGAAACAATGGATGGAAACTCATCAAGGAGAGAACCAACCTAGAACTAAGGAGAAATTTCCTGAGAACAATTAATCAGTGGAACAGCTTGCCTTCAGAAGCTGTGGGTGCTCCAACACTGGAAGTTTTTAAGAAGAGATTGGACAACCATTTGTCTGAAATTGTATAGGATGTCCTGCTTGAGCAGAGGGTTGGACTAGAAGACCTCCAAGGTCCCTTCCAACTCTATAATTCTGTTATTCAATCCTATACTCAACAATATCAAGGCAGGGTTATTTTGGCCACACTTGGAATACTGCATCCAGTTTTGGTCACCACGATGTAAAAAAGATGTTGAGACTCTAGAAAGAGTGCAGAGAAGGGCAACAAAGATGATTAGGGGACTGGAGGCTAAAGCATATCAGGAACGTTTGCTGGAATTGGGTATGTCTAGTTTAATGAAAAGAAGGACTAGGGGTGACATGATAGCAGTATTCCAATATCTCAGGGGGTGCCACAAAGAAGAGGGAGTCAAGCTATTCTCCAAGGCGCCTGAGGGCAGGACAAGAAGTAATGGATGGAAACTAGTCAAGGAGAGAAGCAACCTGGAACTGAGGAGAAACTTCCTGACAGTTAGAACAATTAACCAGTGGAACAACCTGCCTCCAGAAGCGGTGAATGCTCCAACACTGGAAGTTTTTAAGAAGAGACTGGACAGCCAATTGTCCGAAATTGTATAAGGTTTCCTGCCTGAGCAGGGGGTTGGACTCGATGACCTCCAAGATCCCTTCCAACTTTATTATTATTATTATTATTATTATTATTATTATTATTATTATTATTATTATTATTATTATTATTATTATTATTATTATTATTGTTATTGTTATTGTTATTGTTATTATTTCTCACACTTTCTTCCATCTTGGGACCATCTCGTCTCCAGTTGTTCTTTAATGCTCCACTCCTTTCTTTCCCTCTTAACCTCTGTCTCTCGTCTTTCTCCAAGGTCATCTTTGCCTTCCGTTACACCCCAAACCCACCGACCTGCACACATGAAAGAGAAAATCTTGTCCTGCCTGCTTTGCACCTTTATTTGATTCAGCGTGGCTCTCAAACGCCCCCACCATGAAGAGCTTGATCATTCCTAATTCAGAGATGCAAAGCCCTGAAACGAATTTTTTTTCCTAGTACCTAAAATAGCAATATAAAATTAATTCCAAAGCAGAAAAGCACGTTACGGGCATTAGTTGTGACACGGACTGTCAAAACACTTTAAAACTACCTGACTACTTTATGGCATTGTTTAGGCAGCAAAATGCTTTGGGCAGATCTAGGCTTTATATAGAATTTGTACAGAACTTGAAAATCAAGTAACGCTATCCTCCATTTCACACCGACTCCCAGTAATTATTAAAGCTATTGACCCAAATTGCTCTTTCATTGGGTAGGTTTTAAAAAAAAAAAATCAGGAAGAACTAGACGGATAGTAGTCATGGAAACATGATCAAAGTCAGCCCCCCTGAAGTAACCTACCGTTCACCTGCTACCCATTGTATGCTACTTAATGGTTTCCCATTAATAAAATTAAATACCAGTTTTATACTAACTAGGCAACAGTACAGGATCGGTCGGGCAAAAGGAGATAATGTCGAAAGAGAAGCTCGGTTAAGATCTTCCAAGTTTTCATCCTTGTTTTGGCTCTTTCCTTGACTTAAGACAGAACACATATGCTCTCCCCTTCAGTTTCTCAAACTGTTTCGCAAAAATAAATGTCTGATTCACCAACAGTTGGTCCAAATGAGCCTGCTGCTTCGTTCACTCTTCAAGCATATAAGCAACATGATATCTGACTGGTAGAACTTGTACTTCAACTTGCAATTAGCGTCTACTATGCATCTGTTTGTCTCTACAAGCAACACAGGCAACGAATCCCTGTTCGTTGCCACAATCCACTGATTATTTATTTTATCTATTATTTATTTAAAAATGCCTTTATCATTTTTCAAAAACCCAAGGGGGCAGGCATATCCAACATACCTTCTTCCTCCTATGTTCCCCAACAACAACCCTGCGGGATGGGAAGGGCTAAGAGACAGAGACTAGCCCAAAGTCATCCCAGCTGGCTTTCATGCCTAAGGCAGGACTAGAACTCACCGTCTCCTGGTGACTGGCCCAAAGTCACCCAGATGGCTTTCATGCCTAAGGCAGGACTAGAACTCACTGTCTCCTGGTGATTGGCCCAAAGTCACCCACATGGCTTTCATGCCTAAGGCAGGACTAGAACTCACTGTCTCCTGATGATTGGTCCAGTCACTCAGCTGGCTTTCATGCTTAAGGCGGGACTAGAACTCACTGTCTCCTGATGATTGGTCCAGTCACCCAGCTGGCTTTCATGCTTAAGGCGGGACTAGAACTCACTGTCTCCTGATGATTGGTCCAGTCACTCAGCTGGCTTTCATGCTTAAGGCGGGACTAGAACTCACTGTCTCCTGATGATTGGCCCAAGTCACCCAGCTGGCTTTCATGGCTAACATGGGACCTGAACTCATGGTTTCCTGCTTTCCGGCCTGGTCTCCCGATAATCCTACTGTCTAAATTCTTTTAAAGCCCAGGTGAGACTGGATAATGACACAAAATCAATCAACCAGAAAGTACATCTTCTTCCATATCAGTCTGTTCACTAGGAGCTCTCACTCCCTGACAGTAACACATCATGTCAGGCCTTTAAATATTGTATCCATGCAAAGTTTTTTTTTTATTACTTTAAGGAATTCTGGGAGTTGAAGTCCACAAGCCTGAAAGTTGCCAAGTTCGCAGACCCTTGCTCTACTGAATGTAGTGAGAGCTAGTTTGGTGTAGTGGTGAAGGCCTTAGGTTGGAAACCAGGAGCCTGGGAGTTCTAGTCCTGCGTTAAGGCACAAAGCCAGCTGAGTGACCTTGGGCCAGTCACTTTCTCTCAACCAAAGGAAGAAGGCAATGACAAATTACTTCTGAGAATCCTTGCCAAGAAAACTGCACAAACCTGTCCAGGCAGTCTCCAAGAATTGGACACGGCTGAACAGAAGCAAAAAAAGACTGATTTATATAACGATCGCAAAACAATAGAACAAAATGTTTTATCCGGACTGATTATAAGTCTCTTAAAGGCCAAAAAAAACAACAACCAAAACCCTGTTCTTTTTTGTACTGAAAAGTCCTAAATGCATCCTAAGCAATACAAATTGCACTTATAAACAAATTTCTGCACATTGAATACCCATCAGTTACTAATATAAAAACAGCAATTCTGCTTCTATCACACCCCTGGAACGCTCCTACACCCTTCTGCCGATTGAAAAAGGTAATTAGCACGCCAGAAACGGATAGAAAATCCTCTTTCAGAGTCAATTCTCCCCTTGACTAAATCAAGCAAAGACGCCTTTGGATCTATCTGAGCTCCTGATGGCTTTACAAACATTTCCATATTGTTTCCTCGGGAATGTACAAAACTGGTTTGTCGTTTACAGGATTCGTTTCTGGATCATTTGAAGTTACAATGGCACTGAAAAAAGTGACTGATGGCCGTTTTTCACACTTACGACCATTACAATCTTCCCTATGGTCACATGATAAAAAATCGGAGCACTTGGCAACTGGCATGTACCTAGGACAGTTGCACTGTCCCGGGGTCATGTGATCACCATTTGTAACCTTCCCAGCCAGCTTCCGACAAGCAGTCAAGGGGGGGGGGAAGTCAGATTCACTTAAGGACAGCATGTTTCGGTTAACAACTGCAGTGATTCACTTCACAAGTGTAGCAAAAAAGGTCGTAAAATGGGGCGTATCTGAACAACTGTCTTGCTTAGCAATGGAAATTTTGGGCTCAACTGTGGTGATGAGTCGAGGGCTGCCTGTACTTTCTCTGAGGCCTGATTTACACCCCCCCCCCCAAAAAAAAGAATTTTCCAATCTAAAAGCAAAATGAAACTTTCATTCCACAGAAAAAACCATGTTCTCTTATTAGTTTTAAGTTACTTCTACAAAGAGAGAATCTATTTTTTCCCCCAATGTTCAGGTGCAAGTGGATGTTTTTAAAGTATTGTGGATGCTGTTTATATTCCATCATGTCAGTGTCAACCTTTAGCCACCATATATAGAATCACAGGGCTAAAAGGGACCTTGGAGGTCTTCTAGTCCAACTCCTTTATCCCAAGGCAGAAGTCCTTATTCCATCCAGGACGAATGGTTATCCAAACTTTTCTTGAAAACTTCAGCAACTCTAAGAGGATCAACCCGCAATTTGATCCTTCAGGTTTCCCAATGACATTCATCACCACCATAACTGACTCCATCTACTTGCTGCTGGTTATAACAGAATAACAGAATTGGAAGGGACCTTGGAGGTCTTCTAGTCCAACCCCCTGCTCAAGCAGGAGACCCTATAACATTTCAGGCAAATGGCTCTCCAGTCTCTTCTTAAAAACCTCCAGTGATGGAGCACCCACAACTTCTGGAGGCAAGCAGTTCCACTGGTTAATTGTTCTATCAGGAAATTTCTCCTTAGTTCTAGGTTGCTTCTCTCTTTGGTTAGTTTCCATCCATTGTTTCTTGTCCTGCCTTCTTTGGAGCTTTGGAGAATAGGTTCACCTCCCCCTTCTTTGTGGCAGCCGTTCAAATATTGGAAGACTGCTATCTTGTCACTCCTAGTCCTTCTTTTCATTAACCACTTCTTCTCTTTCCTTCCACCTTTCCTAGCATTATAGACTTTCCATAAAATTAGCTGGCTACTACTATCATCACTCCCTATTTAAGGAAAGGGCCGATATTTATTTTATAACTCCTTGCATCTATCTTTAGTCTTCCTAATGATAGCACAGTTAGCTAAGGCTTCTGCCACTATAATAAGAAGTCTCTCTGGATTGCTATTTTTCCTCCAAAATCAGCCCCGTTTTCTCCCCAAAGATTGAAGGAAACTTGAAGGAAAAGGAGGAAAAAAAGAAAACAGAGATTCAGAGTTGTAACCCAGGCACTTTCTTTAAAGGACAATTTCCAAGTAAGTGTTCCAATATCTAAGGGGCTACTACAAAGAAGAGCAGGACAACCTATTTTCCAAAACACCTGAAGGCAGAACAAGAAATAACGGATGAAAACTGATCAAGGAGAGAAGCAACCTAAAACTAAGGAGAAATTTCTTGACAGTTAGAACAATTAATCAGTGGAACGGCTTGCCTCCAGAAGTTGTGAATGCTCCAATATTGGAAGCTTTAAGCAAGAGACTGGACAGCCGTCTGTCTGAAAATGGTGTAGGTAGGGTCTCCTGCTTGAGTGAGGGTTGGACTAGAAGACCTCCAAGGTCCCTTAAAACTCTTGTTGTTTTCTTATTTTATTATGCCTACCGAGCAGAAAAAAAACAGTAGAGGCTCCTCTCTGATAACCAATTTGCTGGGGGGGGTTTTTAGCTGGCACCCACCTTCAGCTAAAACACCTTCCTTTGGGAGAG
The DNA here is from genome assembly GCA_023970755.1 of Azemiops feae. Lineage (NCBI taxonomy): Eukaryota > Metazoa > Chordata > Lepidosauria > Squamata > Viperidae > Azemiops > Azemiops feae. The sequence goes on from JALGBA010002670.1 coordinate 341,109, forward strand.
ACTTTAACCCATCAGTTGAATAAATAAATCCTCAGGCGCTGACACTGCAAAGCAGGTGACAAGTGCCTTGTGAAGGACTGGAAGGGGAGGGTGGGTGAGGAATGTGAGGGTAGCCATTCACACTCAGGCTTTGGAGAAGACCCCCACAAAAGGGAACACACACACGGTGCGGGGGGAAGGAAGGAAGGAAGGATTTTTTCCCTTGAAGGATTTGTGGTTGTGCAGAAATCAGGGTGTGCCAACGAGAAAGAGGCATCGACGGACTGTGGAGTCCAGCTCCCCAACCCTCTTGAGAGCAGAGATTCTCTATCCACCCACCCACCCACCCCCGGCTGGGGATCATGGGAGCCCAGATCCCACCCATGGGGAAGACCCCAAGTTGGGGAAGCCGGGGGGGGGGGCGGGAAGCGGGCCAAGGGCTGCTGCTACTCACGAGCGCCGCCGGTTCGCGGCTGGGCGGGCTCCGGCCCGATGTAGCTGAGCAGGACCGGCAACGGGGCGCCACGAGGGCCCGGCGGCGCGGCGCGCCAAGCGCTCTGGGGCTGCGCGCCGGGCGCGGCGGTGGCGGTGGCGGCGCCTCCTCCCCGGCCGGGGTAGAGGAGGAAAAAAGGGGGCGAGTCCGGCGGCGGCGCCTCCTCCTCCTCCTCCCCGTCGGCTTCCCCGCCGGCCTCTCGGCGCCGGGAGCTACTGCGGCGGCGGCCGTCGGGGCTCTCCATGCCGGCCAAGCGCGGGGCTCCTCGGCCTCTCCAAGCGCGCACGGCAAGGTCCCCAGAGCAGGCGGGCCGCTTTGCGCCGCCGCTCCCGCCGCCTTCCTGCGGATCAGCCCAGCTCGGGCCCAGCCAGCCAGCCAGCCGGGGGAACCGTGCCTTGACCCGGCCCCTCGCCGAGCTCCGCCCCGCCGGCCCCGGCTTCGGCCGGCCTCCTCGGCGCGCGCCCCGGCTCCTCCCCGAAGCGCACGGCGCGGCTCCCTGGGTAGAGCGAGCCCGAGGAGGCGGCAGGATCTGGGTAGATCCCCGGGAGGAATCTTCTCGGGCGGCGAAGATGTTTCTTTCTCTCCTCCCCCCCCCCCCGATTAGTTTTCATTTTTTGGCAGGTGCTAGTGGGTTGTTGTTTCCCCCCCCCCCAATTTTCTTTCTGATTTCTTGGGAGATGTCTTTTTCTTTGCCATACAGGTAGTCCTCGACTTACAACAGTTCGTTTAGTGTCCGTTCGAAGTTACAGTGGCGCTGAAATGACTTGTGACCGTTTTTCATACTTATGGCCCGTGGCAGTATCCCCACGGTCGTGTGATCAAAATTCAGACAGATGGCAACTGACTGGTATTTATGACAGTTGCAGTGTCCTGGGATCCCCTTTTGCGACCTTCTGACAAGCAAAGTCCATGGGGAAGCCAGACTCGCTTAACAACCGTGTTGCTAATTGCAGTGATTCACTTAACAAATGTGGCAAGAAAAGTCATAAAATGGGACAAAACTCACTCAACAAATTTCTCTCTTAGCAACATAAATTCTGCCCTATAATTTTACCTATAATTCTTCTTTGGGTTTTGGGGCGGTTTTGGTTAATTTTCCATTTTAATTTTTTCCCCTCGTCGCCCTAGAAATGCATGGAGAAATAATATTTTGCCATTAATTTTTTTTTTTTTCATTTCCTTGAAGGATTTCTTTCTCCTCTTTGCTACAATTCTTATTTGGGTTTGGATTAATGTTCCTTTTAAAATTATTTTCCTCTTCGCTCTATAGTTTGTGTGGATAGATAAGTTTTTTTCAGAGGTTGTGGTGGTATTTTGCCATTTTTTCCTCATTTCCTTAGAGGATTTCTTTCTCCTTCTTTGCTGCAATTCTTATTTAGGTTTTTGGGGTCGTTCCAGTTAATTTTCCATTTCAGTTTTTTTCTCTCTCTTCACCCTATGGTTTCTGTGGGTGATAGGGTTTTTTCATATTGTAGGGTGTGCTTTTTTTAATATATCAGGATAGCAATTAACAGCATTGTGGGTGTTATTCAGTTTGCCTTACTATGCTGTCACAGGTTGCGCATTTTAAAAAGAAACGTTAATTGCACTATCTTAAAAGAACTTCAGCTCAGAAGCAGCCTTTTCCATCCAACAGATTTTATCAAATGGCATCATTTCCAGAAGCCATGGCTATTTTTAATTACTGTTTTTATGTATTTATGGCTTCATTGTTGTACATCACCTGTTCACTTTGCAAAATGGGCAGCCACAGCCCCATGGCATGAGAGGCAACAAATAAATTAACAATAGTATAAACAATAACAATATAAATATGAAAAATAATGAACCCAGACAGGAAAATTAATTTACGTGATTAGTTTATGCAGCCTTTCTCAAACAGGATTAACATACTGCCATCTTCCCAAATAACCTTGTGCAGGTATTCAGTACTGTTTACTTAGCTTTTAACAACTCTGAAATACTTAATTCTGCGCAAACAATATTACCCTATGGATTTAATTAATGTTCAACTCAGTACATAGTAAATGTGTATAGATTCATAGTAGTCAGTTAATGGGTGGTAAAACATGGATTGTGTTCGCAGGTCAGAATCGATAATTACACTTCCATGAATGTCATTACAAAAAGTAACGAATTTGCATTCTATTGCACTTGAATTCACTTTTCATTTACTACTGGAAGTTCTATGCCACTCTACTCCCCCCAAAAAAGCTTGTTTTTCTGAAATATTGGACAAAATCAAAAGTTTTGCCCCAATATCAGATAAATCAATGTCCTTAAGCCTGTGTAATTGCCTTTCCCCATTACATTTTTTTTTTAAATCAGCTGGGTCTTTCCTGTAAATAACTCATAAATTTTATTTTTCCCAACCTGTCTAATGGTAAGTTATCTAACAATTGGCAAGTGCTGATTTTTCCCATGTGTGGTAGGACACATTCCAATGTCCGATATGCTCTTAATTCCATGAATTAAATAGCACCAAGTAGAAAAAAATAGTTTCAAAAATTGGAACAGATGATAGATGATAGGTTCTAGCTTGCAGGAGGGATTTAAACAAAATCTGGACAGCTATTAGCAAGACTGTAACTGCACAAAATAGAATTGGATTAGAAGATTACCAAGTTCCTTTCAAAATGTGAGAAAGCAATGCACCATTTTGCAGAACTTAACTTTGAATTTGTAAGAATTTCTGGGACCTTTTTAATTTTTTGATAAATTATGGGCAAAATGTTGAGCAGTTTAGTTTAAACTAATAAGAATCCACAAAACTATCAACCACTGCTTTACAAATTCTTCAGTAATGTTTAGTACCGGTATTATATGGCAAATGGAACTGACAGGTACCCTTTAACTAACACAATCTAAAAATAACTACTAAACTAAACCAATCTTCCTCAAATTGTCACTTTCTATTATGCTGGTTTATGCCCGTAATAAATATTTGATTTGATACCCTTCAGATTCTGGCTGGAAGGTTTGGGGAATTGGTCTAAAACATCTGAAAATGACTTGGGGAAGACTAGATGTGATGTAACAGGAGTACAGCTGTCTCAGTAGGTGGCAGCATCTGGCTAAATTTGCTAGGTTAAAATCTAAGCAGAGGCAGACTTGACTAGTACTTGGATTAGGAAACTACCAGCCAATATCAAAGCTGAAATTAGACTGAAAAATAGTTATAAATTCCCACAGAAGGCATCAGCAAACTCTTTTTGTACTGTGGCCAAGAAAAATACATGGATATGTACCACTAGTAACCAACAGTAAAGCTTGACTCAACAAAGACTTGACTTTTATGGAAGGTTACAATAGCATGAAACAACTTGGAAAGTTGTCCTGAATTGACAAGACCCGTAGTTGTATCTAATGGTAAACCAAGTAAACAACACTCTACCCACATATTCCTAAGTTATAATAATAATAATAATAAAGTTGGAAGGGACCTTGGAGGTCTTGTAGTCCAACCCCCTGCTCAGACAGGAAACCCTATACCATTTCGGACAAATGGCTGTCCAGTCTCTTCTTAAAAACTTCCAGTGTTGGAGCATTCACCGCTTCTGGAGGCAGGTGGTTCCACTCGTTAATTGTTCTCACTGCCGGGAAATTTCTCCTTAGTTCTAGGTTGCTTCTCTCCTTGATTAGTTTCCATCTGTTGCTTTTTGTCCTGCCTTCAGGCGCTTTGGAGAATAGCTTGACTCCCTCTTCTTTGTGGCAGCCCCTGATATTGGAACACTGCTATCATGTCCCCCCTCGTCCTTCTCTTCATTAAACTAGACATACCCAATTGTGATCTGTCTCCCTTCTTCACTATGTCCTGTCACATTTTATTCAGAAATAATGTCAATGCTCAGGTGAAGCGGGAAGGAACAAATGAACCACCATTTTGAAGAAGAAAAGGAGGTGCCTCAGCTAGTACAGACAGTCCTCGACTTACGACTACAATTGAGCCCCAAATCTCTACTGCTAAGCAAGAGAGTTGTAGTGAATTGTGACCCATTTTACGATCTTTCTTGCCACAATTGCTAAGTAACACAGTTGTTAAGTGAATCTGACCTCCCCACTGACTTTGCCTGTAAGGTCACAAAAGGTAAATCATGTGACCTCGGGACACTGCAATTGTCATAAATACAAGGTGGTTGGCAAGAGTCTGAATTTTGATCACATGATCATGGGGATGCTGCAACGGCCGTACGTTTTCGTACAACTGTTGCAGCCTCCCCACGATCACACATAATCAAAATTCAGATTCTTGGCAGCTTTTTCCAGTGCCGTAGTACCTTCGAATGGTCAGTAAACAAAAGGTAAGTTGAAGACTACCTGTATATATATATATTAAGTCAAAACTCTGTAATGGGTACAACTCTGGAAGTGAGAGCCATTATTAAAAAAAATACACGTTATCATTCCCCCAAAAAGATATATTTATTAAATTCACGTCGGCTATCTTTAGTCTGCGAATAAAGAGGGAAGAGGTGAAAAAAAGGAAGAGAATGGATCACTTAAGTTTAATACTTTTCTTAACTCCAGCACGAATGCCAGACAATTCGCCTGCATATTTCTGTATTTCTCTACGGAATTCACGGACTTGTCCCTTTCTACGGATCTTGGCTCTTCTGAACTTCTCACGATGTTTTACTCTTGGATTACGATCAATCTTCTTTCTTCTAGGTGTGAGGCCTTTATTTTTCAACATCTGGTACGTTGCTCCTCTCTTTTGGTCAGATTCCTCCTCTTCAACGGCGAGGTGACTCGCGTCTTCTTTTGCTTCTCGTTTCCTCTTCTTCTTAAGCATGATCTTCTCTTCCATCTCCTTATAAAAATCCAGTGCAGCTTGCTCATCAAAATCTGAATCATCCGTGAGTTCATCTTCAGCCTCACCCTCAATAAAGTTTGGAGATTTTGTTTTCCTTTTATTAGCTGTTTTTCTAACAAACGGCAGGGGCTTCTTCCTACTTTCCACCCCACCGCTCTCGTTATTATGGAATTCATTCAGAAGCAGACGAACCTCTGGCAACAGTTTTTGGTCCACAACTGCCAAGTCATTGATCAAATTTCTGTAAGTTACAAGCCTTTCAATGACTGGATGGCCATGGACCGGAATTCTTTTCGCTTTCAGCACCAAGTAAAAACTGATGTTACAACAGTAGTTCAGATAGAGGTGGTACTTGGTTTGCAAATACTGGCTCCCTTTCCCCTCTGGGACGACCCCGTCCTTGATCATTTGCACAAGGGGCTCCAGTTCATCTCTGAGCTCAACGACTTTGGCTTCAAAGTCCTGAATCAGCTCCAGCAGTTCCGGAGATTCCTTTCTCAGCAATTTCAGCTGCTCTTTTTTAGAAAGGGAGGCCAAGTCCTTGGCAATTTTCTGCCCAGATTCTTTCCCGCTTGGTGGCTCAGCTGTCCTGGTGTAAGCCTGCAGGAGATCCAAGCCATAGTCCTCCTCGCCCAAGTTCTCCGCCATCCTCTTCTGGATGGCCTGAGCCTCGGCCTCTTCCTCCAGCTCCTCTGCTTCCACCTCTTCCTTGCTCTTCTTGGGGGCTTTGGGGCGACGCCTTGTCCCCTCGTAGTCCGTGCCATAGTAGAGCTTCTTCCTCTGACCCCAAGCCAGCTCATTGGGGAGGCCTGAGCCCCATTTGCCTTCGCCCCGCTGCTCTTCCAGGTCGCTGTCCATGTCCAGAGGCTCATCGTCATCATCATCATCATCATCCTCACCAGGCCCCGCGTCCTCGGCCGGCCCTTCCCCATCACCTTCCTCAGACTCGCTGTTCTCGGACAGGTGCAGGACCAGCACCTCTTCCTCCTCCTCCTCGCCCTCCTCCTCCTCCTCGCTGCCCAGCGCCGCCAGCACCGCCTCCTCCAGCCGCCGCTCGTGAAAGTCGTCCGCCTCCTCCGTCACCCGCGGCTCCCCCGGCTCCGGCTCCTCCATCTTCTCTTCGCGCTCGGCCGAGGCCCGCAAAGCCGGCGGGATTCTCCGGCGTGCCTTCCCCATGATGGCTGCCGAACCGGGGAAAAAAAAAAAACAACAACGGGGGAAACGAGACAGACGCACGCTCTCGCCGGCAGGGTAAGATATGGCTTCCGGGTCGAGGTTCAGGCCAACTAGGAGGCCACTTCCGGTTTTCCGGAAAGGAAGGAAGGAAGGGGTGACCTTTCTGTATTCGTCGACTCTGTTCCATTCGCAATCTTCGCTTTCGCCCAACGGTTTAACTTCCGGCGACCGAGCTTCCGGTTCTGGAGAGTTTGCGGCGCTCTGTTTGGAAAAGGCGCATAGAGAGTGGCGCCGGTTTCAAAGCGCGTTGCGTCGGCCTGGCGTCTTTGGACTCTTTTGCCCGCCGCCATTCCTAACCCTTTGGAACCCCCTCCCTGGTTTTCATAAGGAGTATATTGCAAATCTGCCTTTGCACGCCCACTAATTCTGTATTAATGATGTCAGCCCCGCCTTCGTTTTCCATTCAAATTTTTCTTTCTTTCTTTTACTATATCTTCTTTTACTAATGATCTACCATCTACCTATTATCAATCTGTCATCCATCTGTCTTCTATCTATCTATCTATCTATCTCTATCTATCTAGATCTATTTATCTCATCTCTCATCTATATAGATCTATTTATCTCATCTATATAGATCTATCTGTCATCTATATCTTCTATAGATCTACCTATCTGTCTGTCTATCAATCAGTATCATCTATATAGATTTATCTATCATTATGTAGATTTATCTATGTACGCATCTATCTGTCATCTATATAATCTGTCTATCTGCCTATCCACCTACCTACCTTTCTATTATCTATCATCTATATAGATTTATTTATCTAATCTATCATCTATATAGATTTATCTATCATTATCTACCATCTACCTATCAGTCTCTGTCCTATCTATCTATCTATCTATCTCTGTCATCTATATAGATCTATCTGTCATCTATATCTATAGATCTACCTACCTACCTATTTATCTGCTTATCAATCATCTTATCTATCTGTCTATCTACCTACCTACCTACCTTTCTATTATCTATCATCTACATAGATTTATTTATCTAATCTATCTATATAGATTTATCTATATATCTACCATCTACCTATCAGTGTCATCTATCTATCTATCTATCTATCTATCTATCTATCTATCTATCTATCTATCTATCTATCTATCTATCTATCTATCTATCTATCTATCTATCTATCTATCTATCTATCTATCTAAACTATAATCTATCTATCATTATCTACCATCTACCTGGACTCTACTGTCCATTTTTATACTGTATGATTACTGTGTGCTTTTTATTGTGGTTCCTTAGATTTGCAAACTAGTAATAACAGCCAGACCAAGGGATATGTAATTAATTTTACTATCACTAAATAAGTCTCAACAGGGAACTGGGGCTGGTCTTTCTGGAAGTGATGCAAGGTTAACCTGGCTAGTGTTTTTATTCACTTCTTATTAGATTTTTCTTCCACCTGTATAAGTAACTCAAGGTGGCATGTGAAGATAGCCAAGGAAAACCAAGAATGGAGACTAAACTGGGAAGTCAAAACGCCCATCTTGTTGCCAAGGAAACTGCATCCAATGTGATCTGCTGGGGGAGGGAGGTAAAAAGAGAAGATGACAGCCACAATCGTGTGATTAAAACAATGGGGTCATGAATGCCCTCTTGAAGTTTTGAGACCACTCGTGACCACGATGTCTCTGATTGTGTCTATGTAGGGAAGAGTTGAAATTGGCTGGAGGGCACCTTCATCTTTACCAGAATTAGGAAACAGTTATAGTTACAGGGTGGTGATTCCAAGCCAATCCACAAGTCTAGGTGACTCCTGTTCCCCTTTCCTCTTGATAATACCAGCAATAACACTTTGACTTAGGACCACAATTGAGCCCAACTGCTAAGTGAGGCAGTTGTTAAGTGAGTTGCGCCTCGTTTTATGACCTTTTTTGCCACAATTGTTAAGCAACTTACTGCAGTTGTTAATTGAATCCTGTGACTATTAAACAAATTTGACTTCCCCCATTGACTTGGCTTGTAGGGATCTGGCTGGGAAGATTACCAATGGTGTCCCCAGGACAGTCATAAATAAATGCCAGTTACCAAGCATTCAAATTTTAGTCACATGACCACAGGGATGCTACTACAGTCATAACTGGAAAACGGCCATATGTCACTTTTTCCCAGTGCCGTTGTAACTTTGAATGGTCACTAAACAAACAGTTGTAAGCTGAGGACCACCTAAGTCGAATGTGAAATGAAAGCTTTCTTCTGAGATTTTAAACAACATTGTGTCTTTGTCCTAATTATTAAATCTGTTTATTTTATTCCTCCTCAATCATAGCAGCTGCACCTGTTTTGTGGTTTTCTTAAAAATAAACTGCCACCTGGGCTGTTTGCATACAATGGTTCCAGGGCTGGGCCTAATATATCACTTTGTGGGTATCAGATGCATTCTTTCTCCACCACAAGTCTTAAAGTAAATCTAATTGTTCTTCTGTCGGTGTCCCTTTCTCGACTTTCCGCCCTTCGTTGATTGAGAAGAGGCACTGTGTAAAATATTCCAACGTGGCAGTTTATCGTGGCTGTACGGAATCATAGAGGAGGAAAAAAAAGATTGTGCGGCCGTAGTATTACTTTTGACCCTGAATTATCTGATTATACTTTAAAAGTAAAGTAGCCTTCAGCTGAAGTCAATTATTGATTATTCACATGGACATTTCTATACATCAGGGGTCTTCAAACTTGGCCCTTTTATGACTTGTGGACTTCAACTCCCAGAATTCCTCAGCCAGCGTGCCTGGCTGAGGAATTCTGGGAGTTGAAGTCCACAAGTCATAAAAGGGCCAAGTTTGAAGACCCCTGCTATACAGTTTCCTTGACAGTTAGAACAATTAATCAGTGGAACAACTTGCCTTCAGAAGTTGTGAATGCTCCCAACAATGGAAGTTTTTAAGAAAAGACTGGACAGCCATTTGTCTGAAATGGTATAGGGTTTCCTGCCTGAGCAGGGGGATGGACTAGATTCTAGAAGACCTCCAAGGTCCCTTCCAACTTGGTTATTCTTTTATTCTGTTTGATACACAAATGGTTTGCAATTATTTTCTTGTGTTTTTTTTTTTACTTTCCTATCTAGTTCACAGCTTCCATCCAAATATTAATCCAAGACAATCCCACTTAGTTTTCAAGATTAGCCAAAGTCAAGTAGCTTCTTGCCACTTCGTGAATTTTACTTGAGATTAACATAGGCAAAAAGGAACACAAGGTGTGTGTGTGGGGGGGGGGGAGGACTTTGCTATATATTCAAGACTTTTCATTTAAACTGTTTTTATCACATTTTAACTCATTTGAATTGAGCTGAGTGCCCTCCAGGCAAAATAAAATGGGGAGAGTTGGAAAAATGGTCAGAGAAAAGCTGTATAAAATGACAAGTCAATAGCTAAATACATTTCTTATAGCTAGGAGTCAGATTAGTAGAGTCCCAGCCTTGCAGGTAGTCCTTACGGCGACAGTTGAGGCCAAAAGGTCCATTGTGAAGCCAGGCAGTTGTTAAGTGAGTGTTGCTCCATTTTACGACCTTTTTTGGCCCAGTCATTAAGCAAATCCCTGCAGTTGTAAATGAATCATGTGGTCCTTAAGCAAAACTGGATTCTCCCATTTACTTTGTTTGTTGGACGTCGGCTGGGAAGATTACAATGCAACCGTCATAAATACAAGTCAGTTGCCAAGCACCTGAATTTTGATCACGTGACCATGGAGATGCTACTTCAATGGTCGTAAGTGGGGAAACCAGTCATAAGTCACTTTTTTCAGCGTCATGGTAATTTTGATCACTAAATGAATGGTTGTAAGCAGAGTCTTTGTTTTAAAGATGCAAGTAACATAATTTTCCAACGGGTTCCTTGCGATAAGAAGCTGCTAGAAGCAGATTAGGCTGAAGTGAACCCAGGAGCGGTTTGTAACTAGCAGAACACCTGTATTGCACACAAACAAAAAAATCAGAATGGGAATGGGAATGGAATGGAATGGAATAGAATAGAATAGAATATATGGAATGGAAATTAAAATAGAATAGAATATATGGAATGGAAATTAAAATAGAACAGAATAGAACAGAATTAAGAATAGAACAGAATAGAATTAAGAATAGGAAAGAATAAGAATAGAACAGAATAGAATGAAGAATAAGAATAGAATAGAAATAGGAAAGAATAGAACAGAACAGAACAGAATTAAGAATAGAACAGAATAGAATGAAGAATAGGAAAGAATAAGAATAGAATGAAGAATAGGAAAGAATAAGAATAGAACAACAGAATAGAATGAAGAATAGGAAAGAATAAGAATAGAACAGAATAGAATGAAGAATAAGAATAGAATAAGAACAGAAAGAATAGAACAGAAGAGAACAACAGAATTAAGAATAGAACAGAATAGAATGAAGAATAGGAAAGAATAAGAATAGAACAACAGAATAGAATGAAGAATAGGAAAGAATAAGAATAGAACAGAATAGAATGAAGAATAAGAATAGAATAGAATATGTGTGTATGTGGATATATGCATACTCTTTTGTCATGTTTATGCAGTGTATATTGGAGACGGTTACCCTTTGAGAGCTGTATGCAATGAAATCTCATTTTAATGTATGCTGATTAGTGTACATTTAAAGTGACAGTTATTCTATTCATTCTGTTCTTATTCTAATCTATTCATTCTGCTTATTCTATTCTATTCATTCTGTTCTTATTCTATTCTATTCATTCTGTTCTTATTCTTTTTTTCTATTCTATTCTATTCTATTCTATTCTATTCTATTCTATTCCCCCTTTTCCCTAAGATCTGCAGCTTCTGTCCACGTCAAAACCTCTCTGCCCTTTGGCTGCTTTTAACCTAATGGAAATATAACAATCCCCTCTTTCTTTGTCGTTTAAGACTTGTTTTGTACTCTAGAGGATGTTGGATCCAGTTGTGGTTAGTCGTGGGTAGCTGAAGTACTTGTGTACTCTGGCATTTTCCGAAAAAGACAAAGCCCTCCTACCTGATGCTAATAATATATTAGCTCTAAGTCTTGGTTTGAAAATTCAGTTGGGGGCATCATCCGCAAAATAGCCCTTCTTTTGTTTTTGTAACCGAACCAACAAAGGAACTGAAACTTTATACTTTAGAAATCAAACTCTGGTCAGAAGGTGGGTGTTTTTTTAACGTGTGCTTGAAGGCAGTTAAAGGCAGAACCCAAAAGCTGGACTGAAAAAAACAAGTTGGTATCTAAAAACACTGGAAGTTTTTAAGAAGAGACTGGACAGCCATTTGTCCAAAATGGTATAGGGTTTCCTGCCTGAGCAGGGGGTTGGACTCGATGACCTCCAAGGTCCCTTCCAACTTTATTATTATTATTATTATTATAACTTTATTATTATTATTATTATAGGTATAAATTACTCTCTTGTTATCATCAGTAACGTTTTATTCTGTTTAAAATAAAACCTTATCACAGGATTTGTGTGAATTTACTAGTCAATGCAAGAATATCTGTGTCACATCTACCTTTGCGGTCACAGTTCCCACGTAACTGCCATCTTTTTTTTCCCCACCATTTTTCTCTTTCCTGTCTCTTCCTCTACACACATGCACACACACATATGTTTGGTGTGTATACTTTAACAGAATAGCAAAGTTGGAAGGGACATTGGAGGTCTTGTGGTCCAGCCCCCTGTTCAAGCAGGAGACCCTATGGCAGGGGTCTTCAAACCTGGCCCTTTTATGACTTGTGGACTTAAACTCCCAGAATTCCTTAGCCAGGCACGCTGGCTGAGGAATTCTGGGAGTTGAAGTCCACAAGTCATAAAAGGACCAAGTTTGAAGACTCTTGCCCTATGCCATTCTGGACAAATGACTGTCCAGTCTCTTCTTAAAAGCCTCCAGTGATGGAGGACCCACAACCTCTGGAGGCAAGTCATTCCACTGATTAATTGTTCTCGCTGTCAGGAAATTTCTCCTTAATTCCAGGTTGCTTCTCTCCTTGATTAGTTTCCATCCATTGCTTCTTGCCCTGCCTTCAGGTGCTTTGGAGAATTGGTTGACCCCCTCTTCTTTGTGGCAGCCCCTGAAGTATTGGAAGACTGCTATCATGTCATCCCTTCTACAAGTCAAGGAATCAAGGAGAGAAACAATCTAGAATTAATAAGAAATTTCCTGACAGTTAGAACAATTAATCAGTGGAACAACTTGCCTCCAGAAGTTATGAGTGCTCCATCATTGGAGGTTTTTAAGAAGAGATTGGAAAATCACCTGTCTGAGATGGTATAGGTTCTCCTACTTGAGCAGGGGGCTGGACTAGAAGACCTCTAAGGTCCCTTCCATTCCATTCCATTCCATGGACAGTGGTTTAGAAAACCTTCATGTGATAATAGTTTATCACTATGAAGTTTTTTTTTTTTTTTTAAGAGGCCACAAGTGGTTTGTGGTTTCTGCTGTAAAAGAATAAAGGAACTATCTATAACTATAATAGGCATTATTAACTATCCCACTGGAAATCAGTGTCTTTTTACATTAGCTGAAAACTATCTAAAGCTAATTCTATGCCACATACTATTCTATTTATGAGCAGTATCTATTCCAGAAAAGATTAAATTCCCAGTTGCATTGCAGCACTAGGCAAGATTAATTTGTTAATCAAGAGTTCCAAAGCATTCTTGTTTTTCAAACTTGGCAACTTTTAAGATGTGTGGGCTTCAACTCCCAGAATTCCCCAGCCAACATATGCACTGTCCCAAAACATCACAACACTGTCCCAAAACATCACAACTTGCTCAAAGCACATTTTGTAATCTCATGCATCGTATGTTACTTATTTTTCCATTTATGCTACCTGTGCGTCTCTCGATCCAGAAACTACTATTGATACAAATAAAAAGCCTAATAAAGCAGAGAAGAGAAAAACGCTACCGTCTAGCCCAGGGGTAGGCAACCTTGGCTCTTTTATGACTCGTGGACTTCAACTCCCAGAATTCCTGAGCCAGCATGGCTCAGCTTGGAAACTCTCCCTTTCCCCTCAGCGTGCCTGGCTGAGGAATTCTGGGAGTTGAAGTCCACGAGTCATAAAAAAGCCAAGGTTACCTACCTCTGGCATAGAGTCACCCAGCTGGCTTTCATGCCTTAAGGCGGGATTAAGAGTCACCATCTCCTGGTGATTGGCCCAAAGTCACCCAGCCGGTTCTCATGCCTAAGATGGGACTAGAACTCCCCGTCTCCTGCTTTCTAAACCAGCATTTTAACCACTAGACCAGGGGTAGGCAACCTTGGCCCTTTTATGACTCATGGACTTCAACTCCCAGAATTCCTGAGCCAGCATGGCTCAGCTTGGAAACCTCTCCCTTTCCCCTCAGCATGACTGGCTCAGGAATTCTGGAAGTCCACAAGTCATAAAAGAGCCAAGGTTGCCTACCCCTGCGTCTAGCCAAGCTTTCAAAGAATGGGGAGGTTTCCTCTCTGATTAGTATACCGACAAAAGCTTGTGGTTTCACAATGTGTGGTCACAGCCTTCAGTGCTGCTTGCCTGTAATTAGCCTTTGTCTTTCAGGGGAAAAAACAACAACTGGTGTACAACACTTCCACACACACCTTCCTAGCTGAGGAACACACTGCGGAGAGCACCTGAACACGAGACTTAAAGATGAAAACTTCTTGGCTGCTCTATGGAATCGGGATCCTTTTTTGCAGCACGGTTCTTGTGAATGGTAAGTGAAACTTATCAAGAGAAATCCTTGCAGAATTGTTCATTCAGCCGGGGCGGGGGGAAATTTCCCATTGTTTCAACTGGCACATCCATCCCTTAATCATTCTCCTAGGAAACTTTTTTTTTAAATAAATAATCCTGGTATGGGAGGCTTAATATATTTTGCTCTACCGTAGATGGTTTAAAATAAGGTAGAGATGTGTGTGCGTGTATGCATGCACACACCCACATACAACCATTGCTCTATCTGATACATTCGTCTCTTGTGGTTTATAGGAGATTTTTTAACAGTAATTTAGTAAAAGTAAGAGTGTGTATCTTTTTCCTACTGTATAGAGAATGTTGAGTGTTGAGATATAGGTATAGATGTAGATGTAGATAGATATAAAATTGCTCACTTTAGAATAGAATAGAATAGAATAGAATAGAATAGAACAGAACAGAACAGAACAGAACAGAACAGAACAGAACAGAATAGAATAGAATAGAATAGAATAGAATAGAATAGAATAGAATAGAATAGAATAGATATTGGATCTAGAATAGAACAGAACAGAATAGAATAGATATTGGATCTAGAATAGAATAGAATAGAATAGAATAGAATAGAATAGAATAGAATAGAATAGAATAGAATAGAATAGATATTGGATCTAGAACAGAACAGAACAGAATAGATATTGGATCTAGAATAGAACAGAACAGAACAGAATAGATATTGGATCTAGAATAGAATAGAATAGATATTGGATCTAGAACAGAACAGAACAGAATAGATATTGGATCTAGAACAGAACAGAATAGATAATGGATCTAGAATATATATTGGATCTAGAACATAACAGAACAGAATAGATATTGGATCTAGAATAGAATAGTATTGGATCTAGAACAGAACAGAACATATATTGGATCTAGAATAGAATAGATATTGGATCTAGAACAGAACATAATAGATATTGGATCTAGAACAGAACAAAACATAATAGATATTGGATCTAGAATAGAACAGAATAGAATAGATATTGGATCTAGAACAGAACAGAACAGAACAGAACAGAACAGAACAGAACAGAACAGAACAGAATAGAATAGAATAGAATAGAATAGAATAGAATAGAATAGAGCTGGAAGGGACCTTGGAGGTCTTTTAGTCCAGCCCCCTGCTCAAGCAGGAGAACCTATACTGTTTCAGACAGATGAATGTCTAGTCTCTTCTTTGTAGAAACTTTCTATAATAAGAGTTTATAATTTCAGTTGTAAAACTTTACTTTGCATTACCCACAGAGCACAATAAAGGTTATTCGTTAAAAGTAAGAAATGCTTGAATAAAATGCTTATTTTATCCTGCTTTAAAGTGATACCAGGATAATAACAGCTATTCGTTAAAAGTAAAAAATTGCTGGAAGAAAATAAATTATTTTATGCTCATTTATAAGTGATGGAGGAAGAGGGTACCTATAAAAATATTCATTAAATACTTTTAATTCGATAAAAGGAGTGCGCCAGTATTTCTTACATTTAAAAAGTCTCACTGCTTGCTATTTGTTAAAAGTCAGAAATGTTAGAACAAAATGCTTATTTTATCCTGATTTAAAGTGATGGGGAAAGGGGACCAGCCATAAAAATATCCAGAGAAAAAAACAGACGCCTAATTTAAATACTTCCAATGCAATAAAATGAGCATTCCTGTATATTTTCTACATTTAAAAATGTCATCCCTTGCATCCCTTGCAACACTGGAAGTTTTTAAGAAGAGACTGGACAGCCATTTGTCTGAAATGGTATAGGGTTTCCTGCCTGAGCAGGGGGTTGGACTAGATAACCTCCAAGGTCCCTTCCAACTTTTTATTATTATTATTATTGTTGTTGTTGTTGTTGTTATTATTATTATTAGCATAGCTCTGTTTTGAAATAATAATCCCAAGGTTGCTTGATTTTATTTTGATTTTATGGAACAACCTAAATTGTGAAGTTCTCCTTCCTTCTTAGTTTAGACAAATAGAGCATATCATGTTTGCCTTGTGAATTTCAATATCTGTTCACCATCCCTCCCTGTGTTTTTCAGACTTGACTGTTACAGCTCATTTCTGGAAGAAACACCTTTCATAATATTCCTTAGATCCCCCAAAAAGTAGCGAAGAAGGGTGACTGAATACAGAAGCTGGAACTGGAAAAGCCACCCAGATGAATGGACATTGCTTTTTTAAAAAATAAATAAATGTTTTATTAAAAGTTTACAAAACAAATAAAACCCAAATTAACAAAGAGGAGAAACAGTAAAGAAAAAAGAAAAAAGAAAAGCGAAAGTGTAGAAAGAGAGAATCAAAAGATAAAAAGAAGGTTCCAATTTCCTTGGCAACAAATATAAATGCAACTACAGAATGATCACTTGTTTTAAGAAATACAAAAAAAAACCCTCACTTTTTTTTTTTTGAATTATTCGTTTTTTCTAATCATAAAAACCTGAGATCGTAAGTGCATTTTTTTTCTGCTTCGTGCAAAAATTCTACAAACGTGCAGATGGGTAGACATTAGGTGTGCTCACAGCTTGTGTGAAAGAAGGAAAAAGAAAAATGTGGGGTTGTAACAGAGCTACCCCTTTTTTACTTCAAAGAATCCTGGACCCTCAAAATTAAAAACTAGAACATAGAATACTAGGGTTGGAAGGGATTTTGGAGGTCTGCTAGTCCAGCCCACTGCCCATGCAATACTATTCTGGACAAATAGCTGGCCAATCTCTACTTAAAACCTTAAAATCTCCAGTGATGGAGCACCCACAACTTCTGTTCCACTAATTAATTGTTGTCACTGTCATAAAATTTCTCCTTAGTTCTAGGTTGCTTCTGTCTTTGATTAGTTTCCAGCCATGACTTCTTGTCCTGCCTTCAGGTGCTTTGGAGAATAGCTTGACTCCCTCTTCTTTGTGGCAGACCTGCAAATATTGGAAGATTGCTATCATGTCCTCCCTGTTCCTCTTTGATAGGCATGTCTAGCTCCCTCGATCGTTGGTGGTATGTTTTAGCCTCCAACCCCCTAATCATCTTTACTGCTCTTCTCTGCACTCTTTCTGGAGTCTCGGCATCTTTTTTGCATCCTGGTGACTAAGTAAGGGTCAACTCAACAAGTTGAAACTTTCCCCATCACGGTATCTCCGAGGAGAAAGTCCAACTGATGTTAACGACCTTGAAAAAAAATTAAAAGACTAAAACAGGGGTCTTCAAACTCGCTGGCACGCTGGCTGAGGAATTCTGGGAGTTGAAGTCCACGAGTCATAAAAGGGCCGAGTTTGAAGAGCCCTGGACTAAAACATCCACATGCATACACAAAAAAGATTTGTCAATTAGGGGAAAGTGCAGCCTTTGACTGAGCTATCTGGACAACAACAGAGATGGCTCATCTTTTTCCAATTGTCCCTCATTCTCAAGTAAGCTGTTGGGGGGCACACATTAAATAGGGCTGAATCAGGCACAAAGTCTGAGTGTGGGGCAGCCATTATTTTAATAAATTCTATATTCTTTTGATCCTCTCTCTCTCTGTCGCAGCAGCTTCCAGGGAAGGAGCTAGAGGTAATGGGGGTTTGGCATTAGGGCAACATCAAGATGAAATTAGCCCCCCAAAATCAAATGCAGCTTTAGAACTACAGGTAACCCACACAGTTTTTAGGAGACTGCAAGCAGTCTGCATTCAGAAGCCTCAAGAGAAGAATGTTGCGTAGAATGTCTCCGATTAAGTCTACAGATTCTGCCTTTTGGGTCAATTAGAATGTGGGAAGCTTGATTTGGACTTAAAGTTGGAACACCAGACTTGGCTCAGATCTGCACAACATGATTGGCTAATTTGGGGACTGCCAAATTTAGCCACCCAGCCAGCATGGCAGAAAGCGTAAAAGAGGTGACTCAGCTAATTTCAAGTATTCATTTGTCATCGAAAGATTAACTTGCAAAATCATGCCTTGTGTCTGAAAATATACCTTGAAAGGCTGAGGTTTCAGTTTCCTTTGCACCTATCCTAAATTTAGCTTCCGGTCCTTTTCAGATGCATTTCTCAATATTACTCATACTACAACTTCTCTTTCAGCCAGCCTTGTTTTTTTCATAGCCTTTGGACACTCATCATAAAATCAGACTCTGGATTAAATGGCATTAAAAAATGTTGGTCATTTCTTAGGATGCATTTATTTGAATAACAGAATAACAGAGTTGGAAAGGACCTGGGAGGTTTTCTAGTCCATCCCCTGCTCAACCATTTCAGACAAATGGCTGTCCAGTCTCTTCTTAAAAACCTCCCGTGTTGGAGCACCCACAACTTCTGGAGGCAAGCCGTTCCACTGATTAATTCTTCTAACTGTCAGGAAAGTTCTAGGTTGGTTCTCTCCGTGATGAGTTTCCAACTTGATGAGTTTATTTGTTTTAAGCTTACTGGCAGGAAGAAGATGAACAGACGGTTCTGGTGGATAACAAGTGCCAGTGTGTAAAGGTGACATCAAAATTTGTCCCAGATAAAGAAAATCCCCAAGAAAAAGTCCTGGAGAGAAACATCCGTATCATGTAAGTGATCTTCCCTCTGCCTTTTGCATTTCTGAAAGATGTCGTCGCAAAAAGGAATGGGGGCAATGACAGAGATGTAGAACTTTGGGGGCAAGCGTGGACATCCTGAGCTCACCCATACCCCAATCTTTTTGTAGCTCTCAAATTTCCTTCTAATATAGAATAATAGAAGAATAGAATAGAAGAATAGAATATAATAGAAGAATAGATTATAATAAAAGAATAGAATATAATAGAAGAATAGAATATAATAGAAGAATAGAATAACAGAGTTGAAAGGGACCTTGGAGGTCTTTTAGTCCAAACCCCACAAGCATTTCAGACAAATGGTTGTCCAGTCTCTTCTTAAAAACCTCCAGTGTTGGAGCACCCACAACTTCTGGAGGCAAAGCCATTCCACTGATTAATTGTTCTAACTGTCAGGGAATTTCTCCTTAGTTCTAGGTTGCTTCTCTCCTTGATTAGTTCCCCTCCGATGTTTCTTCTCTTACCTTCTGGTGCTGGAGCACCCACAACTTCTGGAGGCTAATTGTTCCACTGGTTAATTGTTCTAAATGTCCAGAAATTTCTCCTTAATTCTAGATTGCTTCTCTCTTCGATAATCTTTCATCTATTACTTCCTGTCCTGCCCTCAGGTGCTTTGGAGAACAGGTCCCCCCCCTCTTCTCTGGGACAGCCCCTCAAGTATTGGTAGACTGCTATCCAGTGGTGGGATTCAGCCAGTTTGCACCGGCAGCTAATTTTTTGTTGCCCAGGCCCAGAATGGACTTTTGGAAGCGGCATCCACACAGAGAACCGGTTGGTCCCATATTTGAATCCCACCATTGCATACAACTATATTTTTGCATTGCTGCTATGGAAGACTAACGGGAGGAGAGAGAACCTGGCCCCTTCTAGACTCAAAATACCCATGATCCTTAGCCAATAGGACAGAGGGCAGGGGTTATGGGAGGTAGAATTCTTTATTCTTTATTGGCCAAGTGTGGTTGGACACACAAGGAATTTGTTGCAACTGGAAGCATTTGTAGTAGGGCAAATATAGATTCCCGTTGTATTTCATGAGAACAAACTAATATGCAGTCCGTTGTTTTTTTATTTCCTTTTTGCAGGATTCCCCTCAACGCCAGGGAGAACATTTCTGATCCCACATCACCAGTGAGAACCAAATTTGTCTACAAGATCTCCAAGCTGTAAGGCTTTCTCTTATTTTGTCTACGAAGATTCTGTCATCCAGGTCATGGTTGTCCCAAAGGCGCTTTTTTCAAAAGGCAACTGGACTTTGGGTTTTTTTTCTTTGAAGTCGTTTCGCTTCTTATCCAAGAAGCTTCTTCGGTTCTGAAATGAAAAACTTCAGAACCGAAGAAGCTTCTTGGATGAGAAGAGAAAGGTCTTCAAGGAAAAACGAAGAAAGTCCAGTTGCCTTTTGAAAAAGCACCTTTGGGACGTTCTCTTATTTGTAGTTCAAATGGCAGCCAAACATTCATTCATTCATTCATTCATTTAGCCAATGTGCTGTATGAGTATATTAGCTTCTGATTGGTCTGAAAAGTTCTCTTATTTGTAGTTCAAATGGCAGCCAAACTTACTTACTTTCTTTTTTTCTTTCTTTTTTTCTTTCTCTTTCTTTCTTTCTTTCTCTTTTTCTTTCTCTTTCTCTTTCTTTTTTTCTTTTTCTTTTTTCTTTTTTTCTATCTATCATCTATCTATCTATCTATCTATCTATCTATCTATCTATCTATCTATCTATCTATCTATCTATCTATCTATCTATCTATCTATCTATCTATCTATCTATCTATCTATCTATCATCTAGCTAGCTAGCTAGCCAATGTGCTGTATGAGTATATTAGCTTCTGATTGGTCTGAAAAAAATGATTTCCCCCACCCTAGGCTTGTATGGGTATGGGTGCGGATATGTAAATTTATATATTTTTATTCCTGTATTTTGCAGTAGTCATATATGGGCAGTCCTCGACTTAACAACCACAACTGGGACCAGAATTCCCATTGCTAAACAAGGTGGTTGTTAAGTGAGTCATACCGCCTTTTTTTTTTGTCCACAGTTGTTAAGCAAATCTGACTTTTCTGCCTTTGATGGTCTGAAGCCATCTGGGAAAGTTGCAGGTAGCAATCACACGACCCCCTGGCACCCTGCAACTGTCGAAAATATATTCCCGTTGACAAACTGCCCAAATTTTGATCACAGGGCTGTGGGGATGCTGCAACGGTCATAAGTGCGAGGACCAGTTATAAGTGGGTTTTTTTCCAGTGCTGCTGTAACTTTAAATGTTTGATAAATGGATGGTTGCATGTACATGACGTCTTTCTTGCCTGCAATAAAGCACCTTATCTTTGCCATGTTGAAGAGTCTGCTACTATGGTAACCAATTGCAAAGTCAGGCTTCAGTAGAGATGATACTGTGTTTCCCCGAAAGTAAGGCCTACCCCGAAAGTAAACCCTGGTTTGATTTTTGGGGGTGGGCCTAATATAAGCCCTAGCCCCCCCCCAAAAAAGCCCTAGTTTGGGGGTGAGGCACACACCTAAAAATCAAGCGGGGTGGGGGTGTGGAGCTGCCCCACCTGCCCCGCACCCACTTCCCTTGCAGCCAGGCCTCTCCTCGCCGGCCCACTTCTTCTTCTGAGGCCTCATCTGCAGCCAGGCCTGCATTTCTCAGTCACAGGCTTTTCTGGAAGGCCTCTGCAGCCGAGAACCGAGCTATGGATTGAATCCATAGCTTGTTTCTGCAAGACCTCTGCAGCCGAGAATCAAGCTATGGATTGAATCCATAGCTCGGTACTCGGCTGCATAGGCCTTCCGGAAAGGACTGACTGCAAAATGCAGACCCGAATGCAGCTGCAGAACTTCAGCCCCAGAAGAAGTGGACCAGCTGGGTGGGGCTATCGGTGCCAGAGGTGAGGTAAGGCCTACCCCGAAAATAAGACCTGGTGCCTCTTTTGTAGGCAAAAAAAAGACTCGGTCTTATTTTCAGGGAAACACGGTATTTATAGCCTGAGAAAGCTTGGGTAATGGGCAGCTGAGTAGACTAGGATGGAGGGAGGACTCTTATTCCCTCCCCCTCTTATCTCTTTTCTGTTCACTTCTTCCCCTTGCCATCGTGACTCTGGGTCTGGGAGGAATAATTCTTTGAAATAATAGAAAATACTTGTAGCTCGAGTTTTAGATTTTGGCTGTGGTTTGTTCTCCAAGCTTGTTTCAATATCATTTCTGAACGTTTTGTTACCCAACTAGCTAACGTCATCAGCAGGATTTTCTTGTCCTATTCTCCTTAGCTTATACGTACGTGTCTTGTGAAAATCCCTGCTGATGACGTTAGCTAGTTTGGTAACGAAACGTTCAGAAATTATATTGAAACAAGCTTGGAGAACAAACCACAGCCAGGAATAATTCTTTTCTGACCAATCAGAAGCTAACATAGGTAGTCCTTGACTTACAATTGTTTGTTTAGTGACTGTTGGAGGTTACAGTGGTACTGAAAAAAAAGTGAGATGACCATTTCTCACACTTACGTCCATTGCAGCATCCCCATGGTCATGTGAATAAAATTTGGACACATGTCAACTGACTCCTATGTATGACGGTTCCAGTGTACCGGAGTCACGTGATGGTCCCCTTTTGCGACCTGCTGACAAGCAAAGTCCACGAGAAAGTCAGATTCACTGAACAGTTGTCTGACTCACTTAACAACTGCAGGGATTCACTTAACAATGGTGGCAAGAAAAGGTCATAAAATGGGGCCAAACTCACCTAACTGTTTTGCTTTAGCAACAGAAATTTTGGGCTCAACTGTCATAAGTCAAGGACTACCTGTCTACTCCCACTTAAGCTTTCCTCTGAGGAAAAGCCACGGCGGGAGCTGCAGCTGCTAAGCGAGTGGAATTCTAGCCGTATAGCCCAGGGGTAGGCAACCTTGGCTCTTTTATGACTCGTGGACTTCAACTCCCAGAATTCCTGAGCCAGCTTGGCTCAGCATGGAAACCTCTCCCTTTCCCCTCAGCATGGCTGGCTCAGGAATTCTGGGAGTTGAAGTCCACGAGTCATAAAAGAGCCAAATTGCCTACCCTGGTATAGCCGTTTCAGCAATAATAGGAAGCTAGATTGATATTTCTGGAATATTTTTTCAGTGACTTGGCTTAATGTTTCTCCTCCCGTCTTGTGTTCCAGTTGTGGCAAGTGTGATGACGCCCCCAACACCGAAAAGGGAGTGACGTTTGGCTCAAGCACGTTATGTGGTCATCCCGAGGAACCCTGTTACACCTACGACCGGAATAAGTGCTACACGGCTTCTGTCTTGTTCTCCAACAAGGGGGAAACTAAGACTGTTCAGACAGCCCTAACCCCTGAATCCTGCTATCCAGACTAGACCGCAACTGGGGATGTTTTGTTGAGCGTTGTGAGCATGTCTACACCACAGATATCTAGGTTGACCTTATACCGGTGACAGCTTTCACAGCTCATTGGGGGGGGGGGATATCCCAAGTTTCAGATATGCAAGGACCCCCTTTCCTATCTTTCTCCCTGCCATTTGGGGTAATCTGTATTGATCCATGGATTAAAAAGCCGTTAACAATTAAGAAGGGGAAGGAAGAGCTCAAATGAACATTCTATTCTCCCAAAGGATCCTGGGAATCGTAGTTTGTCCCGGATGCTGAGAATTTCCAGAGACATCTTCGATCTCTCTCTTGGAAGCTTGGTTCCCTTGGGTGAAGAGAGTAGCCTTTCCAAATCTTTGGTGTAGACATCCTCACGTTGCTCTTAATGCTGAAAAGAAGGTTTAAACAATTTAAAATGTTTAAAAATTGTCCATCTCTTCAGCTGCCTCAGCAGAATGCTTTCCCTTGATTTCTCCCACATGCTTCTTCCAATCTAAACAGCTATTGCTGTCTTCTTCTTATCTGCATTCTATACTACCCTTTTCATTCATGCATGTCATCAATAAAATAATATTTCAGTAGAGCGACCGTCGTTTCATTGGAATTCAGCTTTATGAGTTAAAGTGGATTAGATTTCTAACTGCTATCAAAGGGGCAGAAAGAACCTGCTTGGTCTAGTGCAGGGGTAGGCAACCTTGGCTCTTTTATGACTCGTGGATTTCAACTCCCAGAATTCCTAAGCCAGCCTGGTCTAGTGGTTTAAGGCAGCAGGCTAGAAAATGGGAGACAGTGAGTTCTAGTCTCACCTTAGGCGTGAAAGCCAGCTGGGTAACTTAGGGCCAATCACCAGGAAAGGGGGAGTTCTAGCCCTGTCTTAGACATGAAAGCCGGCTGGATGATTTTGAGCCAATCACCAGGAGACTGTGAGTTCTAGTCCTACCTCAGCCATTAAAGGTCGCTGGGTGTCTTTAGGCAATAGCCAGGAGACTGTGAGTTCTAGTCTCACCTCAGCCATTAAAGGCAGTAGGTGTCTTTGGGCCAATCTCTAGGAGATTGTGAGTTCTAGTCCCACCTCAGCCGTAAAAGGCAGCTGGGTGTCTTTAGGCAATTGCCAGGAGACTGTGAGTTCTAGTCTCACCTTAGCCATAAAAGGCAGCTGGAGGTCTTTTGGTCAATCACCAGGAGATTGTGAGTTCTAGTCCCACCCCAGGCATGAAATGCAGCTGGGTGACTTCGGGCCAATCATCAGGAGACTGTGAGTTCTAGTCCCACCTCAGCCATGAAATACAGCCGGATGACTTTGGGCCAATCAATCTCTCTCAGCACAACTCGCCTCACAGGTTGTTGTTTGGGGCAAAATAGGAAGAAAAATAATTATTAGATGTTTGTTGCTTTAAGTTTGTATACGTGTGTGTGTGTATAAAATAATAAAAGCAGGAAATTAAATAAATAAATATTCCACTTCAAAGGCCAGTGCTACATCAAACTATTTTGGAGTTGATCCTGATAAGCTGGGTGCCCTTTGTGACCTGTGGCCCCCAAATGTTTCCCCTTTTTAACTCTGGCTAAAGATGCCAATGCAGACTAGGTAAGATTGGCGGGAAGGGAGGGATCTGCCTGAAATAATATCTTCCATAGTGGTAAACCTATAGCTCCAATTGGTTCTCCTGGTCTTCTGGGGAAAGCCACTCTTTTCTATCTGTTTGTTCATTTGTTCTCCCACCCTATAAATTTATTTTGGTTGCCGGGAGGATGGGAAGCTTGCATCACACAGCAGGTGACGTTAGGGGCAGAATTTTATTAGAGGGAACCAACAATCACAACTTTTGGAACATTGTATGTCGAAGCAGCGTGGACAGCAACGCAGCACAAACCCATTTCTGGTGCACAATAAGGACATACTGCAAGGGGAACAGCAAGATTTGGGATCCCAGAATGTCCCGCCAACTAGAATAGAATAGAATAGAGCTGGAAGGGACCTTGGAGGTCTTCTAGTCCAGCCCCCTGCTCAAGCAGGAGAACCTATACCATCTCAGACAGGTGATTGTCCAGTCTCTTCTTAAAAATTTCCAGTGATGGAGTGCCCATGATTTCTGGGGGCAAGCTGTTCCACTGGTTGATTGTCCTCACTGTCCGGAAGTTTCTCCTTAAATCCAGGTTGCTTCTCTCTTTGATCAGTTTCCAACCATTGTTTCTCGTCCTCTGGTGAACAACCTGACCCCCTCTTCTTTGTGGCAGCCCCTCAGATACTGGAACACTGCTATCATGTCTCCCCTATTTCTTCTTTTCTTTAGACTGGCCAAACTGATAGGGAACACAACTAAGCAGTTGTGTGTATGTTATGGCTAGAGACAGCAATAAGAAACTGATGGAAGAAAACCTTCCAACTGTTTTTTTTAATAAAGATTTTATTGATTTTCTTTTACATACATATGTTAATCTGGTGTCAGCTAGCTAATACATACTCGATTCCTAATCCTTCATTCTTTTCTCTAACCAACAATAAAATAAGTCCCAAGTTTGGTAGTAATCTGTGTCTTCTTTATCTTTCAATCTCATAGTTAATCTGTCCATCTTTGCGCATTTCAATATTTTTCTGATTATTTCTTCCTCTGATGGCAGTCCTTCATTCTTCCAATATTGTGCAAAGATTATTCTCGCTGCTGTGGTGATGTATAAAATCAAATATAGACTTTGCTTATTAATCTTTTCAGGCATTATACCTAATAAGTAAAGTTCAGGTTTAAAATCAACGTGTTCACCTAACATTTTTTCTAACCACGCATGTATCCTTTTCCAATAAGCCTTTGCTTTTACAACCTGCCTCCAGAAGCGGTGAATGCTCCAACACTGGAAGTTTTTAAGAAGAGACTGGACAGCCATTTGTCCGAAATGATGTAGGGTTTCCTGCCTGAGCAGGGGGTTGGACTCGATGACCTCCAAGGTCCCTTCCAACTTTATTATTATTATTATTACATGTCCACATGTTGTTGGGTGACTCTTGGGTTTTTCTAGGTGTACCCAGCAGGTCTGTTGGTTCCAACTACATTGTTTATTCTGATTTTCGACCAGTTGCAAAAAAAAAAAAAAAAAAGAGGCAAAGGATTTTGTAGGGAATCCTCACCAGGTATTGCTCAGAAAATTTCGTTCAGGTACATGTCCTCAGAAAGAATTCCTACTCAAATAACATCACGGATAGAGCTATCGTCGGCTTCCATTCTCTTGGTCACTGGATTCTTTGTGTTAGATTCCCACCATTCATGAATAATCTTCTTGGAGGTCTTTGCATCGCTGGGATTCCTCCCTGGTGTTCTTCAAAGCCCCCACTTTGGGCTCAAGCCCATTCGGTTCCTCCAGCACCCGCTGCAAAAACTGAATCCAAACATACAATTTCACCGGCTTGTTCCAAGGAGCAGCTTTCGGCGATCCAACTTTTGTTGACCCAAAGACTTTAGAAATCTGATCTTATCGAAGGGAACATGAGGCTACTGAGCAGCTGCAGGATCCCCAACAGATTCCTGGAATATAAACTAAAATTCGGGTTATCACCTGCTTGATCAGGTGATGTTTTTTCAAGCAGAATCTCTTCCGCTGCAATTCCGTCATCTCCAGGAGACCTGGTGGCCCTATCAAAAACCTACACAACTTGCTAGGACACAAAGGCAAAATGATTTTAGAGACGTGGACACAGTTTCATCCCCTTGAAGAAAGAACACAGTTTTAAGTGCTAATAATAATAATAATAATAATAATAATAATAATAATAATAATAATAATAATAATAATAATAATAATAATAATAATAATAATAATAATAATAATAATAATAATAATAATAGGCGCCTTGGGTGCAATCCCAAAACAACTGGAGCACCACTTGAACACCATTGGCATTGACAAATTCGCCATTAGTCAATTGCAAAAGGCGGCCTTACTAGGAACTGCTTCCATCCTGCGACGATATCTGTAATACCATCAAACATCCACATCTGCCTATCCCAGGTCCTTGGTAAGGACTCGAAAGATAGACAAAAATGCCAAATCCAGTCTGAACATCTGGCTGACTGTGCGATGATCCATAATAATAATAACAGATCTTTTCTTTAAAAGTGAGCATTTCTCGGCATTTTGAGAAAGCGACTTATCAGAAATAAAAGCTATTATTTGACAATCTTATGAATTATAGCAGGGAAGAACTCCGGAGCCTTGTTCAAAAGCTGCATGCAATACAGGCAAGCCCTCGACTTACGACCACAATGGAGCCCAACATTTCCGTTACTAAGCAAGACAGCTGTTAAGTGAGTTTTGCCCCATTCTCTGACCTTCCTTGCCACAGTCGTTAAGTGAGTCACTGCAGTTGTTAAGTTAGTAACATGGTTGTTAAGTAAATCTGGCTTGACTTTGCTTGTCAGAAGGTTGCCAAAGGGGATCACGTGACGCTGCCACCGTCATAAATATGAACCAGTTGACCAGTATCTGAATTTTGATCAGGTGACCATAGGGAGGCTGCAATCGTTCATAAGTGTGAAAAATGGTCACAAGCCACTTTTTTCGGTGGCATTGTAACTTTGAATGGTCGCTAAATGAATGGTTGTAAGCCGAGGACTATCTGTGCCTATATTCTTCCCTATCCATTTTCCCCCATTCTGCTTCTTTCTTGGTTCAATGGACTATAGCAGGGGTAGGCAACCTTGGCTCTTTTATGACTCATGGACTTCAACTCCCAGAATTCCTGAGCCAGCCATGCTGAGGGGAAAGGGAGAGGTTTCCAAGCTGAGCCATGCTGGCTCAGGAATTCTGGGAGTTGAAGTCCACGAGTCATAAAGCGGCCTAGGCCAGAGGTAGGCAACCGTGGCTCTTTTATGACTCGTGGACTTCAACTCCCAGAATTCCTGAGCCAGCCATGCTGAGGGGAAAGGGAGAGGTTTCCAAGCTGAGCCAGGCTGGCTTAGGAATTCTGGGAGTTGAAGTCCATGAGTCATAAAGCGGCCTAGGCCTAGGCCAGAGGTAGGCAACCTTGGCTCTTTTATGACTCGTGGACTTCAACTCCCAGAATTCCTGAGCCAGCCATGCTGAGGGGAAAGGAAGAGGTTTCCAAGCTGAACCATGCTGGCTCAGGAATTCTGGGAGTTGAAGTCCACGAGTCATAAAAGAGCCAAGGTTGCCTACCCCTGGACTATAGCTTTCCACACTGAGCCATCTGGGCACGGATGCTGAAGGCTTTGGGCCAAGGGATAGGGAAGCAGGAAGCTGCCCTGGTCTAAAACCAGGCAGGGAAGAGAAGCAGTAGGTCAGCAGCTATAAAGGGAGCCCCTTTGGTTTTGCAATCCCGTTCGAACGAAAAGGAGGAATCTAGGCTAGAAGGAGGCAGAGAATGGCAACTTGAAGCCCTCCAGGTTGACTGTGCTGGCTACAACCCATTGTAAAGAGATGCTGAAACATCTGGAGAGCAACAGAATTGGTTTACTGCTAGGTGAGTGGGAGGCATTTAAAGTTTACCTCTGGTATCCGATAACCTTTTTCTACAAGAAATTCCCGGAAAGCATGAGTTCCATGAAGTTGTATGAGCTCGGCATCCTGCAGAAATCATCCAAAAATTAAAATAAGGACTCCCTCCCTCCCCTTCCTTCCTTCCTTCCTTCCTTCCTTCCTTCCTTCCTTCCTTCCTTCCTTCCTTCCTTCCTTCCTTCCTTCCTTCCTTCCTTCCTTCCTTCATTCATTCATTCGTTCATGCATTCATTCCTCTCGCTTCCTTTCCTTCCCTTCTTCCTTTTCTCTTCTCCCCTTCCCTTCCCTCCTCTCCTTACCTCTCCTTTCCCCTCCTTTCCCCCCTCCCTCCCTCCCTCCCTCCCTCCCTCCTTCCTTCCTTCCTTCCTTCCTTCCTTCCTTCCTTCCTTCCTTCCTTCCTTCCTTCCTTCCTTCCAACAGGAACTTGTAACATACCTCTTCCCTTAAGAGTCCTCTAGAATTCTTGATGATGCTCTCTTTGGGGTTTTCTAAAGGTTCATTCACATCCTGTTTTTTCCATGTCTTGGGGTCCAGATACCACGCCCCATATCTGATCTTCTTCCATCTGGATTGGCAAGGGTCCTGGGAGAAGAGAAAGAGGGAAGAAACGTCATTTTCATGTGCTCAAAGGTTAGGAGTTGACCTATTCTCCCTTCCTGCTGGTAGCAAACATAGGAGCTGAAGATTCAACCACCCACTGTAGGAGAAGAGCAGGAAGAGCTGGGGGGGGGGGGTGGAGTTAAGCACATCATTAGCTTGGGGTCGTTACGTTGTCACAAAGGGTTGCAATCCAGCCTCTCCTGAATTCCGTTGACTCTTATCTGGCCCCAATTTAATCTTGAACTTCAGTTGACCAGATTCTTGTGTATGGGCCTAAATAAATGTTCGGTGCTGCAATTTAATGGATGGTCCCGATCCTTTGCGCCTGACACTAGCTCCCCAAACAACAGAAAGTAGCAGCACTGAAAGACTGTAGGGAACCTGCTTGACTCCAGTTTGCATCAGTGGCTTTCCCCCTGACTCCCAGTGAGTATCTGTTCCATCAAATAGGAAAGAGGGTTGTAGACAGATATGGAATATATGGAAAAATACAGCTAGTCCTTGACTTACAAATGTAATTGAGCCTGGAATTACAGTCACAAGATGTTCTGATTGTTAAGCGGGTCACCACATGACCGCACCCTATTTTATAATTTTTTTTTGCTGCAGTCATTAAGCGGTGCTAAGCGAACACCACGGTTGCTAAATGAGTCCATTGTATCCAATGGGTCTTTTTGGCTAGAAGTAAATGTTGGCTTCCAGCAAAGAAACATCATACGTCTTAGTCAACTGCAAAAGGTCATAAATGTGAGACAGTTGCCAAGCACCCAGAATGGGATCACATGACTGCAGAGTGGCCCCGGCCTTTGGAACTTTGAAACTGGGTCATAAGTAGCTCTAGGAAGGAACATCATAACATACTGGTTGTAAGTCAAGAACTACCTATATGAAGCCTCTCTGTTTCTTCTTTGCAAGCTAAATATCTTCAGTTCTCCCAAGCAAAAGTCAATCAATCAGAATAGAGCTGCAAGGGACCGTGGAGGTCTTCTAGTGACGACTGGCTAAACCCAAATCCTGCAACCGTTCTTCATATGTTTTTGTCTCCGGGCCCTTAATCATCTTAGCTGCTCTTCTCTGCACTCTTTCCAAAATGTACTGGACATTTGTTAAGTCAAGATTTATCGAATAATCTTCATCAAAGTACTGTGTACCTGCATGCTAGAGGCCACCCACCTTAGAAGATTCAATGTCCTGATCAGGTTTCTTTCTAATAGCCCGAGAAGGTAGCATCCCAAGGTGCTTCTTTAGATCCATTGGTAGATCACGGATTTCCTCAACACGAAGCGGCTGAAACATCGGGACGGTGGTCTCGTAACCCGCATCAAACATACTTAGGACTGTGTCTTCATCTATGTTGTACTTCTCTCCTCCCTGAAATAGGAACTCAAATTGAGCACAAGTATCAAACAGTCACATCTTTTTTATCCTGCAAAAGTTGTATTTTGTTCTGTGAATTTTTTTCACTTACAACCATAGTTGAGCCAAACATTTCCATCGCTAAGCAAGACAGTTGTTAAGTGAGTTTTGCCCCCTTTTACGACCTTCCTTGCCACAGTTGTTAAGTGAATCACTGCAGTTGTTAAGTTAGTAACACGGCTGTTAAGCGAATCTGGCTTTCCCCTTGACTTGGCTTGTCAGATGGTCGCAAAAGGGGATCATGTGATCGCGGGACACTGCCGACCGTCACAAATATGAGTCAGTTCCCAAGTATTTGAATTTTGATCACGTGACCATTGGAGATGCTGCAATGGCCGTAAGTGTGAAAAACGGTCATAAGCCACTTTTTCCAGTGTCCTTGTAACTTCAGTCACTAAATGAATGGTTGTAAATCAAGGACTACCTGTATTTATTTATCTGTAAAGTAAAATGGTAAGTTTTGAAATATGCTGCTTTTTAAAAAACAGATAAGAATCAGTTTTGGTTTTCAAAACTACAAAATACTTCAGATTTTACGTATATAAATCTGCCAGCCAAGAGCTTAACAGATATACAGCTATACAAATATAGCTAGGTACTGCTGAAGATTTAAATAATTATTCGGGTCTAGCTGACTGTTAACACATGAATTCACAAAGCCAACACCTCTTTTCTTAATCTGCAAAGGGGAAAATATTTTTTTTTTCTGGAATTGCTGTAGATACAAATATCTGATCTGAAATAGATAAGAAATTGACAGGAGCTCCTAGAACAAATCACTGCAACAGGATAGGAGAAGAGGAAAAGGCCAGTCCAACAGCCCTTTTTCCAGCAGTGTGGTCTGGATATGTTGGACTACAACTCCCATAACCTCATCGATGCTAGCTGTTGATTATAGGTCTTGAAGTCCAACTCCCCTGGGTGGTTTCTTTGGAGCAGAAGAATCTGGCCTGGGAAAGAACATTCCACACAAAGTTTCTCCAGCTTGGCCCCTTTAAGGCATGTGGACTTCAATTCCCAGAATTCCCCAGCCAGCCATGGTGTTTGGGGAATACTGGGAACTGAAGTCCACATGCCTTAAAGGGGCCAAGCTGGAGAAACACTGCCATAGAAACTGTTTGACTTACTAGAGAATTGAATCCGTCACAAAGTTCTTTGGTGACTCTCTTGATATTCTCGTCGAGGGGAGGGACGTAATTCAACCTGGCCTTCAATTCTCTTGCTTCTACTTTTGTGGGGGAGAACCAGGTGTAAGGAGCCTTGTTTTCTGCATCCTTGCTGTAAGAGATATTTGCACATCCATATTGACCGAGCAGCAAATCCTATGATATTTAATGAGCTGTTCTTCCCATCAACTAAGCCCTGAACTGCAGCTTTATGATCTCCACTCCGCTGGGACTAATTAATATCACCGAATATTTATCTTCAAGTTACTTTTCCTAAGTACAGTAACCAGAGATTTCCATGGGGAGAGGTCCAGAACTTCAAGATGGCAGCCATGACTGCAGGAGAAGGACAGGTAAAGCCCGGGGTGGGGTTAAGAGAGGAATCAGCCTAGAGTTGTTACGTTCCCACAAATGGTCCAGGTTCAACCCTTCTTGAAGTCCATTAGCTCTTATCTAGCGCCAATTTAGTGATAACTTTTACTTGACTAGATTTTTATGTACAATAGTCTTTGACTTATGACCACAATTGAGTCCAAAATTTCTGTTGCTAAGCAAGACAGTTGTTTGCCCCATTTTACGAACTTTCTTGCCACGGTTGTTTAAGTGAATCACTGCAGTTGTTAAGTTAATGAATCTGGTTTTCCCATTGACTTTGCTTAGCAACAAAAACTTTGGGCTCAGTTGCAGTCATAAGTTGAGGACTATCTGTATATCACTCTTATTCCACACACTCCCACTCTGCTATACATTTGTTTGATAAATGAAATAAATAAATACGTTTTAAGTGTTCCTTTGCCAACAGTAAAAGAGCCGTGTCTTATTGGTGACTTTTTCTCGATATTATGTTGAGCTTCCAGTCTAACTTACATTTCTCTAGTTTCCTGTCCGAAACCAAACTAGGTCTTAACCTTGTTTAGCTCTCCTGGTTTGTTTAGTTTGAATGAATAGTAAGAAAGAAACCAGACATTTGGGGAAGTGGAGATTATGTTCCTCAAAGATGCTAGAGAAGGCTCTGAAAACTGTTGAGCAACCTATCACCACAAGATGGCGCTCAGGAGCCAAGCAGATGTCAGTGTATGGAAGAGTAAATTATATGTCATCACATAGCACAGGGAGTCCTCGACTTACGACCATTTCTTTAGCCACAGTATGGCATTGGAACAAGTGAATGGCCACCAGCCCTCACATTGACAACTGTTGTGGAGTTCCTGTGGCCAAACTTTGGGCACTTGGGTAACCAGCATTTATTTATGATATTATTTGTTCAGTTGCTCGTGGCCATTTTCCACACTTACAAGCACTGCAGCATCCCAGGGTCGTGTGATCTCCATTTGTGACCTTCCCAGCCGGTTTCCAACAAGCCAAGTCAATGAGGGAAGCCGGATTCACTTAACAGCTGCAGTGATTCGTTTAACGACCGTGGCAAAAAGGTCGTACGGTTAGACATGGCTAAACTTAACTGCCCTGCTTAGCAAGTGAAGTTCTGGTCCTCATTGTGATCGTAAGTCAAGGACTGCCTGTACTCGCTTGAAGAGCCTCTTCCCCCCCCGCCCCCTCCAAAATCCCTCCTCCATCTACTCAGGCCAAACCACATAAGAAAGCCAGAGGAATGCAGGCTGAAAATGGACCTTATATAAGAGAGGGATAGAATCAAGATCACGTGAAGTGTTAATACCACTTTACAAGACCTTGGTAAGGCCACATCCAGTTTTGCTCACCACGATGTAAAAAAGATGTTGAGACTCTAGAAAGAGTGCAGAGAAGAGCAACAAAGATGATCAGGGGACTGGACGCTAAAACATATAAGGAACGGCTGCTGGAATTGGGTATGTCTAGTTTAATGAAGAGAAGGACGAGGGGGGACATGATAGCAGTCTTCCAATATCTCAGGGGCTGCCCCAAAGAAGAGGGAGTCAAGCTATTCTCCAGAGCGCCTGAAGGCAGGACAAGAAGCAACGGGTGGAAACTAACCAAGGAGAGAAGCAACCTAGAACTAAGGAGAAATTTCCTAACAGTTAGAACAATTAACCAGTGGAACAACCTGCCTCCAGAAGCAGTGAATGCTCCGACACTGGAAGTTTTTAAGAAGAGACTGGACAGCCATTTGTCTGAAATGGTATAGGGTTTCCTGCCTGAGCAGGGGGTTGGACTAGATAGCCTCCAAGGTCCCTTCCAACTTTATTATTATTATTATTATTATTATTATTATTATTATTATTATTATTATTATTATTATTATTATTATTATTATTATTATTATTATTATTATTATTATTATTATTAATCATCGCACAGTCAGCCAGATGTTCAGACTGGATTTGGCATTTTTGTCTACCTATCGAGTCCTTATGAAGGCCGTGGGATAGGCAGATGTTGTTGTTGTTAATAATAAGAATAATAATAATAAAATATAAAACGGTGGCAAAAACCCTCCCAAAAAGGGCAATTAGGGTGGCTGAGCAGCTCTGTCTCTGAGTGAAAATATTCCCCCTTGCAAGAAAGTGCGGATAGTCCTCGACTTACAACAGTTTGTTTAGTGACCATTCAAAGTTGCAAGGGCGCTGAGAAAAGTGACTTGCGACCGTCTTTCACACTTACAACCCTTGCAGCATCCCCAGGGTCACGTGATCAAAATTCAGACGCTTGGCAGCTGACTTGTATTTATGACGGTTGCCGTGTCCCGGCAACGGTCCTTCGATCCCGTTTTCCCACCTTTTGACAAGCAAAGTCGATGGGGGAAGCCAGATTCACTTTACAACCCGTGTAAGTAACTTAACAGCTGCAGTGGTTCACTTAACCACTGTGGCAAGAAAGGTCGTAAAGTGGAGCAAAATCCACTTAACAACTGTTTCGCTTAGCAACAGGAAGGTTGGGCTCCATTGTGGTTGTAAGCGGAGGACTACCTGTGCCTCGAGCGGAAAAGTTCCAAGGGGACGCATCTTTTAACGGGAGTGGGGGGTGGGGGGTGGGACATCCCATGAGGATATCACCTGGGCTTCTTGATTATGGCTTGCATATTATGGAAATGCAGCCCTTGTGATTCTTAATCATGGCGGATGATGGGCTGGGAAGTAGACAATCATGGTTTGTGATGCCTGGGTACTATCTGTGGCCTGGCACTCACCAGCTGACCTGTTTGGCCCTCGTTTGCCTGTTTCTTTTGTCTTCCAAGAGGGATGGAGTCGTAGACAGAGGACAGGGTTCTCCATCAAGGTTGGCATCATGTTCTTGGCCAGTAGGAAGCATCTCTGGGTCCAGGATGCTCATGACTTCCCTGAAAAGCTGAGAAGGAAAAGGGAGGGTGGATGGGAGGGGGGGGGAGGGAAGAAAGAAAGAAAGAAAGAAAGAAAGAAGGAAGGAAGGAAGGAAGGAAGGAAGGAAGGAAGGAAGGAAGGAAGGAAGGTGTCAACATCCAGCTCAAGAATCCAAATAAAATTCCAGATTAATTCCTTTCCCAAAAATCGTACGGTTTATTGAATACACTGCATGGTTATGTCGAAGCAAAACTAACTCCGAGGTTCCCACACCAATTCATAGACTTAAACAATAATTTTCCCAGCCAAACCCCCAACGTCCACTTTCTTATAGGAACCGTCTGCTTCAAATCCACACCTGTACTGGTGTCCTTGGCAAGGCTTCAGGCAAGGCTCCCACAGTCTATAGTTGAATCGAAGAAGTTTCATTTCTCCATCTACCCACCTGAGAGTAACACCTCCCTCACCCTTTATCTAAAGGCAAGTTGAAACGCAGAGGCACATAGCTGCCAAAGTTTCATGCTTTATGGAAGGTAGGTAGGTAGGTAAGTAGGTAGGAGGAAGGAAGGAAGGAAGGAAGGAAGGAAGGAAGGAAGGAAGAGAAAGAAAGAAAGAAAGAAAGAAAGAAAGAAAGAAAGAAAGAAAGAAAGAAAGAAAGAAAGAAAGAAAGAAAGAAAGAAAGAAAGAAAGAAAGAAAGAAAGAAAGAAAGAAAGAAAGGACTTTCTGAACATAAATATTTCACCCAAGTTTGCCTCCAAACCAATTGGCAAGAGATATCCAAGGGCAGTGTCAGCCAGCATGAGACCACAATTCTTGCACCTTATTAACCTCTCTCTTGTGCAAACTGATCAATCACAAGGGACAGATAAATGTTTCCAGGGAATAGAATAGAATAGAATAGAATAGAATAGAATAGAATAGAATAGAATAGAATAGAATAGAATAGAATAGAATAGA
The DNA here is from genome assembly GCA_023970755.1 of Azemiops feae. Lineage (NCBI taxonomy): Eukaryota > Metazoa > Chordata > Lepidosauria > Squamata > Viperidae > Azemiops > Azemiops feae. The sequence goes on from JALGBA010002670.1 coordinate 377,160, forward strand.
GCAGAACAGAGCAGAACAGAGCAGAACAGAACAGAACAGAATAGAATAACAGAGTTGGAAGAGATCTTGGAGGTCTTCTAGTCCAACCCCCTGCTTAGGAAGGAAACCCTATACCATTTCAGACAAATGGTCGTCCAATCTCTTCTTAAAAACTTCTAGTGTTGGAGCACCCACAACTTCTGGAGGCAAGTTGTTCCACTGATTAATTGTCCTCACTGTCAGGAAATTTCTCCTTACTTCTAGGTCCGAAAACCAACCCCCAACAGCAAATGGGTATATCAGGAGAATTCTGGAAAAGGCCTAAAAAGGAAAGACTCCTTGTGAACTGAGTGAATGAAAGCTTCGGCCTCAAAATAAGGAACATGCAGCATTAAAGAGTAACATCGCTTCCGTGCAGAGTACAAAATGTGCCAAGAACAAAGGTCCCAAAGCGCTTTTCTGTTTATTTAGCTGAAAACAGTGGCAGCCTATTCTCCTGTACTTTGCAGTTGTAACAACAGCAAAAATCCCCTCTCTTATTTACTCCTTAGGCATGCGAGATTAACCCCCCGGGGGATTTCCTGTCAGTATTGAGCTCAGGAGAGGGAATTCACCAACCATATCAGCTTACTAGGAGATAGATAGCAAGGGCTGTCAACGTCACAAAGTCCACAACTTCCCAAGGGTCTCTGAACTCAGAAACTTCCCTTGAACGGAGATAAAACTTTGCAAAAAAACCTCAGTTCACCCAGGCTTAAAGGAAACCTGACCTCTATTCATCCCGAGGGTCATTTTGTTTGGAAGGCACGTGTTTTCCTGCAGAAGCAGCTGCAATAGAATAGAATAGAGCTGGAAGGGACCTCGGAGGTCGTCTAGTCCAGCCCCCTGCTCAAGCATCAGTGAAAAGTCTGGAAGCCGTTCCCACACGTGTGCTTCTTCTCCAGGGGCGAAGGCACCCCGCTCTAGGCAGTCCTCGATTTACGACCGCAATTGAGCCCAAAACGTTTGTTGCCAAACGAGACCGTTGCTAAGACAGCGCTGCTCCATTTTACGACCTTTCTCGCCACAGCTGTTAAGCGAATCACCGCAGTTGCTAAGTGAAGCTGGCTTTCCCCCACTGACTTTGCTCGTCCGAAGGTCACAAAGGGGGATCACACGACCCCGGGATGCCGCGACCGTCATAAATATGAGTCAGCTGCCAAGCGTCTGATCTTCTAGTCCAACCCCCTACTTGAGCAGGAAACCCTATACCACTTCAGGCAAATGGTTGTCCATCTCTTCTTAAAAGCCTCCAGTGATGGAGAACCCACAATTTCTGAAGGCAAGTCGTTCCACTGATGAATTGTTCTCACTGTCAGGAAATTTCTCCTTAGTTCTAGGTTGCTTCTCTCCTTAATTAGTTTCGATCCATTGCTTCTTGTCCTGCCTTCTGGAAAATTAGCTTGACCCTCTCTTTGTGCAGCCCCTCAAATATTGGAATACTGCTATCCTCTCATCCTGCTATCACATTCATCTTTTCCTCCAAAGATGCCCTTGGTTTGAAAACTGGCAAGTCAGCAATTACAAAGCAACACTTACAGTAGTTTCTTTTTCTTATCAAGCAACTGTCTTTTTTTTTTAAAAAAAAAAATCCATTTAGGAATTTACCCAGAGAACCCCATGCTGATGTCATTCATGGACCAAGTCAAGGGACTTTCTCTACCACTATAAACTGGTCTCTTTTTCTCTTCAAATGTCTGCCCGAACAGCTCCTTATGAAACGGATAAGTCATCAATCCTCAGAATTGTCTAGGCAGGAAAACACTTGATTATACTTATAAATTAAATATAGGTTTTAGTAAAAAGGATTAGAAGATTAGATCATTAGACTTCATTTACAATCTTTATTGTGTCAAAACAATTCATTGGCAGACACCCAAAATTTCCAACCCAGAAAATGTCAGTTTTGGAGCCCAAAGAGTGTGGAGATGGGATGAGACAAGAGATTAGTATTTCTCAATCTTGGCCACCTGACAATATGTGGACTTCAACTCCCAGAATTCCACAACCAGCTTGCTTGCTGACTGGGGAATTCTGGCAGTTGAAGTACCCAGGGTTGAGAGACACTGTTTTAGGCTAAACAGTGGGAATGTACTCCAATAAAGGAGAATATTTGTAGCTCAGACTTGAAATGAGGGGTCCTTGGTTGTTTTCATGCAGACATTTCATTACCAAACTAGGTAACATCATGAAGAGAAGGGCTAGAGGTGACATGATAGCAGTCTTCCAGTATCTCAGGGGCTGCCCCAAAGAAGAGGGAGTCAAGCTATTCTCCAAAGCACCTGAAGGCAGGACAAGAAGCAACGGATGGAAACTAATCAAGGAGAGAACCAATCTAGAAATAAGGAAAAATTTCCTGACAATTAGAACAATTAATCAGTGGAACAAATTGCCTCAGTTGTGAATGCTCCAACAGTTTTTAAGAAGAGACTGGACAACCATTTGTCTCAAATGATACAGAGTTTCATGCCTGAACACAGAGTTGGACTAGAGACCCCCAAAGTCCCTTCCAATTCCTATTCCTATTCCTATTCCTATTCCTATTCCTATTCCTATTCCTATTCCTATTCCTATTCCTATTCCTATTCCATTCCATTCCATTCCATTCCATTCCATAATTTCTATTCTATTCTATTCTATTCTATTCTATTCTACTCTATTCTATTCTATTCTATTCTATTCTATTCCATTCCATTCCATTCCATTCCATTCCATAATTTCTATTCTATTCTATTCTATTCTATTCTATTCTATTCTATTCTATTCTATTCTATTCTATTCTATTCTATTCTATTCTATTCTATTCCATTCCATTCCATTCCATTCCATTCCATTCCATTCCATTCCATTCCATTCCATTCCTATATTCTATTCTATTCTATTCTATTCTATTCTATTCTATTCTATTCTATTCTATTCTATTCTATTCTATTCTATTCTATTCTATTCTATTCTATTCTATTCTATTCCATCATCAGTGCTAGAAGGGAATGATGTTTGTGGAGAGGAAGAGGAGGAGGAGAAGAAGGAGGAAGACTGTAGGGTCCTTGGTGCTGTCTGACCTTGGATGTATTATTGCAGATGTTTCATTACCAAACTAGGTAACATCATCAGTGGTCAGACGTGACTATTATAGCTGCTATTGAAAACATGGGCAGAAACGCACATTCTCACCTCTGCAGGAATGCTTTCTTGAAAACTTGGGTAGAGTGCTAAGGGATGTTGGCTGAGGCAATACTCAACTTGAGCAACCTGGTCCTTCCGGGTTTGGCTCATCAGGCTGAGCTTCGAAGTGTAGCTCTGTGGCTCGGTTAGCATCTTTCTGGATCTCTGGGATGCTCTGAGAAGATTCTTGGGTTTCTCGGAGGGAAGAAGAGAGTCAGGTCCCCTCGCTGGTTGGGCGATGATACCCTCATTTACAGGAAGGAAGCCCTCTCTGGAATAATCCAAATTGCTCCTCAGAAACCTCCAGTGTTGGCTGTTCAAGGAACTGGAGAATCTGGATTTGTGACCGCCGGGCCGTTGAGAAAACTGGAAAGGCATGCCTTCACCAGCTTGACCTGAAAAAAAAATAGCCACGCTTGTTAGGGGTTCTCACTTGGTTTGGCTGACCTTGCAACGGCTGGAGTGGGCTGAGCCACCCACGCCAAGCAGGCGGAGCTGTTCTCCGTGACTGAATTTACATCTGTGTTGAGGAAAGCTTCTTGGCTTAATTTCATAATTGCGATTTATTCATGCCAGATGTTTTTCAGCCTCTAGAGCAGAAGGATGCAGCTTCTGATGGCACCAGGGGATTTGCACAGCAGACTGAGAGCAATGCCATTTTTTTCCCCTGACGCCTTCGCCCCCACCAAAACACCCCAGAGATAGAAAAAAGGGGACAGCCCCTACTCCCTCTGGGGGATCCTGACAGTCACAGGAAAAAAATGCTGTTTGGATAGCATTTTGGGAGCACTCTCTGATGTAATGTCTCCATAGATGTCATTCCTAAAATTCAGCTACTTTTCCTACGGTGCTCTATTCATTGATTGATTTTCTCCAGACTTCCAGGTGTTATGGGAAGTCTGGCAGCGATCTTTTCCTCTCAAAAATGAATTCGACAAAAATGTACTTGCTGTAATTTGCTATAAGTTTTTGTTAAGTAGGGGCAGCAGAATTATTATAAATATAGATCGCTGCGAACATGTATTGTGGGATGTGCTTTTTACTCATAAAAAATGAAAGTATTATCTCAGGGAATTTTTTTCTGTATGATTCTTATTCCTCTTTCACTCCTGTCAAACTCATTCTGGTTCTCACAATGTGGATGTAACACCGGAGTAATAACGTGAAAGAGGGAAGAGGAAGAGGAGGAGGAGGAGGACTGTGGGGTCCTTGGTGCTCTCGGAGCTGGGTGGTTTTCTTGCAGACGTTTCATGACCCAACTAGGTAACATCATCAGTGCTAGAAGGGAGTGGGCTTTGCAGAGAGGAGGAGGAGGAGGAGGAGGAGGAGGAAGACTGTGGGGTCTTTGGTGTTCTCTGAACTCGGCTGTTTTCTTTCAGACATTTCATGACCCAACTAGGTAACATCATCATGCTAGAGGATGGGCTTTGCAGAGAGGGTGAGGAGGAGGGAGGAAGGGGGAGGACTGTGGGTCTTTGGTGCTCTCTGAGCTTGGTTATTTTCTTGAAGATGTTTTCATTACCAATCAGTAACTCATCAGTGCTAGAAGGGGGAGGGTTTTGCGAGGAGGAGGAGGAGGGGGTGGAGGAGGAGGAGGAGGAGGAGGGATGAGGAGGAGGAGGAAAGGAGGAGGAGGGGAGGGGACGACGAGGAGAAGGAGATTTTCATGAAATGTAAACTTTTCATGAAATTTAAACTTTTCATTAGATGTATATTGATATTACTAACATTACAGTTCTACTTTTATGCTCATTTTTAACCCTGTATGTATGTTTAAAAAATCTGTAATGTTCATTAAAAAACAGCACACTCCCCCATGCCCCCCCCAAACATACACCGAATTTTGAGGGAGAAACTCTCCTTGCTGGTTCTTGTGATTCTTTTAAAACTGCTGGCCCAGTGGCAGTTTCTATATCTGATGAACTTTTTTTGTGAGCATCGCCAGTCGATTTCTGCTCTACATAATAGCGGGCAGAGAATCAAGGGGGGGGGGTCTCTCTCCCCTTGTGAACGTAATGTAGCCCACGTTAAGGGGTACAGGTAGTCCTCAACTTACAACCACAGCGGAGCCCAAAATTTCTATTGCAAAGCAGGACGGTGGCTAAGTGAGTTTGTCCCCGTTTTACAACCTTTCTTGCTGCAGTTGTTAAATGAATCCCTGCGGTTGTTAAGTTAGTAACATGGATGGGTGAGGCCGCAAAAGGTGATCACATGTCCCTGGGACACTGCAACGGTCATCAATACGAGTCAGTTGCCAAGTGTCTGAATTTTGATCATGAGACCGTGGGGATGCTGCGACGGTCGTTAAGGGTGAAAAGCAGTCATAAGTTACTTTTTTCAGTGCCGTTGTAACTTTGAATTGTCACTAAACGAACGGTTGTAAGTCAAGGATTACCTGTAGTTAAAAAAAACAATATAAGCTTTATACCAGGGGTCTTCAAACTTGGCCACTTTAAGACTTGTGGACTTCAACTCCCAGAATTCCTGAGCCAGCCATGCTGAGGAGAAAGGGAGAGTTTCCAAGCTGAGCCATGCTGGCTCAGGAATTCTGGGAGTTGAAGTCCACAAGTCTTGAAGTGGCCAAGTTTGAAGACCCCTGCTTTATACCAAGCTACAGAATTAAACAAAGATGCTATTTTGTTTTCATTTTAACAGAACAATGGCTCACTTTTCATTTGAATTTTTTTATTTTATTCACTTATAAAATACGAAAATACAAAAGCAAATAGTAGGGAATGAAGGTAAGGGAAATGGAAAAGAGAAGTGTGGAAAACGGGGGGGGGGGGGGGGGGGGGGGGGGGGGGGGAAAGGCATTGACTTCCGAATCCCTCTGTTGCAGTAAAATAAGGCATTAACATCGAACCTCAACTTAATACATTTCTAGGGTAGTATACCCTAGCCCAGAGGTAGGCAACCTTGGCTCTTGTATGACTCGTGGACTTCAACTCCCAGAATTCCTGAGCCAGCATGGCTCAGCTTGGAAACTCTCCCTTTCTCCTCAGCATGGCTGGCTCAGGAATTCTGGGAGTTGAAGTCCACGAGTCATACAAGAGCCAAAGTTACCTACCCCTGTCCTAGCCATTTCTATATCAACAAATCCGTATCAATGAAGGAGAATATTTGTAGCTCAGGGTTGAAATGAGGGCTCCTTGGTGCTCTCTGAGCTGGCTGGTTTTCTTGCAGACGTTTCATGACCCAACTAGGTAACATGATCAGTGCTAGTGCAACAAATCAGTCTAATCAATAAAGTCCAAAAATCAAAGTATCATTTTTTTCCACCTCAAGTACAAAGTCCAGAAGCAGTTTCCAAATAGAAACAAAAGTACTTATATTCTTTTCTTTTATCAAAGCAGTAAATTTAGCCATCTCTGCTAACTGAATAAGGGCTCACTTTATACCACTGTAGGATGGTTATAGCACAAATCCAGTTAGTTCTATCAGGGGACTGGAGGCTAAAACGTACAAGGAACGGTTGCTGGAATTGGGAATGTCTAGTTTAATGAAGAGAAGGATGAGGGGTGATAAGATAACAGTGTTCCAATATCTCAGGGGCAGCCCCAAAGAAGAGGGAGTCAAGCTCTTCTCCAAAGCATCTGAAGGTAAGATAAGAAGCAACGGATGGAAACTAGTCAAGGAGAGAAGCAACCTAGAACTAAGGAGAAACTTCCTGAGAGTTAGAACAATTAACCAGTGGAACAACCTGCCTCCAGAAGCTGTGAATGCTCCAACACTGGAAGTTTTTATGAAGAGATTGGACAACCATTTGTCTGAAATGGTATAGGGTTTCCTGCCTGAGCAGGGGGTTGGACTAGATGACCTTCAAGGTCCCTTCCATCATCACCATCATCATCATCGTCATCGTCATTATTATTATTATTATTATTATTATTATTATTATTATTATTATTATTATTATTATTATTATTATTATTATTATTATTATTATTATTATTATTATTATTATTATTATTGTTGTTGTTATTATTATTATTACTACTACTACTACTACTACTACTACTACTACCTTGGACCTTAGTCTTGGATAAATATATTTAGAACCACCATCTTTGACCTTTATCAGTGAAGATACTGTATAATAAGAAAAGAACATACCAGCAGCTAAAAGCAGCAGAGTAATCCAGCATTTGCATCCACATCAACAACGCACGATAGATTTTTTTTTGTAAATATTGCCTGAAAATGTTGTCTTGGGGTTGCACCTGGCAGCAGGCTTTAACTCTGCAGGAGAGGAGACAAGCGGTTGTGTTCCCAGAGGCGCCCCAGGAGAATCTGGTGTGTTTGGGATTGGTTGTTTTGACAACCAGCTCTGCCCAGCTATTTATGCATGAGAGCACATGCATATGCCTTTTCTTCTGAGCAAAAGTTGTCTGCAAGGGGGGAAATTGTCGGTGCCAAGGAGAGTATGGTTAATGCAGCACTTGAAGGAGGATTTGGCTTGTGTCACTCCGTGGTGGTTTAGAGATGGCTTAGGAAACTGGAAGCTAAAATATGAAGGACGGTTGCAGGAATTGGGTATGTCTAGTTTAATAAAGAGAAGGACCAGCGGTGACGTGATAGCAGTGTTCCAGTATCTCAGGGGCTGCCACAAAGAAGAGGGAGTCAAGCTGTTCTTCAAAGCACCTGAAGGCAGGACAAGAAGCAACGGATGGAAACTAGTCAAGGAGAGAAGCAACCTAGAACTAAGGAGAAACTTCCTGACAGTCAGAACAATTCATCAGTGGAACAACTTGCCTCCAGAAGTTGTGGGTGCTTCATCACTGGAGGTTTTCAAGAAGAGATTGGACAACCATTTGTCTGAAATGGTAGAGGCTTTCCTGCTTGAGCAGGAGACTGGACTAGAAGACCTCCAAGGTCCCTTCCAACTCTGTTATTCTGTTATTCCGTTAGTATAAGCAGTAGGACATTCAGGCAATGCTGGCGTCCATGCAGCCTAAAATCATAGAATTGTAGAGTTCAGGTGACCTCAGAAATCATTGAACCCAGCTACTGGCCAGGACATCTCTCAAGATCCAAGGCAGCTGGCATTTTGGACTCTTCACTTATTTGCTCAAGCCATATGGTCACTAGGTAGCTGGAGCCAGATACTAGTGTAAGTACTGCTTTACACCACACTGGTGAGACCACACTTGTAATATGGCATCCAGTTCTGGTCACGATGATTAAAAAAAAGATGTTGAGACATCTAGAAAGAGTACAGAGAAGAGCAACAAAAATGAATAGGGGACTGGAGGCTAAAACATATGAAGAACGGTTGCTGGAATTGGATATGTCTATCAGGGGTCTTCAAATTTGGCCCTTTTATGACTTGTGGACTTCAAGTCCCAGAATTCCTCAGCCAGGCACACTGGCTGAGGAATTCTGGGAGTTGAAGTCCACAAGTCATAAAAGGGCCAAGTTTGAAGACTCCAGTCTAGTGTAATGAAGAGAAGGATGAGGGGTGACATGATAGCAGTGTTCCATTATTTGAGGGGCTGCCACAAAGAAGAAGGGGGTCAACCTATTCTCCAAAGCACCTGAGGGTGGGACAAGACACAATGGATGGAAACTCATCAAGGAGAGAATCTAAAACTAAGGAGAAATTTCCTGACAAAGCAATTAATCAGTGGAATAAGATGCCTCCAGAAATTGTGGGTGTTGAATCACTGGAGGTTTTCAAGAAGAGATTGAACCACCATTTGTCCGGAATGTATAGTGTCCCTTGCTCAAGCAGGGGGTTGGACTAGAAGACCTCCAAGGTCCCTTCCAACTCTTGTTATTCTGTACTGGGAACTTTTACAAGGAGTTAAGGGCAAGATGGGTGCTTTAAGCCTTTTTTGATTAATCACAATCACAATCACAATAGAGTTGGAAGGGACCTTGGAGGTCTTCTAGTCCAACCGCCTGCTCAGGCAGGAAACCCTATACCAGTGATGGTGAACCTTTTAGAGACCGAGTGCCCAAACTGCAACCCAAAACCCACTTATGCATCGTCGAGTGCCGGGTGGGCGTGGCCCATTGGGTGGGCGTGGCTGTGGTGGTAACGGCAGACTGGGTGGGACTAAAAAGTTCAATCAATCAATTCCAACTTTGCAAGATCTTTTTTTTCCCGTGAGAAGTTGAAATTGACTGATTGAACCTTTTTTTTTTTGCACACAGCGACGGAGGCCTAAAGCGAAAAGGTTTTATAAAATCCAGCTGAAGGCCTAGGACTGGGGCGACGGTGCGCGTGCCCACAGAGAGGGCTCTGAGTGCCGCCTCTGGCACCCGTGCCATAGGTTCGCCACCACTGCCCTATATCATTTGAGACAAATGGTTGTCCAATCTTCTTCTTAAGGTCTCCTACCAAAAAGCTTTTCAAATATGGCTATTGACCTGCTCTCTAAAGTATGATACATCTTTTGAGTTGACACCAGTTCTCGAATCTGGTTTAGCATCTTTTGCACAGCAAAATTGAACTTGGCACGGTGCAGAGCCTCTGTTCAAGGGTGTCCACAGGGTATAGTTCAAAAAACTGAAGATGGCAGCCACAACAGCACAACAGAGAGAGAGAGAGAGAGAGACACAGAGAGGTGGAATTTTGACCGTAAACCATCTAGATCTTTCTGACTATAGCCTGGGCAGGGCCTATTAAAGTCTAAAGCCGATGCTGTCTTAGATATCCCCCATATCTGGACAGTCAAATATCCCCCAAGTTAAACTTGACAAGATTGCATAAATACATCCATGAAATTACATTTGCAATAAGAAAGTATGGAAGTATTATGTAGTTCCAAGAAACAAGTACTTAGATTTTCCCAGTCTAGGTTTGCCTTGAGATTCTGTGGTGGAATCCATCCAAACATTAACCCCACCTGTCCTTGCTTAGCTTCCCATCCTTGGTCCTCTCCCTAAAAATGAGGGTTTTTTTTCTGGCTCTCAAAACAGGGTTTTCTGCCAGCAAAAGCTGATTGCAACCAAGGAAATTCAGTTGGACAAGTCCAGACAACTTTCCTTCTCTTCTCGTGCCAAAGCTTGCAATTCTTAATCAATGTGAAGCCTGCTACCTGTCTGCCTGGCTCGGTTGTGGCTTATCATGAAGTGTGAACCAGCTTGATTAAACCAAGGTCTTCCCAATTATTGAATATCTATCTGGACAGGCTGCAAATTTGATGGGGTACTTTTTTCAGACTTTTCTCATGGAACAAGGGGCTTTTGATTCAGTTGGCACTTGCATCTTTCATTCATGGGTGATGCTGGCTGAGATGTTTGGGAACTTCACTTCCAAAATATTTGGATGGTGCCGGAAAAGGAGTTAAAAATGTCCAGATTCCATCATCAAGTCCACCTTCACCCTAATCTGAAAACAACCGCTCTCTGATCATCTTCAAGTATTAAAGATAGAAGAACTGTAGGGTCCTTGGTGCTCTCTGAGCTTGGTGGTTTTCTTGCAGACGTTTCATTACCAAACTAAGTAACATCATCAGTGCTAGAAGGGAGTGGGGGTTTGCTCTCTGTTTATATGCAGTGGCTTGCCTTGTGAGTGTTGGTACCAACAGTGTTATATACTTATATATAAACAGAGAATAAACCCCACTTCTTCTAACACTGATGATGTTACCTAGTTGGGCAATGAAACGTCTGCAACAAAACCACCAAGCTCAGAGAGCACCAAGGACTCCATAGTCCTCCTCCTCCTCCTCCTTCTCCTCCACTCCATAAATCCCACTCTCTTCTAGCACTGATAACGTTACCTAGTTGGGCAATGAAACGTCTGCAACAAAACCACCAAGCTCAGAGAGCACCAAGGACTCCATAGTCCTCCTCCTCCTCCTTCCACTCCACAAATCCCACTCTCTTCTAGCACTGATGATGTTACCTAGTTGGGCAATGAAAAGTCTGCAAGAAAACCGCTAAGGTCAGAGAGCACCAAGGACCCCATTGTTCAACCATGAGCTACAAATATTCTCTTCTATTGATAGAAGAGTTAGCAGTTCTTTTCTAACATCCAGTATTTGACCTGGGGAGTGAACAACTCTTAGTCTGGGCCTACATCAGGGATAGGCAACCTTGGCTCTTTTATGACTCGTGGACTTCAACTCCCAGAATTCCTGAGTCAGCATGGTTGGTTCAGGAATTCTGGGTATTGAAGTCCACAAGTCATAAAAGAGCCAAGATTGCCTACCCCTGGCCTACATAATTCCAGAATCACAATACGGCTCATACTCCACCACTTTTGGAGACAATTGACCTGGGACTATGGAGAACACCAGAACATCCCCCATCACGCCTGAAAGGGGTTAATGAAACCTTATGGAAAAACCCTGAGTTTCAACTTCTAATATCGCTACCATTTAGTAGAACTTGGTGGAGGATTCGGGAAAATCCCCAGCCTAAGTCTTCTTAGAGATTATATCATATTGAAGTTCATGATTAACCGCAAAGACCACAGTGTTTGTGGTGTAGAGATATTTTGAGAAGGACATGTCTGTGGACCCTCAAAATGTTCCCCACGTGGCATTTCGCAAGGCTTGGCAAGCAAATGACTCAAAGAGTTCTACTCAACAGTATAACTGTTACACAATCTACTTACATTTGCAAATAAATTAGCACAAATGTTTTCTCTAAAATATTAAAGTTGCATTCCTTCACTAGGGATTCGTCCAAAGCAGCTGTGGGGTGTTGAAATCTGGACCGGATGTAGTGTTGTTGTCTTTTTCCCCAGGGCCAGAAAAACGAACTTTAGTAAAACAAGAAAAATTTCCTTCCGAAGCTATAAATTATTTTGACCGAATGTGTCCTCTTTTCTCCAGTTAGCAAAACATGATTTGTAAGCAGAGAAACAAGTAAACAACTGGCATTTTTCATAAAAACCATATGTCCCTACAATTATTCCCCATTTCTATTCTCCCAGCCAAAAAATACTTTTTGTTTCATTTCCAGGACCCAAGTCCCATGTTGACTGATTCTCCAAAACTTTCTTTGCAGAATTACTCACATGGGAAAAACCAGAAACAATGTTTTAGATGACTTCCTTCCTCTTTCAAAATAGCATTGCTAGGATTTGCTCTGCTGGTTTTGAGGCTACACACACACACACACACACACACACACACACAAATGCATATAGTTTTCCACATGCTAAAGACATTTTTGCATTTTTGCAGGGTTTCCACACCCTAACCCTAAACCTAACCCTTTTTTAACTTTAATTTTAATCATGATGAGATTGTTAGAGGTGTTGAGGATCCAGAGTCAGGAAAACAAATAGTTGTTGTTAGTTGCGAAGTCATGTTCGACTCCATGGACAACGTTCCTCCAGGCCTTCCTATCCTCTACCATCTTCTGGAGTCCATTTAAGCTCACGCCTACTGCTTCAGTGACTCCATCCAGCCACCTCACTCTCTGTCGTCCCCTTCTTCTATTGCCCTCAATCTTTCCCAGCATTATGCTCTTCTCCAGTGAGTCCTTCCTTCTCATTAGGTGGCCAAAGTACTTGAGTTTCAATTTCAGGATCTGGCCTTCTAAAGAGCAGTCAGGGTTGATCTCCTCTAGGACTGACTGGTTTGATCGCCTTGCAGTCCAGGGGACTCGCAGGAGTCTTCTCCAGCACCATAGTTCAAAGGCCTCAATTCTTTGGCGCTCAGCCTTTCTTATGCTCCAACTTTCACAGCCATACATTGCAACTGGGAAAACCATGGCCTTGACTATACGCACTTTTGTTGGCAGGGTGACGTCTCTGCTTTTTAGTATGCTGTCTAGATTTGCCATAGCTTTCCTCCCCAGGAGCAAGCGTCTTTTAATTTCTTGGCTGCAGTCTCCATCTGTGGTGATCTTGGAGCCCAGGAAGATAAAATCTGTCACTACCTCCATTTCTTAACAAATAGGAAATAAACGAATCAGCAAGCTGCTTCATGTAACCCTGCAAAAATACATTAAAAAACCAACAGACAAAAAAAAAAGACAAACCCAATCTGTTCATCGATTAACCATCAATTAAAGTTTCTCCTTATGTGCCAGATGGAACAAGGAGATTTTAACAGCTTTCCCAAAAGCCAAATGAGACGGGGCTGATTCAGTCTCTGTGGAAAAGTGTCCCAAAGTGTGGAGGTTCTCTATGAAAAAGCTCCTTCTGAAGCCTATCAGATAGCAGCCCCCAAGGAACACGACAGGCAGAGGACTATAGGAGCAGGTGGCTCTTCAAATATCAAGATTGTCAAGTCTTCTTTAAGAATAACAGAATAACAGAATTGGAAGGGACATTGGAGGTCTTCTAGTCCAGCCCCCTGCTCAGGCAGGAGACCCGATACCATTTCAGACAAATGGTTGTCCAATTTCTTCTTAAAAACCTCCAGTGTTGGAGCATTCACAGCTTCTGGAGGCAGGTTGTTCCACTGATTAATTGTTCCAACTGTCAGGAAATTTCTTTGTTCTAGGTTGCTTCTCTCCTTGATTAGTTTCCATCCTTTGCTTCTTGTTCTTTCTTCAGGTGCTTTGGAGAATAGCTTGACTCCCTCTTCTTTGTGGCAGCCCCTGAGATGTTGGAACATTTTAGCTCTTCTTTGTTTGAAGGAGTGTTTCCTCATCTCCTAGCATAATTTTTGTCGTAGGTACTATCCGAGGCTTTTCAGCAAGACAGAGGTAGGCAACCTTGGCTCTTTTGTGACTCGTGGACTTCGACTCCCAGAATTCCTGAGCCAGCCATGCTGAGGGGAAAGGGAGAGGTTTCCAAGCTGAGCCATGCTGGCTCAGGAATTCTGGGAGTTGAAGTCCACGAGTCATAAAAGAGCCAAGGTTGCCTATCCCTGGTCTAGTAGTTATTTCTAGGCACCAGGCTAAAAACAAGGAGGCAGGGAGTTCTAATCTTGCCTTAGATATGGAAGCCAACTGGGTGACTTTGGCCAATCACCAGGAGACTGTGAGTTCTAGTCCTGTCTTAGGTATGAAAGCCAGTTGGGTGAGTTTGTCCAGTCACTCTCTCCCAGCCTAACTCATCTTATTGGTTGTTGTTGTGGGGAAAATAGGAGAAAGAAGGTTGTTTGTAATTATAATAAAAGTGGGCTACAAATAAATAAATAAATGTCGTGGGTGATGTCATCAGGGCTGAGATTCACCTGTGCAGGTCATCTGCTTTCCTCCATCTTCAGGATCCTGGATCATGAGTCCAACAGCCTATAAGCATCTGGATGTTAACACAAACATGCAAGCATAATCACAAAAGTCATGGATCCTGAAGTGAGGCCCAGGAGTTTCACTCTTATCTGTCCCCTCCAAATATTAATTTGTGACAAGTATACGTAGAGGAGGAGGAGGACAATGACGACGGGGAATTACACTTCCTGTGATGTTCTTCATTCTTTTCCTTCCTTCCGAATTTGACAATGACGATTTTGTCATTGTGGGATTTTTGTGTGGGCGCACTTTCCTATCACTGTTGCTTCCCTGTAATTATTTTCGATCAGTTTCTGCTTTGCTATAACATCTGCTTTCGCAATGTCTCGGTCTTGGAGGCCATCCAAGGAAGCAAAGATGACATCCAGCTGATCAGATACTAACCTGTTTGGGAGGCTGTTCTTTAAGGAAAGTTTCAAATAAGCTGGAAAAGTAGTGGAGAGGATCAGGGGATCAATGAAGAGAGATTGAAGTAGCTGGTCATGGGTCCCCTTCAAAAGAGAAGGCTTCAGACATTGAGAGTGTCACACAGCAGAAGATCCAGAACTGGTCTCTAATGAATCAGAATCAGAATAGAGCTGGAAGGGGCCTTGGAGGTCTTCTAGTCCAGACCCCTGCTCAAGCAGGAGACCCTATATCTTTTCAGACAAGTGGCTGTCCAGTCTCTTCTTAAAAACCTCCAGTGAGGGAGCACCCACAAGGTCTGAAGCAAGCTGTTCCACTGGTTAATTGTCCTCACTGTTAGGAAGTTTCTCCTTAATTCCAGGTTGCTCCTCTTCTACTCAAGCAGGAGACCCAATACCAAGGATCTCCAACCCTGACTACTTTAAAACTTGTGGACTTCAATTCCCAGAATTCTTCAGGCAGCATGGGTTTGCTTCGTGGCTGGCTGAGGAATTCTGGGAGTTGAAGTCCACAAGTCTTAATGTAGCCATTTTTGGAGATCTCTGGTGTAGGATCTCCTGCTTGAGCAGGGGGTTGGGTTAGAAGATCTCCAAGGTCCCTTCCAATTCTGTTATTCCATTATGTAGTCTCTCGTCCTTGTAGTATAACTGCACGTGGCTAACGGTTTCGCCTTTTCTCCCTCCCACTTGGGAGAGAAATCAATTTCACAAGAGATTAAAAAAAAATCAAATGACATTACCCCCCAAAAGTTGATCAAAAGATATGCGAGGGCTAGTAACAAAAACACATCCAAAGTTCTCAGCAGGCCACAAGGTCCTGATCCACTTGGGATCAAGAGTCGTCAAGTCATTTGAGGCAACAGATTGCTTTCAAGTTAAGTGTCTGTTCCCAAAGAGGAAGGAGAAAAGTAAATATTGAACTGAGCCTACATAGAATGCCCAACTTGTACAAATAAATAAGGAGAGCTTAAGCCACATGCAAAGCAATTAAAACTAAACACATCTAACTGGAGCAGTTAAGCACAGAGAGAGACAGAAATACTACGATTCCCAACGCAAAGTCCTCTGCCACAGATAATCCTTGACTTATGACCCCAATTGAGCCCAAACTTTCTGTTGCTAAGCAAGACAGTTGTTAAGTGTGTTTTGCCCCATTTTATGACCTTTCTTGACGGAGTTGTTAAGTGAATCACTGCAGATGTTCAGTTAGTAACACGGTCGTTAAGTGAATCGGATGTTCCCATTGACTTTGCTGCTCACAAGGTCACAAAAGGGGATCACACGACCCCGGGACGCTGCAACTGACATAAATACGAGTCAGTTGCCGAGTGTCTGAATTTTGATCACGTGACTATGGGGATGCTGCGACGGTCTGTGTGAAAACACTTTTCTCAGTGCCGTTGTAACTTTGAACGGTCACTAAATATAAGTCAAGGACTGCCTGTATTTTGTAAGCTGGACACACACACACACACACACACACACACACACCCTCAATTTATTGGAAATACCAGCTGTTGGGAAGGTGGAATTTCCACTCGTTTTGTCAGTTCAGGCACAGAAAGATTTTGCTCTATTTCCCCAAAAACTGCTTCCTCCCCCCCCTTTTTTTTTTAAAGAACAGCTTTTTTTAATTTCTGCCTAGGCTTGGGAAATCTTCTGAACATACATGCTATAACGCCCACGTCTGAGACATATATAGGATTTAAATTCTACTTGGCATTTAGACTGGCAGGGAAGAACAGAAAAGTGAAGGTTATCTACTTAGTCACAACAGCTTCCCTGGCAAATGACCACCAGACAAGAATTAGTCAGTTTATCTTACTTCTTTTTTCTTCTTCCGTTCTATCATACCTGATTCTTGGAAACTGCCTGGACAGGTTTCTGCAGGTTTCTAGGCATTTCTTTAAAAAAAAATGGTTTGCCATTGTCTCCTTCCTAGGGCTGAGAGGAAGTGACTGGCCCAAGGTCACCCCAGCTGGCTTCATGCCTAAAACAGGAGCAGAGCTCACAATCTTCCAGTTTCTCGCCTGATGCCTTAACCAGTACACTATACTGCCTCTCTTATTCCATTTCCGCAGGCAGGATATTTCTTCTAATGTAGGGGTCTTCAAACTTGGCCCTTTTATGACTTGTGGACTTCAACTCCCAGAATTCCTCAGCCAGCGTGAGGAATTCTGGGAGTTGAAGTCCACCAGTCATAAAAGGGCTAAGTTTGAAGACCCCTGGTTTAGATGGTGGACTTAACAACTGCCTGATTTGCTTAACAATTGTGTGTGTGTGGGGGGGGGGAAGGTTGTAAAATTGCGACTCACTTTACAATGACCTGGCTTAACAATACGTAGAAATTCTGGTTCCACTGGTTCCATTATCTGCATTAGGGCCTATAAACAAAGCAGTAGGATTTTCATATTTTATTCTTGTCTACCTCCAAGCTCCAACCAAACAAGAAACAGGCAGCATTTCTTGTGGTATCGGTTTCCTGAGTTGGCCAACTACAAAGAGCTGTTACAGGAGCTTTCTCCTTAAGGGGGCAAAAAGCAGTCACTTTCCCTAAAGGGATTGGCTTTCACTGTTTCCCTCCAAACTATAAAATAGTATTGGTAGTCCTTGCCTATACCTGTAGACTTCTAAAAGGGACTTTCTCATTCAAACTTTCCCTATTTATGCAACTGCGTGACTGCACAGCTTCAGCAATTAAAATCTGTATTTCCTGCCTTCCTTTCTGTTTGTCTACAGCTGGACTGCAGGAATAAATCCAATGCAGAATATCTATGTTTTCCCCAAACAGGCAGACAAACAGACCAGGAGCCCCATTAAATTCTATTTACTGCAGAACCCTTGCCCGGCAGAATCTAAATTATATTTTCTCAGTCCCACCTAGGTTTTGAATAAAGGATGTAACATCATGCACATCAGCCCCAGATGCTGTAGCCATCAAGGAGAGAAAAAAACTACTCACAACCAGATTAGGATCTTCAATTAAGGGGTCATTCTAGAGATAAAATTGAGTACAGTAGTCCCTGACTTAACAACAGTTTGTTTAGTGAACATTTGAAGTTACAACGGCATTGAAAAAAGTGGCTTATGACTGTTTTTCACACGTAGACCCTTGTGTCATCCCCATGGTCAGGGGTAGGCAACCTTGGCTCTTTTATGACTCGTGGACTTCAACTCCCAGAATTCCTGAGCCAGCCATGCTGAGGGGAAAGGGAGAGTTTCCAAGTTGAGCCATGCTGGCTCAGGAATTCTGGGAGTTGAAGTCCACGAGTCATAAAGCGGCCTAGGCCTAGGCCAGAGGTAGGCAACCTTGGCTCTTTTATGACTCATGGACTTCAACTCCCAGAATTCCTGAGCCAGCCATGCTGAGGGGAAAGGGAGAGTTTCCAAGTTGAGCCATGCTGGCTCAGGAATTCTGGGAGTTGAAGTCCACAAGTCATAAAAGAGCCGAGGTTGCCTATCCCTGACCATGGTCGTGTGATCAAAATTTAGATGCTGGGCAACTGACTCATATTTATGACGGTTGAAGTGTCCTGGGGTCATGTGGTCTTTTTTGCCACCATCTGACCAGCAAAGTCAATGGGGACGCCAGATTTCATTTAACAACCGTGGCAAGAAAGGTCATCAAATGGGGCAAACCTCATTTAAGAAACATCTCACTTAGCGACAGAACTTTTGGGGCTCAACTGTGGTCGTACGTCAAGGACCATCTGTAGAGGTGATTCGCCTTTCTTGCTAAATAGACGAAAGGCAGTCCGATGTGGTATCAGTTTCTGGGTTGCTAGAAAAGTAAACATTTAACATAGGAGAGAGAGAGACAGAGATTTGGCAAAGGATAAGGGAAGGTTTTCCCCAAGATTTACACATATAGACACGCCCGGATTTCAAAGTAGTAATTTTATTTATAGAAAGTCCCGTGGATTAAGAACAAGTTCCTATCTCTGCCTTTAACTCAAACTTGTATATAGGTCAGAAGTTGTACTTACAAATGGACTGCCTATTAGCAAAAAATTGTAGCCCCCACACCACCTGTCCTTCGACAAAATGCTGAAGTTGCACAACGCTTCCAGGAAGTGAGGAAGAACGACTGCATACAGGTAGTCCTCAACTTACCACCACAATCGAGCCCAAAAGTTCACATTTGTCAAGTGAATTTTGTCCCATTTTACGACCTTTCTTGCCACAGTTGCTAAGTGAATTAGTGAATTAGTGAATTAGTGAATTAGCAACTGTTGTTAAATTAGTAACACGGTTGTTAAGTGAATCTGGTTTTCCCCATTGAGTTTGCTTGTCAGAAGGTCGAAAAAGGAGATCACGTGACCCCCGGGGACGCTGCAACCGTCATAAATGTGAGTCAGTTCCCAAGCGTCTGAATTTTGATCGCATGACCACGGGGATGCTGTCGTGTGAAAAACAGTCATAAGTCACTTTTCTCAGCGATGTGGTAATTTCGAACGGTCACTAAATGAACTGTTGTAAGACAAGGACTACCTGTATTAAAAATGTGTGGCTTCAGCGTTTCTTGAAAACATTGTGAGGCTTCCACACTTTGTCGGCTTCAAGGTACACCGGACTAGAAATTCAAATCATATAAGTCTGTGCTACTTTTATTTTAGCTTATAGCAGGGGTTTTCAAACTTGGCCCCTTTAAGACTTGTGGACTTCAACTCCCAGAATTCCTCAGCCAGCCAGCTGCAAACCGTCATAAATACGAGTCTGTTGCCAAGCGTCTGAATTTTGATCACATGACTGTGTGGCTGCTACAACAGTCGTGAGTTGAAAAACAGTCATCAGCCATTTTGTTCAGTGCTGTTGTAACTCTGAACAGTCACCCTATGAATAGTTGTAATTTGAAGACCACCTGTATTTTTCAGTTTATGAACAAAATACATAAAATGATAAGAACTATTTTATTTTGTCATTTAACAACAACATTTATTTATTTATTTCATCCTAGCTTACAGCCGATGAGAGCAACTGGAGCAACTTTAAGATGTGTGGGCTTCACTTCCAGTGTTGGAGCATTCACCGCTTCTGGAGGCAGGTTGTTCCACTGGTTAATTGTTCTAACTGTCAGGAAGTTTCTCCTTAGTTCTAGGACCTAGAACTAAGGAGAAACTTCCTGACAGTTAGAACAATTAACCAGTGGAACAACCTGCCTCCAGAAGCGGTGAATGCTCCAACACTGGAAGTTTTTAAGAAGAGACTGGACAGCCATTTGTCTGAAATAGTATAGGTTTCCTGCCTGAGCAGGGGGTTGGACTAGATGACCTCCAAGGTACCTCCCAACTTTATTATTATTATTATTATTATTATTATTATTATTATTATTATTATTATTATTATTATTATTATTATTATTATTATTATTATTATTATTATTATTATTATTATTATTATTATCATTATCATTATCATTATCATTATCATTATTATTATTATTTGAAAAACAGTGAACTAGAATAAAGAAACGAATTAAACTGAGCAATGAGTCTTGATTCCTACTTTAGGTACCAAACCATGGTTTATTTAACTACAATGTTCTGAATAAAACATAAAGCATTAGGTTCACACAGTCTACTCCAAGCCACATCCTAGCTTAGAATAGCAAAATTCCAAATATCGGGTCAGCAGCAATCTGAATTCACAGGAAAGACGATGGTCCGTCAAGCCGATTGTGGAGGGATTCCATAGAAATGCCTGCACAGTTTTCTTGGCAACAAAATCAATAAAAGGGAAGAAGGGAAGCGTAGGATTAAAAGGAAAGCAGTTTGTTTGTTTTTAAAAAAGAAGACTTGCAATACACAGACCGTGGGAGTGCTTTAGTTAGGACCTACGCAATTATTTATTTGCTAAGGTAAATGAATGGGAAGTGAAACTGAATGGGATGGGGATTCCCTGAAGAATAACAGTGGGTGAATTTAGGCAATAAATTAGCATTTCACCGAGTCAAGATCAGTTCTTCTCTATCTGGATCGCAAGCAGGAAAGGGACTCAAGCGCAGAGATGCTCAAGCAAGCTTTCCTCACCGTCCTTCTTCTTCTGGCTTGTTGCGTGGCTCTCATGAAAGGTAAGAAAAGTGACCTGGTTCTCTTTTGGGTTCTAGAAGGGAGGCATTACCAAGCTGGCCCCCAGATTTTCAAGACCCCTTTCCTGATTCTTCTACTTCTCGCCCCATTGTCCTTTGTGCAAGTTCTTGGCGTAACTTCGTGTACCCTTTTTGCAACCTAGAAATAAGGAGACATTTCCTGACAGAACAATTGGGAACGGCTTGCCTTCAGAAGTTGTGAGCGCTCCATCACTGGAGGTTTTTTTAAGAAGAGATCGGACAGCCATTTGTCTGGAATGGTATAAGGGTTTCCCGCTTGAGCAGGGGGTTGGACTAGAAGACCTCCAAGGTCCCTTCCAACTCTGTTATTTATTATTTGGTCTCGCTTTCTGTATTCCTAGCCCTTTGGGATAACTGTTTCTGGCTTTGAAGGGGGAAAAACAGAGTCGAAAGGATCTGGCTTAGGAAAATAAGACTTGCCTTATGGAACAGGGTCAAGAGAAGGCAGCTGCTGAGCCCACTAAAGGAATGTATTCATGGGTGAAACCATACCTGCAATCCATGCTATTTATTTGCCATCTCTGTTTGAGAGATTCCCAATCCTAAGGTTCCCCCTTTGGGACCGATCAGATAGCACCTCACGTCTTTTGTAGAAGAAGCTGCCCCTTCTCATGAAAATCAGTTGGCAGGGAAAAACAGCAGGGGTGAATTTAGCCAATAAATTAACCGTTGGCCAAGATACTGAATCACCACAAGTAGGAATGGAGATTCAGCCCAGAGATAATCATACAAAAGTTTCTTTCCCTTCCTTGTCCTTCTAGCTTGCTGTGTAATTCTCATGCAAGGCAAAACTATTCCCCCCCCCCCCCTTTTCCTTCTTTGGTTTTAGCAGCATGTCCAAGTTCACCCCAGATTTTCAAGAGCGGGGTGTCCCCCAATAGACCCCTTTCCTGTTTCTTCTAGTTTTTTGCTCCTTCCTCCTTTGTGCAAGTTGTTTGTGTCCCTTTCTGTACTCCTCTATTCC
Organism: Azemiops feae; assembly: GCA_023970755.1. Classification (NCBI taxonomy): domain Eukaryota; kingdom Metazoa; phylum Chordata; class Lepidosauria; order Squamata; family Viperidae; genus Azemiops; species Azemiops feae. Next base: position 398,968 of record JALGBA010002670.1, read on the forward strand.
CAGGGGAATGTCTGTTTCTGGCTTTGACAATTATCAGTAGAGAAATTATAGATTTCTGGGATTTAGCTGGGATAGGAGAAATATTTTTTTCCCCCCATGTACGCTGCTGGTCTAAGTCATAGTATAGTTTGATTTTACTTCACTGTAATGCACAAAGACTCTGGAGAGAGAAAGAGAAATTAAAAATAAGGGCAAATGAGCTATGTCCATGACCTTGTATAAACTATGACACAGTAAATAATGAAACATTCAGCGCAGAAGCTGGATTTGCACAGCAATATCATTTTTAATTCTTTGTAACATGAAGTTTGTGCTCCTCACTGAGATTGACTAATGCACAACACACACACAATTTCTCCTTAATTCCTGATTGCTTCTCTCCTTGATTAGTTTCCATCCATTGCTTCTTGTCCTGCCTTCAGGTTGATAGAATAGGTTGATCCCCCCCCCCTTTTCTTTGTGGCAGCCCCTTAAATATTGAAAGACTGCTATCATGTCACCCCCTAGTCCTTCTTTTCGTTAAACTAGACATACCCAATTCCTGCAGTGGTTCTTTCATATGTTTTAGCTTAATGATAGCTTAAGAATATAAAATGATGCATATAAAATAAGGGAATCCTTCAAAGAGGGAAAGTTGCCTTTAAATCCTAGAGGAAATAACAGCAAAAGTGATAACTTCTATAGGAAAAGAATCCCATCCCTAACAAAAGGGATGTTTTGAAGACCAAGTCAGTCAGGAATTAACCCAACTATGTAGTAACGAGCTGCCCATAGTTAAAACTGATTAAATTATCCACTGGACTGTCCTGCCTTTAGGTGCTTTGGGGAACAGGTTGACACCCCCTCTCATAATAATAATAATAATAATAATAATAATAATAATAATAATAATAATAATAATAATAATAATAATAATAATAATAATAATAATAATAATAATAATAATAATAATAAAGTTGGAAGGGACCTTGGAGGTCATCTAGTCCAACCCCCGGCTCAGGCAGGAAACCCTATACCATTTCAGACAAATGGCTGACCAGTCTCTTCTTAAAAGCTTTCAGTGTTGGAGCACTCACAGCTTCTGGAGGCAGGTTGTTCCACTGATTAATTGTTCAACTATCAGGAAATTTCTCCTTAGTTCTAGGTTGCTTCTCTCCTTGATTAGTTTCCATCCGTTGCTCCTTGTCCTGCCTTCAGGTGCTTTAGACTAGAGAATAGCTTGACTCCCTGTTCTTTGTGGCAATCCCTCAGATATTGGAAGACTGCTATTCTGTCACCCCAGTCCTTTTCTTCATTAAACTAGACATACCCAATTCCAGCAACCGTTCTTTGTATGTTTTAGCCTCCAGTCCCCTAATCATCTTAAAGTTACTGGGTTGACAAACACTGCTTTAGACGATTGTGACTGATGGGTGAAGAATTCACCTTCTCTAAATAACCTCTTGCAGGATTGCCCACCTCCAGCCGTGAGCGCTGTTTGTGCAAAAGATCAGGAATGCTGTCTGTGAAGATGGACCGGGTGGCCACAGTGGAGTACCACCAATCAAGCGGCAGCTGTGGCCGAGAGGAATTGCTGTAAGTCCTGTTCTCTTCTCCTGTTGAAGCTATTGAATTGCTCTATAGCAGGGGTCTTCAAACTTGGCCACTTTAAGACTTGTGGACTTCAACTCCCAGAATTCCTCAGCCAGCCCTGAGGGCTGGCTGAGGAATTCTGGGAGTTGAAGTCCACAAGTCTTAAAGAGGCCAAGTTTGAAGACCCCTGCTCTATAGGTGGTTCTTGACTTATGATCACAACTGTCCAAAATTTCCATTGCTAAGCGAGACAGTTCTAGTTTTACAATCAAACGCTTAATAAACAACGTGTGGTCTGGGTCCATTAATGTCCCTTTTATGACATTCTTTCCACAGCTGTTAAGTGAATCATTGCCATTGTTCAGTCAGTAGCAAGGTTATAAAGTGAATCTGGCTTCCCCTTTGACTTAGATGTGGCTTAAACTGACTGAAATGTATGGAAGTAAATGCTTTCCATGCTGACTTACAGTGAGGAAAAAGAGAGAGAGACTTGTTTAATTGGTTTTATTAGTGACTGGAAACCCCTTATGGACTTTTTTGCTGAAAAAAGTGGGGGAAATAACTTGTAATTTAGGGGTTTGATGATTAGACGGTGTAGACCAGGGGTAGGCAACCTTGGCTCTTTTATGACTCATGGACTTCAACTCCCAGAATTCCTGAGCCAGCATGGCTCAGCTTGGAAACCTCTCCCTTTCCCCTCAGCATGGCTGGCTCAGGAATTCTGGGAGTTGAAGTCCACAAGTCATAAAAGAGCTAAGGTTGCTTACCCCTGGTGTATACTATGGAAAGAAGGAAGCTATGTTGTAACCTTTGAGAGAGAGGCTAACTATAAATGTAACTGCTGTTAAAAAGGTTGGAAACCACCTATATAACCTTCCCTTTCTCTTTCCGTTTTCTTTCCTTATTTGCACTTTTTTGAGGTATTTATTTCTTTTCTTTCTTTTCCTTACTTTTTTTCTTTTAAAAAAAATGTATTTTTTTTAAAATCCTTTTAAAAATTCCATCTATGTGTGTCCATGTACCTTGAAAAAGCAACAAAGCCGTGGGACTTGAACTTAAAGTCTATTTTCCATATTCAATATCACCATGTGAAAGCAAATTTTGATGTCGTTGTTTGTACGTATCTATAAATGTATACATGATTCTCTCTAGCACTCGACTAGAACTAGCACTGATGATGTTACCTAGTTTGGGTAATGAAACGTTTGCAAGAAAACAAGCAGGCTCAGAGAGCATCAAGGACCCCTCATGATTCTCTCTGTGTTTCTCTGTCTCTGTCTCGGTCCTTTCTCTCCCTTTCTCTCTTGTCTTTCTTCAAAAGCAGTCCTATGCATACAGCAGAGTGCCTTTTTCTGTCCCCAGATGGTGCAGCCTCAGGGCTGCTGAGTGGGGTGGAAGGTGGGTGATCTCAGAATTGTCTGAGATTTATAACCCCTAGCCCCATTTTTCTGCCCTGCATAGATTATTAGCAGTTTGTCACTCCCTTTCTCCCAACGGGATGTTTTTACTTGAATAGAATAGAATAGAATAGAATAGAATAGAATAGAATAGAATAGAATAGAATAGAATAGAATAGAACTGGAAGGGACCTTGAAGGTCTTCTAGTCCAGCCCCCTGCTCAAGCAGGAGAACCTACTTGCCATCCTCCCACTTAACAAGAGCAATGCTCTTGCTGGCAAACAACATTTCTACAACACTTGCCTCCTAAATCTGCAGCATGAGCCATGCATCAAAGAGAATCAGTCCCCTATCCTCTGATAGATAAATAAAGGGATACGTCAAAGTATCTGATTTAAAAACAAAGCAAAACTTGAACGCAACAACATTCCTTTCGTTGCTTTCAATGGTCACACAGTCGAATGGTAATATAGCTGAAAACCAAGTAGGACCAGAGCATATGTCAAGACCCTAGGTGTGGTTTAAAACAGATGCCCTAAAGAAAGGGGGGGGGGGAAGATAAATTCATTTATTTTGTTCAATCCATACAATGCCCAGTAAACCTTACGAGCAGGCCATAAAAATAATTAATTCACACAATAAACTGGCACAGACAAAAATAAACCTCAGAAATAAGAAAGTGTTTATTTCAAAGAACCAAATGTCTAATTGTAAATTCATGGTATGAAACACAGATCTATATCTTAATTAGAAAAAGTCCTTCCAAAGACTCCTGTTCGGATCCCCTGGGATTTTTCAGATTTTTATCGACCACATCCTGAAATCAGCATTGGAACAAGATGATCTTCGCACCTTTTTTACCTGTCTCAGTAGCCAGATGTCTAGCTTGGATTTTTAAAAATTCCAAAGCTTCTCCCCAGAGGGATATGAAAATCTTGTGTATGGTTTTTCCCGTTATGCCTGAGGTCAACTGGAGTGGGTATATTGAGTTTACAGCTGACAGGTGGGAAGGCAGGTGGGTAGGCTTCACCACAGTTGCACTGATAATTAATGAAGAATGTTAATAACATCAAACAATCCTTTGTCTAATTTGGTCTCTAATTTGCATATATGCAGAGTGACCCTTAAAAACAGCCGGAGACGCTGTCTGAACCTGAACGGGGACCAAGGCAGGAGAATTAAAGAGGTAAGCCCAGATCATTTTGGTGGAACTTTAGATGTGTTTGTGTTTTTCCAAGGACCAGTAAATCAAAATCTTTTTCCAACTGTTGATTTCTGTGCAAATAGAGAGCCTCAAGCTTGGGAATCAAGCATTCTGAGTAAAAGTTGGCTCAGATATTTATACAAAAAAACGTTCTTTGTTATTTACCGCATGTCATTCTCTCTGTGACTTCTTTCACAAGGTTAGCGTTCACACTTGGCTGAATATATTTCTCATATTTAGCACAAAATTACTCATAGCGGCTCCTCGAAACCTTACGAATTCTATCTCATTGACAGATGTCTATGGAGCTTCTCAATCATCCAGGTCAGAGTTGTCTCAAAGGTGCTTTTTCAAAAGGCAACTGGACTTTGTTTTTTCCTTGAGGAAAAAGAAGTTTTGCTTCTCATCCAAGAAACTCCATCAGATGATGAAGACCAGATGACTGCAAAGAAATATATTCCTTCCATCCCTCCACCATCTACGGTAGCCAGAACTGATGAAGCTTCCTGGATGAGAAGCAAAACGTCGTCCTTTTCCTCAAGGAAAAAACAGTCCAGTTGTCTTTTGAGAAAGCATCTTTGAGACTCATTGTCAGACATCTCCTGCTTTGTATCTGTATATTCTTACGCTATCAACTTATGAAGAACGGTTGCAGGAATCGGGTATGTCTAGTTTAATGAAAAGAAGGACTAGGGGTGACATGATAGCAGTCTTCTAATATCTCAGGGGCTGCCCCAAAGAAGAGGGAGTCAAGCTATTCCCCAAAGCACCTGAAGGCAGGACAAGAAGCAGTGGATGGAAAGTAATCAAGGAGAGAACCAACCTAAAACCAAGGAGAAATTTTCTGACACTGAGAACAATTGTGGGTGCTCTAACACTGGAGGTTTTTAAAAAGAGACTGGTCAGCCACTTGTCTGAAATGGTACAGGGTCTTCTGCTTGAGCAAGGGGTTGGACAGGAAGACCTCCAAGGTCCCTTCTAACTCTACTATTCTCTTATTCTGTTAGTTAGAACATGGAGCCAAAGGATCAGAAGAAGACCATTGACTTTCAAGGCAATCCTTTGTAGACTGGGAAAACTAACCAAGTGTCCTACTTTCTATGCTTTCTTTATAGGCAATTATGAAGAAAAGGAATGTCAAATAAGGAAGATCAAGCTGTTTTAGAGAAGCTGCTTCACAAATGCTTCACTTCCTACAGACATGTAATCAGCTTCTGAAGGACTCATAATCTATGACACCCAAGTTGGGAGCCACTGATGCAACAGCGTTATTTTTATCAAGCTGCTGGGGTTTAGAAGTAACCTCAAGGACGTCCTATAGGAATTTTATTAAAACAAGCACAAGAACCATGTAATGTGATTTTGTCCTGACATACTGTATCTCACCAGGGAAGATCTGTACATTCTTAAATATTTGGGCAAGACTGTTTGTACAAGGAGGGGGAGAGGCAATTTACAGGGATTGTGTTTTTTCCCCACTGGAAATAAGACTGGTATGAAAATTCTGTACAGTATTTAAAAAGGGCCAAGCTTCATATAATGGGAAAAGGGTATCCAAGTCTTCCACAGGTGCCAAACTATCCCAGGTAGGAAATGTCAAGACGAACTTTTGTTCTAAATCCTGGAAGGCCACTGGCAGCCGAAAAGACGCCGTATCCAGCTACTTCATGCCTTCCGAGTAACCCCCTACCTTCCAGCGCCGCAAGTCACCACCCTCAACGCCCCGCGAGTTCTTCCAAATCTAACATTCTTCCAAATCTAACAAGCCAGGACAATATGATATTGGCATCCTTCATTCCTGAATATTTTATGCTCGTTACACCAATACAGACAGTCCATGACTTATAACCACAAATGAAAACAATGTTTGTCTTGCAAAGCAAGACGGTTAAGTCAGTTTTGCTCCATTTTGTGACTTTTCTTGCCACTGTTCTTAAGTGCATCACTGCAATTGTTTAGTTAGTAACATGGTCATTGAATCTGTCTTCCCCATTGACTCTGCTTGTCAGAAGGTCACAAAAGGTGATCACATGACCCCGGGACACTGCAACCGTCGTAAATAGGAGTCAGTTGCCAAGAGTCCGAGTTTTGATCATGTGACCATGGGGATGCTACAACGGTTCCAAATGTGAAAAATAGTCATAAGTCACTTTTTCCAGTGCCATTGTAATTTCAAACAGTCACTAAATGAATGGTTGTAAGTCAAGGAGTACCTGCATTTTATGCTTGTTATACCATTACGGGTTTCTATTCCTAATCATGAACTGTGTGTGCTGTAATGTTCCAATCCAAGCTTCATCATTTTTAGTAGCATTGCAATTGCAATCACAGAATGGAATTTATGACACCATAACACACCATACTGCCCATTGAGTCTTCTGTGGGCACCTATATTTACAGTCTACAATAGTTAAAGAGAATATTTCTTCAATACTTCAATAAAACTCATTCTCCTATTCTGTCTGACCTTTAATCACACAGTGTGTCCTCAAAGTACATTTAAACTGATTACTTAATAAACCCAAATCCTGGGTTCCCACATACTCTAATAATCAATTTACCAAACAGGCTGACTTACGCAACACACACTCCTCACACAAACCAAGCTTTGCCATTGTAGAAATGTAGCATCCAGATTTGTATCTGATCTTGTTCAATTTACAATGCTTGTATTTTTCAACCAATATAAAGTCTCATGCTCAAATGTGACATGATTTTAAAGGTGTATTTGTATTTTACTTGCACTATGTTTTTGTTGGAAAATTATGTCGTCTTGACAGCTGAGGCATCTGCAAGAGGGATTTAAAAAATCAAGATGGCGGCCACGAAGTGATCAAAGCTGCCATCTTGACATTTTTGACCTTCATGCCCTCAGCTAAAGGGGTGATCAAAGACTGGGAAATAGAGCTTCCTAACTTTCCTTGAAGCCAGACTGAGAATCTTTCTCTTTTGACGCTGGGGTTTGGCACTGAGTGGCTTTAAGAATTGCAGGCTGGGAAAAATAAAAAATATAAATAATAGAAGCCAAAAATGTAATTTGCACTGAGCCAGAGAATACAAGATAGAGGATTGCTAATATTTTGGCTCATGCTAAAAGAAAACAAAGCTTTTGGGAGCTGCGCATGATTAAATTAGTTCTCAATCTCTGGGGTCCCGTTTTGTATCTTCAATCTGAAACGAATTAAAGAAAAAAATAATAAATATCCATTTTGCTCATTTGTCATCTCTGCCTTCTGAGGGAAGTTTCTCCTCACTGGATATCCCATCAAAGCTTTGGGGATTAAAAATTCAGAAATTCCTAGCCAGGACAAGAAAAATTCAGTTCTAAATAGCATTACTAGACATCCTCCATCCAGCAGGCCTAGCCTTAAAATTAAACATTGTACAGATAGTCCTCAACTTACGGCCACAATTGAGCCCAAAATTTATGTTGCTAAATAAGACGTTCATTAAGTGAGGGTTGCCCCATTTTATGACTTTTCTTGCCAGTTGTTAAATGAATCGTTGCAATTGTTTAAGTTAGTAACACAATTATTAAGTGGATTTGGCTTCCCCGTTGACTTTGCTTGTTTGACAGTGATGCTATTACATGCCCCAACTACACGTATGTGTAAAAAAAGCCACAGTTTGCACAGCTGTGTCATGACATGAAAATGAACCTTCCATAGCAAAATTCGAAGACGCTTTTGTATCTGAAATCTTTCACATCTCTTCACCAAAGGCAATTTTTGGAATGTAGTATACGTAGTCCTTGACTTACAGCCATTTGTTGAGTGACTGCTCTAAATTACAACGGCACTGAAAAAAGTGACTTATAGTGGATCCTCACAGTTATGAAAGTCACAGCATCTCCATGATCGCATGATCAAAACTCAGGTGCCTAGCAACTGGCATGTATTTAGGATGGTTGCAGCATCCCGGGTCATGTGATCACCTTTTGTCACCTTCCCAGCCAGCTTTCAGTAAATAAAGTCAATGAGGGAAGCCAGATTCCTTTAACGACCAAATGATTCACTTAACAACTGTAGCAAAAAAGTTCACAAAATCAGACGCAATTCACTTAACCACCACCTTTGCTTAGCAATGGAAATTCTGGTCGTAACTGTGGTTATAAGTTGAGGACTATCTGTAATGGTGGCTTCCCAAACTGATCAAAATTCAGAAGCTGTTTATTAACTCCTCCAGCTCCTTTGTTATCAATGAAAAAAATTCACAATTCCTGGACATTAAGGAAAGCTGCACCCTAACATATTCTGAGAAATAATTTTGTGGGTGAAATTCAAATAATAATAATAATAATAATAACAACAACAACAACAACAATAATAACAACAACAACAACGACGACGATGATGATGATGATGTTGGAAGGGACCTTGGAGGTCATCTAGTCCAGTGGTTCTTAACCTTTTTGAACAAATCGCCCCCTTGAGCCAATGAGGAAGTTGTCATCGCCCCCCTCCCCCAACATAACCTCTCAATCACAACATAGGAAATAATTCTTCAATTTATGCAAACACTTTTTTTGTTTTCTTTAAAATTGTCATCAGGACATATCGATGCAAATAATTTATTTCCAGTCTTTTTCCCATATCTCAACTGTGTGAAAAATTTTGGTGCCACCCGTCACTTTATTCCCAAACTTTGTGGTACATGTATTTCATTATTATCTTATTTATTCAAGACACTTAAATGTAATGACCACTGAAAACAAAATTCAATTGCAAGAAAGTGAAATGCCCGAAAAGAAAAACTAAGAATTTCAAGACGAAAACTCTGAAACTAAATTAAGATTCGAGGAAAGTATATATAGTCACGCACACTGTGAAAAGGATTAAAAAGACACAAAGAAAATATAATGTCACAGGGGACAGCCACTCAGCATGCGATGTTTCGAAAGAAGCGCTCCCCCCTCCATCACTGCCCATTCTGGCCAATGGCGCGCCACTGTATGGGTAGAGGCTGCTGCGCAACACGCATGAAGATAAGCGATGCGTATTCACATATGTACGACGTTCTGTACTGAAGCTGGCTGGAGGAACATTTGAAAACACAATTCAATCCACTAATAGCGAACAATCTGATGTTTTTGTACGACAGATATACAGCAATTCACTGTACGAAAAAGTCTCAAAAGTGTCCCCAAAACTTCTCGCTCCATCGCCCCCATATCGCCCCCTTTTCGTTCCTTTGCCCCCGCATCACCCCTTTTCGTTCCATCGCCCCCATGAAAAATGAAATCGCCCCCTGGGGGGCGATATCGCCCAGGTTAAGAACCACTGATCTAGTCCAACCCACTGCTCAGGCAGGAAACCCTATACCATTTCAGACAAATGGCTGTCCAGTCTCTTCTTAAAAACTTCCAGTGTTGGAGCATTCACAGCTTCTGGAGGCAGGTTGTTCCACTGATTAATTGTTCTAACTGTCAGGAAATTTCTCCTTAGTTCTAGGTTGCTTCTCTCCTTGATTAATTTCCATCCGTTGCTTCCTGTCCTGCCTTCAGGTTCTTTGGAGAATAGCTTGACTCCCTCTTCTTTGTGGCAGCCCCTGAGATATTGGAACACGGCTATCCTGTCACCCCTTGTCCTTCTCTTCATTAAACTAGACATACCCAATTCCAGCAACCGTTCCTTATATGTTTTAGCCTCCAGTCTCCTAATCATCTTTGTTGCTCTTCTCTGCACTCTTTCTAGAGTCTCAACATCTTTTTTACATCATGGTGACCAAAACCGGATGCAGTATTCCAAGTGTGGCCTTACCAAGGCATTGTAAAGTGGTATTAACACTTCACGTGATCTTGATTCTATCCCTCTGTTAATGCAGCCTAGAAATGTGTTGGCTTTTTTGGCAGCTGCAGCACACGGCTGGCTCCTATTTAAGTGATTGTCCACTAGGACTAGTTCAACCCCCTGCTGAGGCAGGAAACCCTATACCATTTCAGACAATTGGCTGTCCAGTCTCTTCTTAAAAACTTCCAGTGTTTGAGCATTCAGAACTCCTGGGGGCAGGTGGTTCCACTGAACTAAGGAAATTTCTCCGTAGTTCTAGGTTGCTTCTCTCCTTGACCAGTTTACATCCATTGCTTGTCGTCCTGCCTTCAGGTGCTTTGGAGAATAGCTTGACTCCCTCTTCTCTGGGGCAAAGCTTGATCCTATTGATCCTGTTTGCCTGATCCTGGTCATCACATGATTCAAGGTTGGAACCAGCAACTTAAAGAAGTAATGCACTCAGTGATCCTGCCAATGGTAAAGATTGATGGAAAAAGAATATGGGAGGGGCATCACAAGAGTCTCACAACGAAGTGCTATACAGAATAGTCCTCAATTTACATCCATAATTGAGCCCAAAGTTTCTGTTGCTAAGCAAGACAGTTGTTAAGTGAGTTTTGCCCCATTTTATGACTTTTTTTGCCACAGTTGTTAACTGAATCACTGCAGTTGTTACTAACAAGCTCGTTAAGTGAATCTGGCTTCCCCGTTGACTTTGCTTGTCGCAATAGATGATTACATGACCCCAGGACACTGCAACCGTCATAAATAGAGGCCAGTTGCCAAGCGGCGAAATTTTGACCACCTGTGGGAATGCTGCACTGGTCTTAAATGTGAAACACAGTTGGAAATCACTTTTTTCAGTGCCGTTGTAAAGTTCAAATGGTCACTAAATGAATGGTTGAAAGTCAAGGACTTCCTGTAACCTACTACCAAGAAAATTGAATTCCCTTTAAAATATTGCTGGGTTTTTACAAGAAATAACAACTAGAATTCACCTATGTCTTTCAGAGAATATCTTGGGCTTCCCCTTATCTGGCAGTCAGATTCCTTCCTTTTCCTTGAAAACAACAGATTTCTCCTAAAAAAAACCAGATTTGATTTCAGTTTCAAGATCGTGGTGAGTCATAAGCAAAGAGAGTGGAAAGAAAATGAAGGCAACGTTGATTGTCTGATAATTTTTTTAAAAAAAAAAACTTTTTTAGTTAATTAGCTTTTTTCCTAAATGCAAATTAAGGAGGAACTATTAGAACCATTAGATATAAAAAAGATATTGAGACTCTTGAAAGAGTACAGAGAAGATAATTAAGATGATTGGGGGTTGGAGGCTAAAACATTTGAAGACCGGTTGCAGGAATTGGATATATCTAGTCTGCTCAGGCAGGAGACCCTATGCCATTTCAGACAAATGGCTGTCCAGTCTCTTCTTAAAAACTTCCAACGTTGGAGCATTCACAACTTCTGGAGGCAGGTTGTTCCACTGGTTAATTGTTCTCACTGTCAGGAAATTTCTCTTTAGTTCTAGGTTGTTTCTCTCTTTGGTTAGTTTCCATCCGTTGCTTCTTGTCCTGCCTTCAGGCGCTTTGGAGAATAGCTTGACTCCCTCTTCTTTGGGGCAGCCCCTGAGATATTGGAAGACTGCTATCATGTCCCCCCTCGTCCTTCTCTTCATTAAACTAGATATACCCAATTCCAGCAACCGTTCCTTATATGTTTTAGCCTCCAGTCCCTTGATCATCTTTGTTGCTCTTCTCTGCACTCTTTCCAGTGTCTCAACATCTTCTTTACATCGTGGTGATCAAAACTGGATGCCGTATTCCAAGTGTGGCCTTACCAAGGCATTGTAAAGTGGTATTGACACTTCATGAGATTTTGATACTATCCCTCTGATGGCCGTCTCGGATACTTCCCCGTATACCTCACCGGACGTCAGCTCAGAGGTGGATGAGCCAGTCCCAGGCACATGGGGGGAGGGGGGACGTGACAGCATGTCCGGAGGTAGCACCAAGCCAGGACCAAGTGCGGTGGACCAGTTGCAGGGGGAATGACCAGATGAGCAGCTGGCTGAACGTGGGACAGTTGAGGCACAGTTGCAACAGGACAGCCCTGAGACTTCGGGTGGAGAGAGGCTCAGCTGCTGCCAGGCAGCACGGATGAGGAAGAACTGCTTCCTCCACGCAATATAAGAGCACGCAGAGCAGAGAAGAGGCAGGAGCAACAGCGGTCAGCCCAGTTTACCTGCGAGGCAGAATAAACGAATGCTTGTAAATTGAGGATTACCTGTATTTTTTTAGCTTATGAAAAAATACAGAAAATTATGAAAACTAATTCTTTTATTTTATTATTTAACATCAGTCATATTTGTTTGCTTTATCACAGCATAAAACCAGGACAACTATAGCCAATGAAAGCAACCACAGCAGTATTTTTCAAACTTGGCAACTTTAAGATGCGTGGACTTCACTTGAAAAAACAGCGACTAGAATAATGACAGCACTTAGACTTATATACCGCTTCACCTGTGCTTTACTGTCCTCTCTTAAGTTGTTTACAGAGTCAATATATTGCCCCCAACGATCTGGGTCCTCATTTTACTGACCTCAGAAGGAAGGCCGAGTCAACCTTGAGCTGGTCAGGATCAAACTACTGGCAGTTAGCAGAGTTAGCCTGCAATACTGCATTCTAACCACTGCGCCACCATGGCTCATAAAAAGGTGAATTAAACTGAGCAAGAAGTCTTGAGTCATACTTTGTGCCAAACCATGGTTTATTTATTTGAATAAAGCACACACCTTTTTTTTATACACGGTGACGGCAGCAATATTGCTTTATGTACAAAAATGGAAGGATGTTTTGATTCCCACCATGGAAGAATGGCTACAAAAGCTGATGGAAACAGCAGATGAGGGCTAATTGACTGTTTTGATAAAAGAAAAGAATACAAGTACTTTTGTTTCTACTTGGAAACCGCTTCTGATAAAGCAAGAAAATATTGGAGTAGGATTCATATGTTAATAGAGAAAATTCTTTAACTAAATATAGAAAGAAAACCAGAGACTTGGGGCTAATGGACAAAGACCTGGGGAAAAAATAAGGAACTTTGATGTCAACATGGGAAAAAATGAAATTTTGATTGTGGACTTTCCCAATTAGATAGATTTGATGTTATTGAAATGGCTAGTTTATATTATTTTGTAAAAGTAAAAAGCTGAAGTTTGAAGTTGATACACCAAAGGAAATCGGAAGTCAATGCTTTTTTTTTTGCTTTTTTTCTCCCTTACCTCACTTCTCTACTCTACCACTTTTAGGATATGGCAATATTCGAGTACCACCTAGCAAGGTGTCAAAAACTTGATGACCAAAAAAAAAAACATGTTCAAAGTTGCAATTGCACTGAAATGACTTATGACCATTTTTCACACTTATGACCATTGCAGCATGCCCAGGGTCATGTGGTTTATATTTGGATGCTTGGCAACTGATTCATATTTATGATGGTCACAGTGTCCCAGAGTCATGTGATCCCCTTCTGCAATCTTTTGACAAGCAAAGTCAATGGCAGGGCTGCTGGTGGCCAAGTGCTAAGTTCCCTCCCTCCCTCCTTCCCTGCCTCCCTCTTTCTCATGCCCAGATCCTTCTGAAGGAAGAATTTGAACCCCACCCCACCCCATATTTTCCCTCTTCCATATATTGATCAAACAAGGAAAGGCCTCCAGAGACAGAAAACACAAGCTGCTGAGTGAACTAGCTTAAAAAGGCACATTCCCCTTTAGGAATTAGCTACTGGCTAGAAAAGAAAGTTAAGGAGTGCAGCCGGCACTTAAGGAAGAAAAAAAAATGTAAGTACTGGCTGATGGCTAAGGCAGCCTCCTCAAATGGCTCCATTCATAAGTAAAGGAATGCTATAGGCAAAATCCATTCAGGAGAAAAATACTTCAAAATCCCTTGCAGCAAAACTTACGGCTAACAACAGCAGAGCAATAGAAGCTAACATGAGACATCAGCCAAATAGAAATTGCCAAACACTCCTTAAGAACACAAAACCCACATTGCATAAATCCCAGAACTTCAAAGTCACAAAAGCACATAAGAATCCTTCCACTCTCCATCTCCCTCCCTCCCTCCTCCATGCCTCACCTCCAGCCATTGCTGCTTTTCATTCCTCGTGGAGGACGACCCCTCCCCCACTGCATTTCTTGCCTGTTTGTTGCTGCCAGCACAGGTGGCTGCCACAGCAGCTGTAGATTGGCTCATGGCCGACCGGCCTGCTTGATCTCCTCTCCCCCCACCCTCCTCCTCCTCCTTCTTTTTTCCCTTCGGTGCAGCTAGAGCTGATTCTGCCTCCTCCCAAGGCTGCTGTTTTTTCTCTCTCTCCCTCTCCTGCCCAAACTGCCTCCTTTTATAGCCTCTCCTGTCTCCGCCCCTCTCCTCCTTTCTCATGGGGGAGAGTGAGCCAGAAGTGAGCCTGGGGCCTTTGCAGCTCCAGAGGACTCTCTCACTGTAAGTCTTTGCCTGTGCTGGCTCTTTCCCTTCCCCACTACACTTGGGTAGGCAGGACTGCGTACCACCTGCCACTCATTAATGTACCACAAGTGGTACGCATACCACCGGTTGAAAAGCCCTGGTATATTATAAACTAATAAAACTTTGAATACAAGGAAACCGCTTCTGGACTTTGTGCTTGAGGTGGCAAAAAATGATATTATGATTTTGGGTTTTAGTGATTAGATTGATTTGTTGGTATAGAAATGGCTAGTTCATACTACTACAGAAATGTAAAAAGGTGTGACTCGATGTTTATGCCTTATTCTACTGTAACAGAGGCAGTAGTAAGTCACACCTTTCCCCCCCCTTCCTCTCCACACCTCTCTTTTCCCCCTTCCCCTACCGTTGTTCCTTACTATTTGCTTTTGTACTTTCATATTATGATGCAGTAAAAGTGCTCCACTCAATTTGCCAGCAAATTTGGAAAACTCAACAGTGGCCACAGGATTGGAAAAGGTCAGTTTACATTCCACCGGTCAGTCCTAGAGGAGATCAACCCTGACTGCTCTTTAGAAAGCCAGATCCTGAAGTTGAAACTCAAGTACTTTGGCCACCTAATGAGAAGGAAGGACTCACTGGAGAAGAGCCTAATGCTGGGAAAGATTGAGGGCAAGAGAAGAAGGGGACGACAGAGAATGAGGTGGCTGGATGGAGTCACTGAAGCAGTAGGCCTGAGCTTAAATGGACTCCAGAAGATGGTAGAGGACAGGAAGGCCTGGAGGAATGTTGTCCATGGGGTCCCGATGGGTCGGACACGACTTCACAACTAACAACAACAACAACAACAACTTTCATATTTTATAAGTGAATAAAAATTATTTACAAAGGAAGAAATGGGGGGGGGGGAAGCACAAACCATTGGATTCAAACAGTCTAATCCAAACCACATCCCAGCTTGAATGTAAAAATGTAAAAATCCCAAACTTTGGATCATCAGCAACTTAAATTAATATGAAAGCTTCTGATCTGTCAAATAATTGCCTAAGGATTCCACAGACAGGTCTACACATGCGGAGGGAAAGTGCAGAATAAAAATGAAAGCACAATTTTTGGGAAAAGATAATTGCAGTACGCTACTGGGAAAACGGCAGTACGCTACCGGGAAAATTGCAGTACACGACCGTGGGTGTACTATAGTTGGGACCTACCGTAGAGAATGATTTCCTTGTTAATTGAAATGAATGGGAAGTGAAAGCGAGTAGGATGGGGATTTCCTCAGGCATAATAGTGGGTGAACCTAGGCAATAAATTAGCTGTTCACCAGGATAAGAATATCTCTTCTCTGTCTGGATCACAAGCGGGAAAGGAGACTCGGCGCAGAGATGCTCAGACAAGCTTTCCTCACCGTCCTTGTTCTTCTGGCTTGTGGTGTGGCTCTCATGCAAGGTAAAAAAAAAATAATGATCTGGTTCTTTTTGGGTTCTAGAAGGGAGGCATTTCCAAGCTCACCCCCAGATTTTCAAGACCCCTTTCCTGTTTCTTCTACTTCTCGCTCGTTCGTCCTTCGTGCAATTTCTTTTTGTAACTTGGTGTAACCTTTTGAAGAAATTTCCTGACAGTGAGAACAATTAATCAGTGAAATGGCTTGCCTTCAGAAGTTGAGGGTGCTCCATCACTGGAGATTTTCAAAAAAGAGACTGGACAACCATTTGTCCGGAATGGTATAGGCGCAGGGGTAGACAACCTTGGCTCTTTTATGACTTGTGGACTTCAATACCCAGAATTCCTGAACCAGCCATGCTGACTCGGGAATTCTGGGAGTTGAAGTCCACAAGTCATAAAAGAGCCAAGGTTGCCTACCCCTGAATAGGGTCTCCTGCTTGAGCAGGGCATTGGACTAGAAGACCTCCAAGGTCCCTTCCAACTCTGTTATTCTGTTATTCAGACTCTCCTTCTCTGTTCCTAGTCCTCTAGAATGTATTTTTCTGACTTTAAAGTGGGTAAAACAGATTTGAAGGAGTCTGGATTAGAAAAGTAACATTTGCCTTATTGGAAGAGGTTAGAGTCAAGGGAAGACAGCTGACAAGTCCATTAGGGGAATGTATTTGTGAGTGAAACCATACAGTCAATCTATGCAATTTATTTATTGCCTCTATTTTGACAGATTCTTAATCTCAAGGTTCCCCTTTTAGGACAGATTCCGGTGTTTCCTATGTAGCATTTCAGGTATTTTGTAAATAAAAGGTGATAAAAACTAGTTGGTGGGGAAGAATTTAGCCAGTAAATTAGCCGTTGGCCAAGATATCATAACTAGGAAAGGAGACTCAACACAAAGATGATAAGAGAAAGCTTCCTTCCCATCCTTATTCTTCTGGCTTGCTGTGTAACTCTCATGCAAGATTAAATGACTTGATTCCTTTTTTCTTTTGGTTTTGGAAGAGGGACATTTCCAAGTTCACCCCAGATTTTCTAGAGTGGGTTGTCCCCCAATAGACCCCTTTCCTGTTTCTTCTATTTTTTGCTCCTTGCTCCTTTGTTCAAATTGCTTGTGTCTCCTCTAGGTCCTGTGAAATGTCTGTTTCTGGCTTTGACAATTATCAGTAATCAAAGTATATATTTCTGAGATTTAGCTGGGACAGGAAAAAGATTTTTTTTCATGTAGGTTGTTGAATAAGTCATAATATAGCTTGATTTTACTTTAGTCTAATGCACAAACACTGAGGGAAGGAAGGAAGAAAGAGTTGAATAAGTCATAATATAGCTTGATTTTACTTTAATGCACAAACACTGAGGGAAGGAAGGAAGGAAGGAAGGAAGGAAGGAAGGAAGGAAGGAAGGAAGGAAGGAAGGAAGGAAGGAAGGAAGGAAAGGAGCGATAGGCAAATTGGACTTGTTTGATTAGGGAAAAATCAATAATTATATTTTTTAGTGGCTGGAAACCCTCTATGGGCTTTTTGCTGAAGACTCATGATTTATGGGTTTGATAATTAGAAAGGGTAGAATATGGAAAGAAGGGAGCCACAATGTAATCTTAGACAGACAGGATAAAACATAAATATAATTATAACTGTAAAGAAGATGAAAAGTCGCTGCTTTATATCTTTTTCTTCTTTTCTGCCCCTCTTATTTCTTATTTACTTCATTTTTTTCCTTTACATTTGTACTGATTTCATTCTGTATAAAACTTTTCAACATTTTTTTTAAAAAAAAATAAATGGATGGACGGACAGGTAGATAGATAATACCCATTACACTATATCATGATGATAAACTGTAATCAGTATGCTGGAAGGCTTGCAAGCAAACTTTCTCATACATTATATCAGTGTTTCTCAACCTCAGCAACATTGAGATAGAACAGTGATGGCGAACCTTTTAGAGACTGAGTGCCCAAACTGCAACCCAAAACCCACTTGTGCATCGTCGAGTGCAGGGTGGGTGTGGCCCATTGGCTGGGCGTGGCCCATTGGCTGGGCGTGGCTGCGGTGGTAACGGCAGACTGGGTGGGACTAAAAAGTTCAATCAATCAATTCCAACTTTGCAAGATCTTTTTTTTCCCCGCGAGAAGTTGAAATTGACTGATTGAACTTTTTTTTTTTTTGCACACGGCGGCGGAGGCCTAAAGCGAAAAGGTTTTATAAAACCCAGCTGAAGGCCTAGGACTGGGGCGACAGCATGCGTGCCCACAGAGAGGGCTCTGAGTGCCGCCTCTGGCACCCGTGCCATAGGTTCGCCACCACTGAGATAGAAGATGGACTTCAACTTCCAGAACTGAACTGCACTCATCTTAAAGTGGCCGGGTCATTGCCTTAGACCAGGGGTAGGCAACCTTGGCTCTTTTATGACTTGTGGACTTCAACTCCCAGAATTCCTGAGCCAGCATGGCTCAGCTTGGAAACCTGTCCCTTTCCCCTCAGCATGGCTGGCTCAGGAATTCTGGAAGTTGAAGTCCATGAGTCATAAAAGAGCCAAGGTTGCCTACCCTTGCCTTAGACGATTGCAAATGATGGGTGAAGAACTCACCTTCTCTATATGATCTCTTGCAGGAATGCCCGCCTTCAGCTGGGAGCGGTGTTTGTGCAAAAGTTGGAAAGAATCTGTGAGGAAGAACCTTATGACTAAAGCTCAATACTACGAGCCAAACAACCGCTGTAGTCAAGAGGAACTGATGTAAGTAGTTGAGCAGGGTCCTGATGCCTTCTCCCGTTGAAGCTATTGAATTGCCAAAACTTTCATTGCTAAGTGAGAGAGTTCTTAAGTAAGTTTTGCATGTTGAGACTCTAGAAAGAGTGCAGAGAAGGGCAACAAAGATGATTAGGGGACTGGAGGCTAAAGCATATCAGGAACGTTTGCTGGAATTGGGTATGTCTAGTTTAATGAAAAGAAGGACTAGGGGTGACATGATAGCAGTATTCCAATATCTCAGGGGTTGCCCCAAAGAAGAGGGAGTCAAGCTATTCTCCAAGGCGCCAGAGGGCAGGACAAGTAATGGATGGAAACTAGTCAAGGAGAGAAGCAACCTGGAACTGAGGAGAAACTTCCTGACAGTTAGAACAATTAACCAGTGGAACAACTTGCCTCCAGAAGCGGTGAATGCTCCAACACTGGAAGTTTTTAAGAAGAGACTGGACAGCCATTTGTCCGAAATGGTGTAGGGTTTCCTGCCTGAGCAGCGGGTTGGACTCAATGACCTCCAAGGTCCCTTCCAACTTTATTATTATTATTATAGAGTTGTTAAGTGAATCACTGACGTTGTTCAGTTAGTAACAAGGTCATAAAGAGAATCTGGCTTCCCCACTGACCTTGCTTGTCAGAAGGTTGCAAAAGATGATCACATAACCCTGGGACACTGCAACCGTCATATATACATGCCAGTTGCCAAGTAATCTGAATTTTGATCATGTGATCATGGAAAGGCTGCAATGATTTTAAGTGTGAAAAATGGTCATAAGTCACTTCTCCCAGTGCCGCTGTAACTTTGGCAACTAAATGAATGGTTGTAAGTCACTGATTACCTGTAATTGATCACACGGTCCTGTTTCCGTTGAATCTTTTAGGCTGTCTTCCCACCATCATCACCAGTCTTCATGCACATCCCCCATCTTGTTCATAAAAATGGGGGAAAGTAGGTCTACTAGAAAATTGGCACAGGGCCTCTTTCCCTTTCTTTTCCCTTCCTTATTTGCACTTTTTTTCAGTTACTTACTTCTTTTCTTTACTTCCCTTGCTTTTTTATTTCAAAATTTGTATTTTTATTCTTTTAAAAATTCCACGTGTGTGTGTGTCTATGTATCTTGAAAAAGCAGCAAAGCTGTGGGATTTTAACCTAGTCTACTTTCCATATTCAATGTGTTAAACCATGTTAAAGCAACGTTTGATGTCATTGTATATATGTACGTATAAATATATACATGATTCTATGCCTGTCTGTCTGTCTTTCTTCAAAAGTAGTCCTATTTATACAGCAGAGTATTATTTTTTTCCCTGCACCGAGATGGTGCAGCATCCGGGCTGATAGATAGGGTGGAAAATGGGTGATCTCAGAATTGTTTGGGATTTATACCCTTAGCTTCATTTTTCTGCTCTGTATAGTTGCTTAGGGATTTCCAGTCGCCTATCCTCTGACAGATAAATAAAAGGATAGGCCAAACTGCCTAATTTAAAAACAAAACTGGACAATGTCAACAATTTCTTTCGTTGCTTTCAATAGCCACGTGTCAAACATGTAGCTACAAAGAAATAAGACCAGAGAATCTCTCAAGACCAAGACGTGATTTAAAACAGATGCCCTAATGAAAAAAGATAAATTTATTTTGTTCTATTTATATAGAGAGAGTAAACTCTAAGACAGAGAAGGGTCTGAGTAGACCATTAAAATAAGTAATTAATTCAATAAAATAAGTAATTAATTCAAACCATATATTCACTGAGCTTGCACGGACAAAAGTAAACCTCAGAAATAATAAATCATAATTATTTCAAACAAGTCAATCAAATATCTAATTGCAAATTCATGGTATGAAACACACATCTCTATCTTAATTAGAGAAAGTCCTTCCAAGGACTCCTGCTTGGATCTCCTAGAGCAGGGTCCCCAACCCCCGGTCCACGGACCGGTACTGGGCTGTGGCATGCCAGCAACCGGTCCGCACAAACAAGCAAAGCCCCATCCGCGGGATGCAGGCAGCACACAAAACCACGCCCCCTCCGGTCCGCGGAAAAACCTCTCTCCACGTAACCGGTCCCTGGTGCACAAAAGGTTGGGGACCTCTGTCCTACAGTTTTTCTGATTCTTGTTGATCATATCCTGAAACCAGGATCAGAACAAGATGATCTTAGTTCATTTACCTGTCCTAGTAGCCAGATGTATAGTATGGATTTTTAAAAATTCCAAAGCTTTATCTCCCCAGAGGGATATGGAAATCTTGCGTATGGTTTTTCCCCAGTTATGCCTGAGGTCTCCCTTGTTTGAGGTCAACTGATGTGGGTGTGTTGACTTTGCAGCTGACAATCTGGAGAGGTGGGAAGGCAGGTGGGTCGACTTCACCACAGTTGCACTGATAATTAATGAAGAATGTTAATAACATCAAACAATCCTTTGTCTAATTTGGTCTCTAATTTGCATATATGCAGAGTGACCCTTAGAAACAAACAAAGACTCTGTCTGAACCCGAACGGGGAGCAAGGCAGGAGAATTAAAAAGGTAAGAAGTGATCATGTTGGTGGAACTTTAGCTGTGTTTGTGTTTTTTCAAGGACCAATAAATCAAACTGGACTAAGGAAAGAAATCTTTTTTCAACTGTTGATTTCTGTGCAAATAGAGAACCTCAAGCTTGGGAATCAAGCATCCTGAGTAAAAGTTGGCTCAGATATTTATACAAAAAAACATTCTTTGTTATTTACCGCATGTCATTCTCTCTGTGACTTCTTTCACAAGGTTAGCGTTCACACTTGGCTGAATATATTTCTCATATTTAGTACAAAATTACTCATAGCGGCTCCAGTCCAGTACAGGGGTCTTCAAACTTGGCCCTTTTATGACTTGTGAACTTCAACTCCCAGAATTCCTCAGCCAGGTACGCTGGCTGAGGAATTCTGTGAGTTGAAGTCCACAAGTCATAAAAAGGCCACGTTTGAAGACCTCTGGTCCAGTGGATAATTTAATCAATTCTAACTACAGGTGGCTCATTTCTACATAGTTAGGTTAATTCCTGACTGACTTGGTCTTCAAAACATAATTTGAGACCTTTTCTTAGGAATGAGATTCTTTTCCTTTAAAAGTTATCACTTTTGTTGTTGCTTTCTTTAGGTTTTAAAGGGGATGTTCCCTGTTTGAAGGATTCCCTTATTTTATACTCTGCATCATTTTATATTCTTAAGCTATTAATATATGAAGAACCATTACAGGAATTGAGTATGTCTAGTTTAATGAAGAGAAGGACAAGGGATGACATGATAGCAGTCTTCCAATATCTCAGGGGCTGCCACAAAGAAGAGGGAGTGAAGCTTTTCTCCAAAGCACCTGAAGGCAGGACAAGAAGCAACGGATGGAAACTAATAAAAAATAGAAGCAACCTAGAACTAAGCAAAATTTTCCTAACAGTTAGAACAATTAATCAGTGGAACGACTTGCCTCCAGAAGTTGTGAGTGCTCCAATATTGGAGGTTATTAAAAAGAGATTGGACTATCATTTGTCTAAAATGATATAGGGTTTCCTGCTTGACAGGCAGTTGGACTAGAAAACCTCCAAGATCCCTTCCAACCCTGTTATTCATTTTATATTCTTATAAAATGAAGCTATCAGTCAGAACATGGAGCAGAAGGCATTCAAGGCAACCTTTTGTAGTCTGAGAAAACTATTAACGTGTTTTACTTTCTATGCTTCTTTTACAGGATATTATGAAGAAAAATAATGCCAAATAATGAAGTTCAAGCTGAGTTTTGGGGAAGCTGCTTCACAAATGCTTCTCTTCCTGCAGACATGTAATCAGCTTCAGAAGGACTCATAAGTTAATTGGGAGCCACCGATCCAACAGTATTATTCTTATCAAGCTGCTGAAGTTTAGAAGTAACTCCAAGTATTACCTGTAGGAATTTACTAACACAAGTGCAAAAGCCATATAAAGAAGCAAAATGTCTGTGATTTTCTCTTGATTGTAACATCTTTGACCATGGAAGATCTTCATTCTTCCATTCAAACAAGCTATGACAATGTAATATTAGCATCCTTCATTCCTGAATATTTTATGCTTGTTATAACATTACAGATACTTATGATCACAATTGAGCGCAAAAACCCTTAAAAGTGAGTTTTGCTCCATTTTACAACCTTTCTTGCCACAGTTCCTAAGTGAATCACTGCAGCTGTTAAGTTAGTAACATGGTGGTTAAGTGAATCTGGCTTCCCCATTGACTTTGCTTGTCAGAAGGTCACAAAAAGGGATCATATCACCCTGGGACATATGCAATTGTCATATACACATGTCAGTTGTCAAGCTGACAAATTTTGATCACATGACCATGGGGATGCTACAACGGTTGTAAGTGTGAAAAGCAGTGATGGGTCACTGTTTTCAGTGCCATTGTAACTTCAAGCAGTCACTAAATGAATGGCTGAAAGTTGAGGACTACATGTATTTTATCCTTGTTATATCATTATAAGCTTCCGTTCCTAAGCATGAACTGTGTGTGTTGTAATGTTGCAGTCCAAGCTTCACCATTTTCAGTAACATTGCAATTTTGTGTGCAAGTACATAAGTCACAGAATGGAGTTCATGACCCCATAACACACCATACTGTCCATTGATTGCTCTGTGGTCACCTATGTATACAGTCTACTATAATTAAAGAGAATATTTCTTCAATATTTCAATGTCTCATTCTGTTATTCTCTATCCAACGTTTATTCACGCAGTATGTCCTCAAAATACATTTAACCTGATTACTGAATAACCCCAAATCCTGCTTTCCCCAAATACCTCAAATCATAAATTAGACAAGCAGGCTGAATTACACAACACAAACATCCCTCACAAAATAAAGCTTTGCCATTGTGGAAATGTAGCAGCTAGATTTGTAACTGATCTTATTCAATTGACGATGTTTAAGGGTATTTTTTCAACCAATACAAAGCCTCAGGTTCACATCTGACATGATTTTAAATGTGTATTTGTATTTTAGTTGCAGTGTATTATTGTTGGAATATGACATTATCTGATAGTTGGGGCATCTGGAGGCAGATTAAAAAAAATGCAAGATGGCAGCCGAGTGATCAAAGCTGCCATTTTGACTTTTTTTTACCTTCATACCCTCAGTGATCAAAAATTAGGAAATGGAGCATGGACCTTCCTTTCTTTCTGTGAAGTTAGCTTAAGAATGTTTCTTTTTTGAAGCTGGATTTGACACACTGTAGGTTTAACAATTGCAGGCTAGGAAAAATAAAAATATAAAAAATAAAGGACAAAATGTAATTTGCACTGAGCCAGAGAATCCAAGATAGAGTGTTGCTAATATTTTGGTTCATGCTAAAGAATTTTTTTTTTAAAGGTTTTTGGAGCTGTGCTTGATTAAATTAGTCTCAGTAGGCCCATTTTGTATCTTCGAAATGAAAATAATAATAATAAATATTGATTATGCTCATTTGTGATCTCTGCCTTCTGAGGGAAGTTTCTCCTCACTGGATATCCAACAGCCTTTGGGGATTAGAAGTTCCCAAATTTCTAGTTAGCACAAGAAAAATTCAGCTCTAGGATTATTAGATCCATCCAGCAGACATAGCCTTAAAATTAAATTAAATTAAAATTAAATATTGTACAGCTTTTTGAGTGTCTTGAGTTTTTAATTCTTTGGTCTGCTTTTACAGAATTACAGGTAGTTCTAGACTTACAACTACAATTGGGGTTCAGAATTTCCGTTGCTAAGCAAGGCAACTGTTAAATGAATTGTGCCTGATTTTACAACTTTTTTTGCCATGGTTGTTAAGGGAATCACTGCAGTTGTTAAATGAATCATGCGGTCATTAAGTGAATCTGGCTTTGCCCATTGGCTTTGTTTATCGGAAACCGGTTAGGAAAGTCACAAATGACGATCTTGTGAATCTGGGACATTGGAATCATAAATACATGCCATTTGTCAAGTGTAAGGCGAGGACTACCTGTACTCCGTCATAAATATGAACCAGTTGCAAAGCATCCAAATTTTAATCACATGACCAAGGGGATGCTGCAATGGTCCTAAGTATGAAAAATAGCAATAGCACTTACACTTATATACCACTTCATAGGGCTTTATAGCCCTCTCTAAGCAGTTTACAGAGTAGTCGTATGTCAATTTTTTCAGTGGCCTTGTAACTTTGTCATTAAATGAAGTCTGGTGAGGACTACCTGTAGTTTCAATACACAATTGCAAAAGGTAGAAATTTCCAGGTTCACTAGCAGTCCTGACCACAACTGAGATGTTTTGTTGTTGTTGTTAAGCAAGTTGCTTGTTAAGTGGGTGGTGAACAATTTTGCAACCTTTTTTTTTTTTTTGCCATAGTTGTTAAGTGAATCACTGCAGCTGATAAGCAAATATGCAGTTGTTAAATGAATCTGGCTTCCCACGTTGACTTTGGCAACCTGGAAAGGTCACAAATGGCAACCACATGACCCCAGGACAGTGCTACTGTCATAAATATATGCTTGGTTGCCAAGGACTCAAATTTTGATCACATCACTGTGGGGATGCTGCAACGGTTGTAAATGTGAGGACTGGTCGTGTCACTTTTTTTCAGTTGTAACTTTGAATGCTCACTAAATGAATAGTTTCTAAGTCGAGGATTCTCAGTAACACATGGACTCTCACTTTCCTCTTTGCCTCCAGAATTGACCACAGATGGTCCTCGATTTACAACAGTTCATTTAGTAACAGTTTAAAGTTACAACTGCAATAAAAAAAAGTGACATTTTTCAAACTTATGACCGTTGCAGCATCCCCATGGTCACGTGATCAAAATTTGTACGCTTGGCAACTGGTTCGTATTTATGAGGGTTGCAGTGTCCCGGGGTCACGTGACCCCCTTTTGCGACCTTCTGACAAGCAAAGTCAGTGGGGAAGCCCAGACTCACTTAACTACTGTGTTACTAACTTAGCAACTGCAGCGATTCGCTTAACTAATGTGGCAAGAAAAATCATAAAATGGGCAAAATTCACTTAACACATTTCTCACTTAGCAACATAAATTCTGGGCCCAGTTGTGATTGTAAGTTGAGGAGTACATGTATCGAATTCGAAGATTTTATCAAACTCTTCACCAGAAGGCAAGACAAGAAACAATGGATGGAAACTAATTAAGGAGAGAAGCAACCTGGAATTCAGGAGAAACTTCCTAACAATGAGGACAATTAACCAGTGGAACGGCTTGCCTCCAGATGTTGTGGGTGCTTCATCACTGGAAGTTTTTAAGAAGAGACTGGACAGCCACTTGTCTGAAATGGTATAGGATCTCCTGCTTGAGTAGGGGGCTGGACTAGACGATCTCCAAGGTCCCTTCCACCTCTATTCTGATTGATTGATTGATTGGGTCATGTGATCATCTTTTGTGACCTTCCCAGCCAGCTTTCAACAAATAAAGTCAATGGGGGAAATCCAGATTCCTTTAAGGACCAAACCATTCACTTAATAACTGCAGTGATTTACTTAACAACTGTAGCAAAAAGGTTCATAAAATCAGACACAACTCACTTAAGAACTGCTTTGCTTAGCAACAGAAATTGTGGTCCCAAATGTGGTTGTAAGTCAAGACTACCTATACTGGCAGGTTCTCAAACGGATCAAGATTTAGAAGATGTTGACACCTCCAACTCCATTGTTATCGATGAAAAAAAAATCACAATTCCAGGAGATTGAGGAAAGCAGCACCCTAACATATCCCGAGAAATAATTTGGTGGATGGAATTCATCTGTTGATCCTGCTTGCCTGAATAGTCATCACATGATTTGAGGCTTGAACCAGCAACTTAAAGAAGTAATGCACTCAGTGGCCCTATCCATGCAAAGGCAGATGGAAAAGGAATATGGGAGGGGGTATCACCAGAGTCTCACAAGGAAGTGCCATACAGGTAGTCCTCGACATACCATCACAAGCGAGCCCAAAATTTCTGTTGCTAAGTGAGACAGTCGTTAAGTGACTTTTGCCCCATTTTATCACAGTTGTCAAGTGAATCACTGCAGTCATTCAGTTAATAACACCGTTGTTAAGTGAATCTGACTTCCCCATTGACTTAGCTCAAGAGTCTTCAAACTTGGCCCTTTTATGACTTGTGGACTTCAACTCCCAGAATTCCTCAGCCAGGCACACATGCCTGGCTGAGGAATTCTGGGAGTTGAAGTCCACAAGTCATAAAAGGGCCAAGTTTGAAGACCCCTGACGTAGCTGGTCAGAAGATGGCATGACATCGGGATACTGCAACCGTCATAAATATGAACCAGTTGCCAAGAAGCCAGATTTTGACCATGTGACTATGGGGAGGCTACGATGGTCTTGAGTGTGAAACGTAGTCATGAGTCACTTTTTTCAGTGCCGTTGTAACTTGGAACGGTCACTAAATGAATGGTGGAAAGTCAAGGACTTCCTGTAACCCACTACCAAATAAATTGAATTCCCTTCAAAATATTGCTGGGTTCTTACAAGAAATAACAACCAGAATCCACCGATGGTCTTTCAAAGAATATCTTGGGCTTCCCCTTGATTTATCTGGCAGTCAGATTCCTTCCTTTTCCTTGAAAACAGATATTTCTCCTAAAAGCCAAATTCAGTTTCAGTTTCAAGATCATGGTGAGTCATAAGCAAAGTGGAAAGAAAAACCAAGGGTACATTGTCTGACTTTTTTAAAAACAAAACTAAATGGCCAGAATTAGATTTTTTCCCCCATAAGTACAAATTAAGGGGGAACTACTAGAACTATTAGATATAAAAAAGACTCTGGAAAGAGTGCAGAGAAGAGCAGTTAAGATGATTAGGATGCTGGAGGCTAAAATATATGAAGAACGGTTGCAGGAATTGAGTATATCTAGTCTAATGAAAAGAAGGACTAGGGGTGACATGATAGCAGTCTTCCAATATTTGAGGGGCTGCCACAAAGAAGAGGGAGTCAAGCTATTCTCCAAAGCACCTGAAGGCAGGACAAGAAGCAACAGATGGAAATTGAATCAAGGAGAGATTCAACTTCCTAGAACCAAGGAGAAATTTCCTGTTAGTTAGAACAATTCATCAGTGGAACAACTTGCCTCCAGATGTTGTGAATGCTTCACAACTTTTAAAAAGAGATTGGACAACCATTTGTCTGAAATAGTATAGGGCTTCCTGTCTAAGCAGAGGGTTGGACTAGAAGACCTCCAAGGTCCCTTCCAAGTCTGATGATGATGATGATGATGGGCTCATTTAGGTAGTATTGATAGTTTTGATTTTGGCTGGTCTGGACTACCTTCAGAGGCTGACAAGTGCCCCTCCCATAAAAGTTGGATTCAGTAAAGCATTTTTTAAATTTAGGTTTCCTTCCCTTTTAATTGTGATTATGTTTAAGTTATCAACTTGCACAGAGATTCTATTCAGCACCCCTAGTATTTCATCTGTCCTTCTTTGTCGTGAGCTGCCCTTAAAACCTTTGCTTGGGCCCTTCACATTCTTTTTCTGGCAAAGTTTAACATTTCCCCCTCATTCCATTTTTTCCCCAAAACTGTCTTTTCTCTCCTAAATAAATACTGCCCTTGAGAACTTCATCAAGTATGTATCCAAGACAGGGTTTTTCAAACTTGGTAATTTTTTGATGTATAGATTTCAACTTTCAAAACTCCCCAGCCAGCGAGTTGAAGTCCACCCTTCAAAAAGTTGCCAAGTTTGAAAAACATTGATCTAGGACAAGGGTCCTCAAACCTGGCCATTTTAAGACTTGTGGACTTCAACTCCCCAGCCGGCTGGGGAATTCTGGGAGTTGAAGTCCACAAGTCTTAAAATGGTTAAGTTTGAGGACCCCTGATCTAGGAGATCTTCCAGATGGAGACATGGTCCTGTTGGAGAAGACAAATGACTCCATTGTGGCAAGACAGCTAGGAAGATCACAAATGGTGATCGTGTCATGGTTCCGAAAGATGAGACCAAAAAAAAAAAGAATTCCAAGGCAAAAATAATTTCCTTAAAGAACATTTTTATTTGGCTACATAATAACGGCACGTTCAAAAGTGAACCCAAAACTGAAACATCCTCCCCAAAAGTTACAAAATTACAAAGTTAAACTTCCCACCCCAGTAGTGTGTCATAAACCACATTCCCCAATTAACTACTTGTGAGGGCTTTCTAACGGAAACTATAGCCTGCCAAAATGCAGTTAGCAATGACCTTGGTTCCCACAGAACAATTTATTGTTATGTCTAAGATAAAACACTCATCCCCCCTCCCAATTCAGTGGCAACTGAAAACAAAGGGAAGATGGCTTCAGCTAATCTCGTTTTAGAGTTGACAGATCGCATGATCCCAGGACAGCACAACTGACACGAATACAGTACATGCCAGTTGCCAACTGCCCAAATTTTGATCATGTGATCCCATTGAGATGTTATGGTGGTCACAAGTCATTTTTTTTCAGTGCCATTGTAATTTTGAACGGTCGTTAAATAAATGGTTGTAAGTCAAGTTTTTAAGAAGAGATTGGACAACCATTAGTCTGAAATGCTATACGGTTTCCTGTCTGAACAGGGGGTTGGACTAGAAGACCTCCAAGATCCCTTCCAACTCTGTTGTTCTATTCTATTCTATTCTATTCTATTCTAGTCTAGTCTAGTCTAGTCTAGTCTAGTCTAGTCTAGTCTGTCCTGTCCTGTCCTGTCCTGTCCTGTCCTATCCTATCCTATCCTATCCTAAACTATCCTAGACTATCCTAGACTACCTGTACTGTGTGATTAATGAATGTGCTTGTTCAAATTGTTGACCAAGCAAATAATGTCAGCGTATCCCAGTGCGGGTGGTATATCCATGGTTTAGAAAATACACACCATGCCACAACAATCGCAAGGTATCACTGCCCTAGGTTGAGGGATACCCTACACTTCCCTTAATGGGAACTCTTGGTTGAGCTACTTCCAAGGTTATCTTTTTGGGATCACACAATGCCCAGACACTGTAACCGTCATAAATATGAATCAGTTGCCAAGCATCTGAATTTTGATCACGTGACCATGGGGATGCTGAAATGGACGTAAGTGTGAAAAACGGTCACGTTGCTTTTTTCAGTGTCGTTGTAACTTCGCACGGTCACTAAATGAACTGTTACAAAGTCAAGGACTACTTGCACAGGGCAGGAAAGAGGAAGAGAGAGCTTGTGTCAAGATTCTAAAGAGAACTGAAAGTGAATGCTTCCCATTTCCTAAAACAGGAACTTTTTCCTAGTATTTGCAGTCAAGTGGGACTTTCCCTTTTAAGCAATTAAAATAACCAATCGGCTTTCAGGAGGGAGAATTCCCTGGCTATAAATCACAGCATTTGCTTAGAGAGAATTAACACTCAAGGAAAAGTCTCATCACCATGAAGAAAGTGTGTGTTGCTTCCCTTTCTTTGCTCCTCCTGGTTGCAGTGGGACTAAAAGGTAAGGAAGAATTACAGCATTTGGGGGAGGGGGGCTGAGTATGTTTATCCTACAATGTGAACTGATTAATTCCTTAATTTCTATCAATTTATATTGCCTGTTGCAGTGTTTCTCAACTTTGGTAACTTTAAGATGGGTGGACTTCAATTCCCAGAATTGAAGTGGGGATTCTGGGAGTTGAAGTCCACCCATCTTAAAGTCACCAAGTTTGAGAAACACTGGTCTACTGAACTGTTTTGTTAAAGCTCAGAGCAAGTCTAAAATTCAGGTTTTCACTGTTAGTCCTGATAAAGTCTGGTGCATACCAGTACTGGGAAAACAGCAAGCCACCGGTTACTTGAGATCTTAAAAATACGTTGATTTATGTTTAATCTTGGAATAAAAAACAATGGAAAGAAAATTTAATCAAGAATGTAATGCAACAAAGTTTGTTCAATTATCTGTACTGTATTCTAGGAAACGTTATAGCCAAATAACCAGAAAAAGGAAGCACAACTTGCTTAGGTTGATATCAGGTAGCTTTCCTTCATCTGATTGTAGCCAATGAGCATGAGTGTTTAGAGAGCCAATCAGGTGTCATCTTGTTTTGGCCATGAGCCAATCAGATCACAGTAGGGTTCAGTTATTGATGTCATGTATTGAAGCCAAAAAGAGGACATTTGTCAGTGTGTTATGTGATCGCTATCAAGTTGGTTGGGTTTTTTTGTGTTCTTTCATTGAGTGAGCTTGTAAAACGTAATAAAATTAAAGTCATGGTGCAAAGAGTTGACTGGTTGCTCAGAAAGCGATGTAAAATAGTATTATTAAGTGAACAAGGCTTCAGTTATAAAGAAATTAGAAGAAAAATGTGTGAAACTTAACCAAAGGTGGCATTTCTACTATACACTTTTCCCAAAAGGTTTCCCACAATTTTGGCCACTACTGTAGATAGTTGTGTTTCAAAATGTCCGCTGGGATTTGTAATCGCATTCTCTTGTCTTTTTTGCATGGGGTTTAGGAATGGTGACAATTCCCAGGAATAATTGTAAGTGCCCAATTGTGTCTCCCTGGCCTATGCGATTGGGATTCGTGAGCAAGTTTGAAATCTTCCCCATTAGTCCTTCCTGCAACAAAGTTGAATATATGTAAGTACCGAATCCTCTCCAGAGCAAATCGGGGAGGGAGGAAACGAAAAACGACCAATTCTGATTTATGAACATTGCTGCTATAAACAGAAGTTAGAGTTGTCTTGGCTGCCTTTCTCCTTAATGTGTGCCTCGAAGAATGCACAACAATGTTTGATTTGGGATGGGATATACAAGTAGTCCTCAACTTATCACAATTGTGATCCCTCTCTGTGGAACATCCCATTCAGAGATAGGATTGGCCCCCACTTTAACACACTTTTGCAAGACTCTGAAGACCTGATTCTGCCAATGGGCCTGGGGACCCCAGAATGATTTGCAGCTCATGAAGTAGCTTGTTTGATTGTTGTGGGGTGGGGTTGTTATTGCTTTTTGTATTGAGTGCTCTCTGAGCTTGGTTGTTTTCTTGCAGATGTTTCACTAGACTAGCACTGATGATGTTACCTAGTAGGTAACATCATTTCAAACCTGAGCTACAAATATTCTCCTTTATTGGCCTTTTGTATTATTTTTGGCCATGTCATGCATGCAAATTCATTGGATAAGGCAATGATGCTAGGAATGGTTCGTGGAATAAGAAGAAGGGGCAATCAAAGAACACGCTGGCTTGATAACATTAAATCTGATACAAAGCTGAGCATGCAACAACTGAAAGAAGCTGTACTTGACAGGGTACCATGGAGAGCACTTTCTTATAAACTCTCCAAGAGTTGGACACAACTGAATAGTTAAAACAACAACAAATTGTTTTTGAATTGAGATTTTATCCTTGCAAGCTGCCTGGAGTCAGTAAAAGTAAGTTGGGTGGCCATATGAATTTTCTTAAATAGGGAGCAAAATTCCTGTTGCTAAGCAAGTTGATAAGAATTGCACCTGATTTTACAATCATTTTTGCCATTGCTGCTGCGCTGAACAGGCAGTTGTTGAGTCAGCCTGGCTTTTCCCATTGATTTTGAGGGAAAATCAGCTGGGAAGTTTGCAAATGGCACTCACATGACTGTGGAATGAGGGAACCATCATGTATAAACACCAAGTGCTTGGATTTTGACTATGCAATTGTTGGGATGCTATGATGGACACAAGAGGGAGGACTGGCTGCAAGTCATTTTCTTCAGTGCTGTGGTAACTTTGGCCACTAAATGAATGGTTGTAAGTTGAGAACCACCTGTAAATGTAATAAATAAGGACTTTGTTCATTGTTTCCTTCTTTTAAGAGCGACACGGAAAAACTCGGGACAGAAGCAGTGCCTAGACCCAACTTCAAAAGCAGTGCAGACAATGTTGAAAAAATGTAAGTTCAATCAATTTTATTTACAGTTGAAAGGACCAAAAGCAAGTTACAAACTTAAACTTGGCATGGATGAAACAGTTTAACAAGTAAAATATTTAACAAGCAAAATATTTAATAAATGTAACAAAATAGACTTAAAACTGCAGCTCATTGATTTATTACTAAAAGCTTTAACTTCATAGCCATAGTTAGCAATTTGATTGTTGTCACTGTAATCTTAGGATTTTCATCTGCAGATAAATTTTATACATTTTATACATATTTATAAAAAGTATGTCTTCCTGGTTAGATTTTAAAATAGCCAGATGATTTCCTCCTGAAGACTCATAAAATTCACAATTGCTTCTTGGTCTTTTGGCTAAGATCAAGTGTAGCAAAATGTAAGTTGACCTGAAGGCTAAACACAAATGCTATTTAGGTTTGGCACACTTGAGTAGCAGCAAACTGGCTAGGAAGATGCTTCTGCAGCAGCTGTATTTTGGCTGAAATTAATGGTCCTTCCAGGAAAGCTGTTTTCACCTCTTCCATTTTGTTTAAACCAGTCATAGATTTGAAGAAGACCCAACCAGGAAGGAGAAGACCAATAAGACCGCAGTAATTTCATCCAGGCAAGGGGTGATGGTCTCCATTGGATATCCTACGCATGCCTCAGGAACAAAATTGCCTCAACCAAAGAGGATGCAAGTTGGTGGAAGTCTGCAAGCTTGTTCTGTGGTGTTTTCCCCCCCCCCCCAAAGCCATATATTTGGTAGATCTTGTACTAATGTACAAGCTAAGGCATCATGCAATTGACTGGACTTTATAGCACAACTTAGCTGTTTAAATATAGCCAACTCTGTTGAATGAACCAAATGATGGTTAGACAAGTGTTTAAAGCCAGTCGGGGAGGGTCTTCCACTTGGCTTGCATATCACACCAACTTTGATCCGGGCTAAGTGTGTATTTTTATTTATCAAATGTATATGTAGCACAATCCCAACCAATTCTGTGTTGTAAGCCATCGTTCATGATTAGTGAACCCAGCCAAGTATGATCCTAAAACAAGTATTATGTATGGTTCCTGGTTCTGTTTGACAGCTAGCACAATCTAGTAGGATGGCCAGAATGATTGAAATAATTATCCAAAAAAACTTTAATCACTACTGATGGGTTCCAAAAAACTATGTAGTTAATTTTAGATAAACAAGGACCTTTGCACCTACATTTAGAAAATAAAGAAGATATTTAGCTCAGGATTGCACTGTTAGGCTGCAGAAGTCTTGTGAGTCTGGTTTTCTATGTTCATGGCTGCAAATTAGCAATGAGCAATGTTGTAATGTGTAAACACTAGAACACTCTACCCTTAGAGGTTAGATTGGCCTGGACCTTGCTAGTTCTCTGCAAAACCCTTAAAACTTGGATGAGTGCCATGGGATTTTATAGGTTAAGTGGCTTAAGCATAATTGTTGGCTTGCTGATAATCTTTGGTTTATTTTGTCAACATCCCTTATTGGTTCTTTGTTTCATTGACATCGTTTTATTGTTTTGAATGTGTGGTAAGCTGCCCAGAGCCACATCTGCAGAGTGGACAGCTGCATAAATGAATTTAGTTAACCACAGAAATAACCAAAGATTAAACTGAAATGAGATCACTGTATCGCTCCTCTTTCTTACCCAACAATTAACCAGATAACAGGCCAGTCTTGCAGACAACAACTGCATTTAACAGGGCAGCTCACCAATGACATGTAACTGATTGTACAGACATTAATATATTTTACAATGGAAAAATCCCAGCTGGTAGCATTGCAGATACGATTTGGCAAGTAATGAAATATTTGCAAATGGGAAACTAAGCTTGGAGAATATAGCTTTATTGAATAAAGTTCCTCAGTTTTGTTGGACTGCTTTAAAATATATTCTGTTTCAACAAAAATGTGCAAGGAGTTCACTACTATATATTCTTAAGACTTTAGATATGCTTACATATCTAGTTCTTTCAATCTGCTAAAATTAATGTAATTTATATTATTCATCCCACCTTGTGTGGGAATTTAAAACTAGTCTCGTCACTCCAAGAAATCTGTAGAAAAATTCAGTCCTCATTTCCATTTTATGTAGCAGAGACAAAAGTATTTTCTTATAAGTCAGTTCTAAAGATTTGCTTCTGTTAAATGTATTTTTAAATATATGAAACAGGTACATTTATATCTGAGATGATGTAATACACATTTGTTCAGTTCTTAAACTGTTACCGATATTGCTTACAGCTATAGTTGAAAATGTAATTTGTTTCATGTACTCAGGAAAAATAAAATAGCAGGATGCCTGTAAACATATGCCTGTTAATGTTTTAAAGAAAATAATTAAATTAAGAAGTCTGGAGAAAATAACTTTTTACCTAAGAAAATATAAATTATTCAATAAAATTTAACAAAACACAGATTTGTTTTATGGTGTTTTTCAATTACTAAAAGCAATGTTTCAATTCCCCTTTTACAAAAGGGCAACAAAAGATTTTCTTTTCAAAACTCTGGAAGCCAAGTGTTGGCATATTTTGTTCCCAAACTCATTTCTGAGCCGAGATCCAGAAAACAGGCAGATCCATGGATTAAGTTCTTTATTCTTCACTGAAGAGCAATGACAGAAAGCAGTTACTAGGTGGCTGCAAAGGCCCAATCAGCACAATTTATACACATTGCAATCAGTTCCTCCTATAGAATATTTACTCCTTCTCCAGTTACTCATTTCCCTCTTCACATCATTCCATATAAGGAACTTCCTTCTCTGCTGTCATCTTTACGTTTTCTGAGCGGTTGAGGGAGCTAGATGTCTGACTTATCAACGCTATAGTTGTCTTCCGGAATCTGAGGGGTTGTCACATAAAATAAGGGGTTGATTTATTCTCCAAAGCACCAGAGGGGACAGGACAAGAAGTAATGGGTGGAGGAGTCAAGTTGTGTGAACAATAAAGTGTAAAACAGCCAACTAATCTTAAAATAAACAGACATGGCTCCTGAGCCTTAATAAAAGCGCAAATGACATTAGAATATTGTATCTGAGCATCCAATCTATTATAAGGGGGACGTGATAGCAGTCCCCTGGTACTTGAGGGATTGTTACAGAGAAGAGGGGATTGATTGATTCTCCAAAACACCAGAGAGCAGGACAAGAAGTAATGGGTGGAAGCTTGTTAAAAGAGAAATCCAACCTAGAAATAAGGAGAAATTTTGTGACAGTGAGAACAATTAATCAGTGGAACGGCTTGCCTCCCGGAGTTGTGGGTGCTCCATCACTGGAGGTTTTCAAAAGTAGATTGGACAAGCCTTTCACTGGGATGGTATAAGATCACCTGCCTTGAGCAGGGGGTTGGACTAGAAGACCTCTAAGGTCCCTTCCAGCTCTATGATTCTATACTCTATGAGAATAAGGATAATCCTTGGGAGGATCACTTTATCTCACTTCCCTGGAAAAACTACTTTCAAGTACTGTGAACAATGAAGCATAAGACAGCCAACTAATCTTAAACTCCACAAAGGGAGACAATGGTTTCTGAGCCTTAATAGTAATGCAAATGCTCAACTACAATATTCTAATACCATATCATAAAAATATTTTAACACACTGATGGAGATTCTCTACAACCAGCCATTTTGGCACCATATCGTACACTAAGGCTCTACAAACTTGGCAACTTTTAAGATTTGTGGACTTCAATTCCCAGAATTCCCCAGCCAGTGTATTGTATGAACAATATTGTATGGACAGTCACTTGTCTGAAATGGTATAGGGTCTCCTGCTTGAGCAGGGGGCTGGACTAGAAGACCTCCAAGGTCCCTTCCAGCGCTATTCTGAACATAATGTGAGGGTTAGCGTTCCTTAGTTACGGAGGTTGAGAAACGCTGCTCTGACTTAAAAGCCAGCTAGAGAAGTTGAAACTCCAACTCCCAGAGTTCAGTGCGCCCGCTGGGAATTTTGGGAGTCGCAATGCAAGCAGATTATGAATGGCAAGGTACAGCACCGCGTCTGAGGCGCTTTCGCGTTAGAAGGACGAAGGACCCTACGCGGCTGCCTTACCCACGTGACTTAACATGGCGCCGCCCATCGAAAGTCCCACGTTGCCGGCCCGGAAGAAGCTGCGCTGTTCGCCGTCATGGCTGCTCGCCATAACAACAAGCTGCCGTTCAACCTGCCGCAGTTGCAGAACTTGATCAAGCGGGACCCGCCGTCTTATACCGAGGAGGTAAGGAATTGGGGGGGGGGCTGCCTTCACTGGAGGATAGCCTGAAAAGGGGTCCTGCGTGATGTTTCTGTCCAAGGGGGTTGGACTAGAAGACCTCTGAGGTCCCTTCCAACTCTCTTATTTCTGTGGGGGGTTAGCAGCGCTTGCCGGTTTTCCAACTGAAATAGCAAGGGAGAAGATGCCTCTGAGCGTATACAGAGTGACTTAGGTTGTGTGGAGCTATGGCAGCTGGATTGAAGATCAGCGCTTGGTGGTATTGCAGCTGATAGAGCAACAGAAAGGATGCCTCTGAGCATATACAAAGTGACTTAGCTTGTGCATCTTGATAGAGATGGGATCAAAGTCGGTCCTAGCCGACTTCGTAAAGCTAAGCGAGGGTGATCTGGTGATCTTGGTACCTGGTAAACCACAACAACAACCCTGTGAAGTGGGTTGGCTGAGAGAGAGAAGGACTAGCGCCAGGGGTAGGCAACCTTGGCTCTTTTATGACTTCAACTCCCAGAATTCCTGAGCCAGCATGGCTCAGCTTGGAAACTCTCCCTTTCTCTTCAGCATGGCTGGCTCAGGAATTCTGGGAGTTGAAGTCCACGAGTCATAAAAGAGCCAAGATTGCCTAAGTAACCCAACTGGCTTTCATGCCCAAGGAAGAACTAGAACTCCCCATTTCTAGCCCAGCACCTTAGGCACTACACCAAACGGGCTCTCCTCATTTAGCAAGGACATCCATTCCCTCTAGAGTAGTCCTCGACTTAACAACCGTTCACTTAGTGACTGTTCAAAGTTACAACAGCACTGAAAAAAGTGACTTAGGACTGTTTTTTCACACTTACCAATCTTTGCAGCATCCCTAAAGTAACATGATCAAAATTGAGACGCTTGACAACTGACTCATATTTATGACGGTTGCAGTGTCCCGGGGGTCATGTGATCCCCTTTTGCAACCATCTGACAAGCTAAGTCAATGGGGAAGCCAGATTCACTTAACAACCCTGTTATTAAGAGCTGCAGTGATTCACCGAACAAGCAAGGTCATAAAATGGGGCAAAACTCAACTGTTTCACTTAGCAACATAAATTTTGGGCTCCATTGTGGTCGTATATTGAGGACTATCTGTAATTTGCCGTAAAATATTTCGTTGGATTTTAAAACAACTACTCCCAGTAGTTCCTCCAGCTTTTGTAATTAATACCAGTGTAATGAAAGGAATTATAGAAGATGTGATCCAGATAGGATTGTTTTAATTGGTTGTGTGTTACCTCATTCCATTGGATAATATAAAATACTGGAAAGTTTTGTTTGCAGGCTCTGAAAATTTGCCATTCCTAGTAAATCCTAGAATTCCACTTCTCCTTTTGAATGGAATATTCTTATTTGTTTTATTGAGCATCCTTCTCAATCCTCACTCCCAGCTGAAGTTCGGGCATGGATATTTAGCATGGAAATAATTTTTCTTCTTTCGATTTCTTCTAGTTCCTTCAACAGTATCGCCATTATAAGTCCAATGTGGAAATATTCAAGCTTCAGCCAGCAAAGCCCAGTAAAGAACTGGGTGAATTGGTGATGTTTTTGGCCCAGGTAAAATTCATGGTGTGGGTGGTGGGGAAGAGAGAGAGAGAGAATTTTGCTTGAATTAGTTTAAGCCTCCCTCACCGAAGGGAAAAAACAACAAATTATTAAGAAAATAAAAATA
Organism: Azemiops feae; assembly: GCA_023970755.1. Taxonomy (NCBI): domain Eukaryota; kingdom Metazoa; phylum Chordata; class Lepidosauria; order Squamata; family Viperidae; genus Azemiops; species Azemiops feae. Next base: position 437,340 of record JALGBA010002670.1, read on the forward strand.
TTAAGGCTTCAGATAATTCAGATAATTCTAATGGAAGGTTCTAAATGTAAGCGAGTGAGAATAATCACTTCTGACAATTCTAATGTACGGAGCTCAAATTGATTTAGTAGTTTTTTCTCTGCTTGAATCACCATTTTGAATGTGGTTTTAACAATATTTTCAAAGAAAATTCTCACCATTCTTGAGTTGCAAGGATACCGTGGTGGAAAAAACACAGTGTATGGAATAGAAGTTATATAGCAAGGAGTCCAATGCTTTAGATTCAGTTCCCAAAAGTTGGTTTGGGGTGGTTGGGAGCATAAACATATCACCCACTGTTAACTTTTTAAAGCAGCTGCATCTTTGCCAGATAATGTCACAGAAGGAAACTGCACAATCCTAGGAAACGACACGGGTGCTTTGAAGACTAGCATTCAAAACTAGCATTCTGTCCTTTGAAATAGTTTATTCCAAAGTATTACTAAACCCTGTAATACGTTTTGAAACATGCATTCGTGCGTATTAAATGGAAATTGCTATGTAGAGAGAAAGTGTCCTCAGTTAACTGGTGCCCTATTGATAGCAAGCCTCGTTAGGGGAAAATATCCAGTTTGGTAGTGAAACCATGGTGGAACTGACATCCAATAATTTCCAGGGAATGCCAGATTAGGGAAAACTGCATTGTGGATTGAATGTTACCTGTGGGACATGGGAATGGGAGAATAAGGTATTAAGAGGCATTTCTCTTTGAGACAGAGATTCGCAGTGTCCTCAGAAATGGTCCTAGTTGCTAAGGTAGAAAGTTGGGCAATTCCCAAACCTTCCAGGGTCCCAATGACTTCAAAGCTGAGGTTTCATGTAAGAATGTCAAAATCTTACAAGGGTTCCAGATAGCTTGTTTACTGAGGAGATCACCTATTGCAGGGGTAGGCAACCTTGGCTCTTTTATGACTCGTGGACTTCAACTCCCAGAATTCCTGAGCCAGCATGGCTCAGCTTGGAAACCTCTCCCTTTCCCCTCAGCATGGCTGGCTCAGGAATTCTGGGAGTTGAAGTCCACGAGTCATAAAAGAGCCAAGGTTGCCTACTCCTGACCTATTGAAATGAAGGAAAAAGATGCTGCTTAGGCAATTATCAGACGAGAGGCAGGAGTTCCCAGTGGCTTAGCGGTCAGAGGAAGAAACGTAGGTAGGACCTGCCCTAATTTGATCAAACAGTGGCAGCAGGAAGTTCGTACCTTCAGACTTGCAAGATGCTGTTAACGTAGCCTTAAAGTAAAATAGATTTAGCTCATCTACCCTGTTTCCCTAAAAATAAGACCTAACTGGAAAATAAGCCCTGGCATGATTTTTCAGGATGCTCGTAATGTAAGCCCTACCCCCAAAATAAGCCCCAATTAAGATTGTCAGCCAGATGGACGCATTTAATACCGTATTTCCCCGAAAATAAGACCTAACTGGAAAATAAGTCCTAATGAGTCTTTTGGAGTAAAAATAAATATGAGACCCAGTTTTATTTTTGGGAAAATATGGTAGTTTCCTTTCTGGTTTACCTGAGAGGGTTGACACCTGTGCTCTGGCAACTAGTGAGACTGAGATTGTTGTAAAGATTCATGAAGAAATCCATTTCAGCCACCAAAAACGCCCCCTTAACATTATTTGAGTACAACCAAACAAACTTTCTGATTGATGTGGAATTTTTTTTTTTACTCCGATTTCCTTTTCTTTTTTAAACAGGTTGCCCATTGCTACCCTGAATACCTAGAAGACTTTCCGCAACAGTTGAAGGAATTGTTGTCCTATAGTCACACGGTCTTGGATCCAGATCTTCGGATGGTGAGCATCTGCAATCCAGATGTTTGATCCCTGGAAGGGGAGGACTCTCTGTGAGGGGACAGTTTTGCTCAACGTTGCTTTAGTTTCTTGTCTTTAAGAGATTGGCGTCAGTGTTCTGGAATAGCATAAGACTGGTACCTCATGCTGCCCTGCTGATAATTTATATAATATTTTTTTGTTAAGGGAAGGTGAAAAAGAGCTGTGAAAAGCATGGTTTTTCACTGCTTCTCGGTTGCTAGTGTCAACGCTGCTAACATCGGATGTTCTTGTTTTGACAACATATGGAGATGCAGCCATTTTCCTTCTTATGTTTTACTCTTAGAGTTAGAATTAGATGATACTGGGGAGAGGAGGAGGAATGTGCATGGGAGTTAGCTAGACATAACAATATTGTAGCAGTGTGAGAATCAAGGTTTTTTGAAATAAAAGATGATAAGAAATGGCGGGTTGGAGAACTGGAGAGAAAGCCTGCATTTCAAACTAATTGGAGAATGTGATTTATGACTGTTAATTAGAGGAGGGAATTCCGCTTGATACTATGTGTTCAGGGGAGGGGAATTCAGATTTTGGCTTCGCCTATGTACATGCCGATGCTATGCTACTCGAATAAAGATTCTTTAAGGTAAACAATGTCTTGAAATACTTTGAAGAGTTTCATCTGTCGGAACCATGACAGCTGGAGTTTCTTACTCAGCTTGTAGGAAGTCATGATGGCGGTGACCTTGGAGAAAATATTCAGAAACTCTTACAAAACCAAAAGGGAGGGAAGCATGCCTTGAGCCCAGGAAAAGGAGAAAGTATTAGGAAGAAATTCAATTGGCTTCTCCCTGACCTTCTAGGACAGTACAGATAGTCCTCAACTTAGGACAGTTACGGAGCTTGCAAATTATGATGGTATATCGTGACATAAAGCAGATCGTCACGTGACTGATTTTATGATCTTTTAAAGTGAACCACCATGATTACTAAGTGAATCTGTGGTCATTAAGTGAGCATTGTTTCTTTGCTATGGGGCATTTCCCCTCAAAACTGGAAGTAAACACAAAAATGTCAAAAATCATGGTTATGTGACTGCGGGACACTACAATGGGACGCTCTAAATGACTATAAACGTGGACTGACTACCAAGCACCTAAAATGTCATGTGACCACTGGGGGGGCAGCTTCAGAACCAGATTGTAAGTATGTTTCTGGGGGGAGGGGCATTGCAACTACGGTCACTAAGCGACTGATTGTAAGTCAAGGACTACTTGTATGTCTGCAAATTTAAGATGCGTGGACTTCAACTCCCAGAATTCGCCAGCCAGCAGGAAGGCAGCGAAAAATACAATCAGGCTTTAAAGATTCTGTTACTAGAATCTCATTAAAATAGAGTTCTATTGGTCTACCTCGAATGGCTGATATTTAGATACAATACAATACAATAACAGAGTTGGAAGAGACCTTGGAGATCTTCTAGTCCAACCCCGTGCTCAGGCAGGAAACCCTATACCATTTGCCCATGCTTTGAATCTTCTGTCTACCAACATTAAAGAGCAGTGGTTTTCTGTTCTGTGAGCTGTGGTGGTGCATTGGTTAGAATGCGGTATTGCAGGCTGACTCTGCCCACTGCCAGGAGTTCGATCCTGACCGGCTCAAGGTTGACTCAGCATTCCATTATTCCGAAATTGGTGAAATGAGGACCCAGATTGTTGGGGGCAACAGGCTGACTCTGTAAATCACTTATGGTTTAAAGCACTATATAATGCTAAGTGCTGCTGCTAAGTGCTATTTAAAAAAATAGCAAGCTGGGAAAAAATGAGAGGAAAGAATAGGATACGGTGGTTATTTTAGTATTAGTGTTGCTGTCTGGCTGATTCACACTTTATTATTGCCATTTGTAGTAATCCCTTCCTCCCTTTTGCAGACGTTTTGCAGAGCGCTGATCTTGCTACGAAACAAGAACCTGATCAATCCCACAAGCTTGTTGGAACTGTTCTTTGAGCTCCTCCGTTGCCATGATAAATTTTTACGAAAGGTGAGTAGCTTTTCGTAATGAGCGTGTTTAGAGAGCCAATCAGGTGTCATCTTGTTTTGGCAATGAGCCAATCAGATCACAGTAGGATCCAGTTATTGATGTCATGTATTGAAGCTGAGAGGAGGACATTTGTCAGTGTGTTATGTGATCGCTATCAAGTTGGTTGGGTTTGTTTGTGTTCTTTCATTGAGTGAGCTTGTAAAACGTAATAAAATGAAAGTAATGGTGCAAAGAGTTGACCGGTTGCCCAGAAAGTGATGTAAAATAGTATTATTAAGTGAACAAGGCTACAGTTATAAAGAAATTAGAAGAAAAATTGGTGGAAACTTAACCAAAGGCGGCATTTCTACTGTACACTTTTCCCAAAAGGTTTCCACAATTTTGGCCACTGCTGTATATACATACATACATACAGATACAGTATAGGTGTATGGGTGTGATTCTTTTGGATCGGAATTTCATTTTAATGTGTGCCATTGCACACACAGACAAATGACGAGAAATCCTATCTATCTCAGACTGATCCATCATGGAGTGTCTGCTTCTGTTCATTTTTTTCTCAAAGAAAGATTGACCGCTATTCCTACTGAAATTTAGCTTTCTTATTTCGACAGACATTATACACTCACATCGTCACCGACATCAAGAACGTCAATGCCAAACACAAGAACAACAGAATGAACACTGTAAGTTTTCGGCTCCTTCCATCAGGCTTTTAAGTTGGATAGCTCCAGGCGACTCTTCCTCAAAAAGCAGTGTCTCCTTTTATTTTGTTATTTTTTTTTGCAGATGCTTCAGAGTTTCATGTACACAATGCTGCAAGACAGCAACCCAACTGCAGCCAAGATTTCACTGGATGTGATGATTGAGCTGTACAGAAGGAATATCTGGTAAGTTGCAGTGGGCAGGAACAATGGTGATACCTCAGAGAAAATAAAACACATATATTTAATTTCTCTGTCTCTGTTGTAAACAGTCTTTTTTTTTTTAAACAGGAACGATGCCAGAACTGTGAATGTCATAACGCTGGCTTGTTTTTCCAAAGTCACCAAGGTAAAGTAAACATTTTGGTCCAAGTACAGGTAGTCCTCAATTTACAGCAGTTCATTTAGTGACCGTCACTGAAAAAAAATAACTTAGGCCTGTTTTTTCACACTTACGACCATCGCAGCAGCCCCCTGGTCACGTGATCAAAATTTAGACTGTTGACAATTGGTTCATATTTATGACGGTCGCAGTGTCCCGGGGTCGTGTGATCCCCTTTTGCGACCTTCTGACAAGCAAAGTCAACGGGGAAGCCGGATTCACTTAATGACTATGTCAGGGGTAGGCAACCTTGGCTCTTTTATGACTCGTGGACTTCAACTCCCAGAATTCCTGAGCCAGCCATGCTGAGGGGAAAGGGAGAGGTTTCCAAGCTGAGCTATGCTGGCTCAGGAATTGTGGGAGTTGAAGTCCACGAGTCATAAAAGAGCCAAGGTTGCCTACTACCCCTGGACTATGTTATTAACAACTGTGGCAAGAAAGGTCGTAAAATGGAACAGAATTCCCTTAACTGTCCTACTTAGCACCAGAAACTTTGAGCTCAATTGTAGTCGTAAGTCAAGGAATACCTGTAATTGTGTTTGTGGAACTTTTGGTTTATTCCAGGGGTCTTCAAACTTGGCAACTTTAAGACTTGTGGACTTCAACTCCCAGAATTCCTCAGCCAGCCCTGAGGCTGGCTGAGGCTGGCTGAGGAATTCTGGGAGTTGAAGTCCACAAGTCTTAAAGTTGCCAAGTTTGAAGACCCCTGGTTTATTCAGTACATTTAGTCCTCAACTTGTGATGGCAATTATGTTCTCAATTACATCTTAAGTTATGGCAGTTGTTAATAAGGTCAACATGACTGCATCCGATTTTACGACCTGTTTTGCAGGGGTCCATTAAGCGAACGCTGTAATCCTTAAGCGAACACTGTGATTGTTAAACAAACCCATTGTTTGCTCTGTGCACTTTGGGCCGGAAACCAGAAATAAATGCCAATTTCTGACAGTAAGAAATTGCGGTCACATGACTGCAGGATGCAAACGGTTACCAGGTGTCTAAAATACCTGGGGATAATATTTCTGACTTGGTTAGTTCAGCGGTGTATGAAACCTGCTTGCTCAAGGAGTTGGATTTGTTTTAAAAAAAATTCCTTTGGCTCTTCCTTGTCACCTCTCCTGACTCCGTAGATCCAAGTTGCTGGCTTGACGTTTTTCCTCGGGAAGGAGAAAGATGAAAAGAAAGACAGTGATTCAGAATCGGAGGTCAGTGTACCTGGAATCCAGAATAATAACTCGGCGTCATGCCTTGGACCTAATTCTCAAAAGATGAGAAGCGTACCACAGCTTAAGTCTGATTGAAGGCCCCAACATTAAAAGCCGAGTAATGTCCACGGACAATGTCATAGAAATTTGATAAATTAGAAATAGAACAATAGAGTTGGAAGGGACCTTCGAGGTCTTCTAGTCCAACCCCCTGCTCAGGCAGGGAAACCCCATACCAGTGATGGCAAACCTTTTAGAGACCGAGTGCCCAAACTGCAACTCAAAGCCTACCTACGTATCGTCGGGTGCCGGGTGGGCGTGGCCAATTGGGAGGGCGGGGCCCATTCGGTGGGCGGGGCTGCGGTGGTAACGGAAGACTGGGTGGGACTAAAAAGTTCAATCAATTCCAACTTTGCAAGATCTTTTTTTTTCTCCGCAAAAAGTTGAAATTGACTGACTGAACCTTTTTTTTTTTTTGCACACGGTGGCGGAGGCCTAAAGCGAAAAGGTTTTATAAAACCCAGCTGAAGGCCTAGGACTGGGGCGATGGCGCGTGTGCCCACAGAGAGGGCTCTGAGTGCCGCCTCTGGCACCCGTGCCATAGGTTCGCCACCACTGCCCCATACCATTTCAGACAAATGGCTGTCCAGTCTCTTCTTAAAAACTTCCAGTGTTGGAGCATTCACCACTTCTGGAGGCAAGTTTTTCCACTGGTTAATTGTTCTCACTGTCAGGAAATTTCTCCTTAGTTCCAGGTTGCTTCTCTCCTTGATTAATTTCCATCCATTGTTTCTTGCTTTGCCTTCAGGTGCTTTGGAGAATAGCTTGACTTCTTCTTTGTGGCAGCCCCTGAGATATTGCAACACTGCTATCATGTCACCCCTAGTCCTTCTTTTCATTAAACTAGACATACCCAATTCCAGCAACCGTTCCTTATATGTTTTAACCGCCAGTCCCCTAATCATCTTAGTTGCTCTTCTCTGCACTCTTTCTAGAGTCTCAACATCTTTTTTACATCGTGGTGACCAAAACTGGATGCAGTATTCCAAGTGTGGCCTTACCAAGGCATTGTAGAGTGGTATTAATACTTCGCGTGATCTTGATTCTATCCCTCTGTTAATGCAGCCTAGCACTGTGTTGGCTTTTTCGCAGCTGCAGCACACTGCTGGCTCATATTTAAGTGTATTGTCCACTAGGCCTCCCAAGATCCCTCTCACAGTTACTGCTATTGAGCAAGGTACCCCCTATACTGTACCTGTGCATTTGGTTTTTCTTGCCTAAATGTAATACCTTACTTTTTTCACCATTGAATTGATGCAAAGGATTCTATGGTCATTTTGTCTCTAAATTTTTATTGAACTCGTTGCCAAAGCGTCATTATTTTCAATTCCACAACCACTTCATTGTGCATTGCCAAGAAAATATAGCACAAGATATAGAGGAAGGTGTACAAAATTACCATAAGTCTGTACACCCAGGGAATAGAATTTGATAAAGAGTGGTAGTTTCATGTTTCCTCATGCAAAGCTTTACTGAATCTTAAATTTCTCTTTCATACAATATTTATTTTTCAAGGATGACGGTCGCTCAGCAAGAGACTTGATGGTACGGTATGCCACGGGAAAGAAAACGACAAAGAACAAGAAGAAACTAGAGAAAGCTATGCGAGTTTTAAAAGTGAGTAGCCTGGTTCGGCAGACCTGCTCAGCAAAGGAGAACTGGACATTATCAAGCTGTTCTCTATGCCTCTCCTAATATAGATAATCCTGGAGTTATGACTGTACTGGAGCTTGCTCGTGATGGTCATAAAGCAGGTCGGTCACGTAACCAGCCCGATTTTTGTAATTTGTTTATTGCAGTGGGTCATTAAGAGAACCCATGGTTTGCCGTGGGTGTGGTTTTGCCAAAAACCAAAAGTAAATACCTTCCCCCCCCCCCCGCAAAACCACAGTAAAACACGGTTATGTGACTGTGGGACTCAGCAAATAGCCATTAAAAAGAAAGAAAGAAAGAAAGAAAAGGTGAGGATGGCAGAAAAGATTTTTGGCAGTTCCCTCCCTTCTATCCAGGACGGCACAGAAGCAGGATTGTCTGGGACGCTACACATCCTCTTTACAACCTGTTTTCTTTGTTACCTTCTGGGAGAAGAAGGCTCCGTGGTATCCGAAGCAGAACATCCAGATTCAGTCACAGTTTTCTTCCATGCAGTATTACCGTATTTTTCCGTCTATAAGATTCCACCCTTGTATAAGACGCTCTGGCATGTGAGTTCCAACAAAGTCAGCGCTGGGAGCAACCGCCTCCCAGCGCTCTAAATAGACGCCTCCTAGCTGGCCCCACCCCCCTGTTCTGTCCCAGCCTAAGTGAGTCCTTGTTATGCTCACAAGGAGAAACCCCTCTTCCAAGAAACAGGCTGGAACCACAGGAAAAAACCAACCCCCTTTTATTCTCACAGACCTGAGTCAATGTCCAAGGCAAACAAACACAGTCCACAGAAACTCGATCCTCAAGACGAACGGTTGCCTTTGGCAACCAGCACCTCCCACATCTTCCCTTTTATTATGCAGCCAAGGCGTGGCTTCCTAATGCCTTCTCCTTTGCCTTTGGAGCCGCCCCATTGCATTCCTCTGTCCTACTCGCTTCTCTTGCCTGCGCTTTCGTGCATCCTGGATTTGTCCCAACTGTTCTTCATCACTGTCCAACTCAGGCTCCTAGCACAGCTGTATCTCAGCCTGAGCGCGAGTAGAGGGGCCAGGCTCCTCGTCCGACTGTAAGTCTTGGAGCTCCTCAGAGCCTTCCTCTGACTCTAATGTCACTCCAGGCCCCTCCTCCTCCTCCTCTGATTCCTCAGACTCAGCTGCCGGGTCCACCTAACCAGCATCCAGCACGGTCAGCATGCATAGTCAGTTCACAGCAGCAGCCTTCCGACCCTGGTAAACAAACTGGCATGAGCACCGGCATGACAGCAAGGCAAGGGAAGCGAAGGCAGGTTTTGAACTTCCCGCCGTTTCTCCGCGCCGATCAGCTGTTTGTTGGCGAAGCGCCAAACAGCTGAGCTGGCAAATCAGGAAGTTCGGCTGGGCAATGATCTTGCCCCCTCCGCCCTCCCGTTAGTGGCAAGCCCACAGGGGCTTGACACCTGCACCAGGCGGCATGGCAGCGGCATGTAAAGAACCCACACAGGCATGCCCTGGGCTGTGGAGGTTACCGTTATTTTTTCTTGTATAAGACGCACCTGATTTTTGAACAGGGTGTTTGCAGGAAAAAATAACGTCTTATACACGGAAAAATACGGTAACCTTGTGAACTCTCAAGCTTCCTCTTTCCGTTATGTATTCAAGATGGACTGATTAATATTTCTATGTATTTATATGTAAGGGTGTAGGTATATACATATGTTGTATGTAGCACATTTATATATGCATTAGCCGTTAGGTATGTGTATGCTTTTGAGAGCAAGCAACAGAATTTCATTTTCAATATGTGCTTTTAATGTGTTATCTTATAAATGCCACCCAGTTGCTGAGCACTCATAATGACCAGGGCCGCTGTGATTGTCGTAATTTCAAATGGGGGTCATAAATATCCTCCAGGTATTTATGCCTTCAAACGGTCGTTGAGCGATCAGTCGTAAGTCGAGGACCACTTGTATCTTGATTTCTATGTATTTCTGGAAGGTCTCTTGTGAAGTGACAATTAACAATCTGGAAAATGGCCACGATACACAGGACTTCACTTTCCTATTGGACTTCACTTTCATGGCCCCCAGATAGATTTTAAGCTAAGACGTGGATGTTCAACAGGTCTAGAGCAAGCATTTCCCAGTAGCTAAATATTGCAGGCTGATTCTCTCTATCTGTATCACCTCTCCCAGGGAGAACTTAATTCAGACAGCCTAATGCAGGGATAGGCAACCTTGGCTCTTTTATGACTCGTGGACTTCAACTCCCAGAATTCCTGAGCCAGCCATGCTGAGGGGAAAGGGAGAGTTTCCAAGCTGAGCCATGCTGGCTCAGGAATTCTGGGAGTTGAAGTCCACGAGTCATAAAAGAGCCAAGGTTGCCTACCCCTGGCCTAATGAAACATAATTATTGAACTCGTTCTTTACTGCACACGTCTGTTTCCTTCTTCCCCAGAAACACAAGAAAAAGAAGAAACCGGAAGTGTTCAATTTTTCAGCAATTCATTTAATCCACGATCCCCAAGGCAAGTTCGTTTGATCTGAGATAAATCTTTGCAAGGAGGAGCTTCTGACTTACCTCCTTATTGTCTCTCGGAAGTTGAGCGGGGTCAGTCCTGGTTAGAGTTTGGATGGGAAGACATGGTCTTGAGTTGCAGATTCTCCCTCTACCTTGATACACAAGTATCTCCAGGTCACGCCATGCAAAATCAGCTTCAGGAATATCCAACAATCTTCCCTTCCATTACTTAACACCAGGGGTCTTCAAACCTGGCCCTTTTATGACTTGTGGACTTCAACTCCCAGAATTCCTCAGCCAGGCACGCTGGCTGAGGAATTCTGGGAGTTGAAGTCCACAAGTCATAAAAGGGCCAGGTTTGAAGACCCCTGATATAGACTTTAAGAGGAGTGGACTTCAACTCCCAGAATTCCTCAGCCAGCGTGCCTGGCTGAGGAATTCTGGGAGTTGAAGTCCACAAGTCATAAAAGGGCCAGGTTTGAAGACCCCTGATATAGACTTTTAAGAGGAGTGGACTTCAACTCCCAGAATTCCTCAGCCAGCGTGCCTGGCTGAGGAATTCTAGGAATTGAAGTCCACAAGTCATAAAAGGGCCAGGTTTGAAGACCCCTGATATAGATTTTAAGAGGAGTGGACTTCAGCTCCCAGAATTCCTCAGCCAGTATGCCTGGCTGAGGAATTCTGGAAGTTGAAGTCCACAAGTCATAAAAGGGCCAGGTTTGAAGACCCCTGCTTAACACCGTCGCCTTTGGGGTATTTTCATCTCTAGGGCAAACACACCTATACCTAGGTGTTTAAATCAGGCATGAAACTTCTCAGCATCGGTGGGACACAGCCTAGTTTTGCCACAGAGAAAAAAAATCTTTAATTTTGAGGCCCTCAGGATAACCCGCCCTGCCACAGGCCTTTCTCTGATGTTCATCGATTTCCTGCTGATTTCAGACTTTGCTGAGAAGCTGTTAAAGCAGCTAGAATCCTCAAAGGAGAGGTTTGAAGTGAAGATGATGCTGATGGATCTCATTTCGAGGCTGGTTGGGATTCACGAGGTACAGTTCGCCTTCTGAGTTATTTTTCTGTCTTCTCTTTTCCGTTTTCCTTTTGCTTTACTTTTTGGTAAGTCTGGGTCAGAAAAGGAAAATGTACTAGCAAATTTTGTGGCCATTGATCAAGAGCATGTATGGGCATCTTATGACCGCAATTGAGCCCACAATTTCTGTTGCTAAGCGAGACAGCTGCTAAGTGAATTTTGCCCCATTTTATAATAATAATAATAATAATAATAATAATAATAAAGTTGGAAGGGACTTTGGAGGTCATCTAGTCCAACCCCCTGCTCAGGCAGCAAACCCTATACCATTTCAGACAAATGGCATTTCCAGTCTCTTCTTAAAAACTTCCAGTGTTGGAGCATTCACAGCTTCTGGAGGCAGGTTGCTCCACTGGTTAATTGTTCTAACTGTCAGGAAGTTTCTCCTTAGTTCTAGGTTGCTTCTCTCCTTGATTAGTTTCCATCCGTTGCTTCTTGTCCTGCCTTCAGGTGCTTTGGAGAATAGCTTGACTCCCTCTTCTTTGTGGCAGCCCCTGAGATATTGGAACACTGCTATCATGTCACCCCTCGTTCTTCTCTTCATTAAACTAGACATACCCAATTCCATCAACCTTTCCTTATATGTTTTAACCTCCAGTCCCCTAATCATCTTTGTTGCTCTTCTCTGTACTCTTTCTAGAGTCTCGACATCTTTTTTTACATTTTACGACCTTTCTTGCCACAGTTGTTAAGTGAATCACTGCAGGTGTTAAATTAGTGACACGGTTGTTAAGGGGATCTGCCTTCCCCATTGACTTTGCTTGTCAGAAGGTCGTAAAAAGTGTTCACGTGGCCCTGGGACACTGCAGTTGTCAGAAATACATGCCAAGCATCTGAAATTTGATCACCTGACCACGAGGAGGCTGCAATAGTCATAAAGTGTGAAAAATGGTCACCAGTCACTTTTTTCAGGACCATTATAAATTCAAACGGTTACTAAACGAATGGTTGTAAATTGAGGACTACCTGTATTTAGGAACACGTATCCATCCCACCTCTGGCCCAAATTCTGATTATTATTATTATTATTATTATTATTATTATTATTATTATTATTATTATTATTATTATTATTATTTAAAAAGCTGAGTATTCAGTGCCACAAATCACGGCTTTAACTGTTTTTCTGCGTGTTAACAATTCTTGCTCTTCAGCAATCCTCAAAGATGAAACAGAGATAATTTATAATAATTTTTTTAAAAAAAAACTTGTATACTGTCTCTCAATAATTCCCTGGCTCACAATGAACAATTACAATGAAGTCAAATAAAAATAATGACGAAAGAGGGCAAGCACCATGAAGCAAGGGGGTCTCACTCCCTTGCTAAAGATCTGGGTGAAGAGTCAGGTCTTCACAGCTCCTCTAAGTAAGCAAAGTTGGGGGTCATCTGGATCTCAACATGGGGTGAGATTTGCTGATGGTCTATAAAATGTTTACGTGGCTTGATAGCAATGCCTTAAAATGCCTAGCTTCAGCTTTCAGGATCAGCAGAATTATATGAGCATGTTGTGATACGATAGTGAAAGTAACAGAATAACAATTAGAAGGGACCTTGGAGGTCTTCTAGCCCAACCCCCTGCTCAAGCAGGAGACCCTATACCAGGGGTAGGCAACCTTGGCTCTTTTATGACTCGTGGACGTCAACTCCCAGAATTCCTGAGCCAGCCATGCTGAGGGGAAAGGGAGAAGTTTCCATGCTGAGACATGCTGGCTCAGGAATTCTGGGAGTTGAAGTCCACGAGTCATAAAAGAGCCAAGGTTGCCTACCCCTGCCCTATACCATTTCAGTCAAGTGACTGTCCAGTCTCCTCTTAAAAACCTCCAGTGATGGAGCACCCACAACTTCTGGAGGCAAGTCGTTCCACTGATTAATTGTTCTAACTCAGGAAGTGCCTTCCAGATGGGTTGGATTATAAGCGGCAACTGTCTGCTGGGGACGGTTAGAATTATCGTCAACACATCTAGACGTTGGTAGGCTGGATTCCTTTTCTAAGGATTGTCTGTGGAGCTTCTCAGTCATCCAGGTCATGGTTGTCCCAAAGGTGCTTTTTCAAAAGGCAACTGGACTTTGTTTTTTTCCTTCTCATCCAAGAACTGAAGAAGTTGGGAAGCGAAACGTCTTGAAGGAAAAACGAAGTCCAGTTGCCTTTTGAAAAAAGCATTTTGGGCTCTGTTCCATATGCTTTTTTCTCTCTGGCTTTGCTGGAAAGTCACTCTGGTGGTGGGTGGGATTATTTTACTCAATAGACCATTTCATTCATAGCTGACCTCTTGACAACCCTCTGTGTTTCCACAGCTTTTCCTCTTCAACTTTTACCCTTTTATACAACGATTTCTGCAGCCCCACCAAAGAGGTAAGTGGCGTCGATTCAGTCCATTCTTCCCAACCTCCTTATTTCTCTCTGCTTTGAGGCTACCAGTTGCAGAAAAACAAAGATAATTTTGTTTGCTCTGCTCTGTGTTCCCTTATGTTGTCTTGTTTTAATATTAACCCATCTGAACTTTTCTGGCCTTTGGCAGCCATTTCAGAACTCAGAGCAAGAAAACAAATTACTCGGATCCAAAGAAAAGCACAAATTGTGGGGATTTTTCTGTGGTTCTTATGGAAATTCTTATGGATCCTACGCTGGCAGAAAATATTGCTCGGTTTTGTGAGCAGCGGTGAAAAGCTCCTCTCTTTACTTCAGGAGCTTTCTGGAAAAGTGAAAAGCGAGGCTTTTTCTACCTGCTTGCTTTCTTCGACCCGTTTTATTTTATTTTGGTTAACAGCCTGGATTTTGAAAGAAGAGACACCCAAACGATAAAAGCAGATGCTCATTTGCCAATAAAAACCTGGGTTGCAAAGTGTTGTGTTGTTCAGTTGCTAAGTTGTGTCTGACTCTTTGTGGACCGCAGCACCCCACACCCCCATAATCCTTCACTGTCTCCCAGAGTTTGGCCAAATTCACGTTCATTGCGTCAATGAAATTATCGAACCATCTCATTCTCTGCCATCCCCTTCTCTCTCTCTCTCTCTCTCTTTTTTTTTTGCCTTCCATCTTTCCCAACATCTGGATGTTCTCCAACGAGTCCTCTCTTCTCCTTTGGTGACCAGAGTATTTGAGCTTCAGCTTCGGTGGCTGTCTTTCCAAAGGACAATCCGGGTCAATTTCCTTTAGGATCGACGGATGGGATCTCCTTGCAGTCCAAGGATCTCTCAAGAGCGTTCTCCGTCACCAGTTTAGCTTTTTTAGGAAGTTGGAAAATACTGGGAAATGGCCTTGCTCAACGACAAATCACTTTTCAGGCCAAAGATTCGGTTTATTATTTAATTGTTTATTTAGATGTCAAGCACGGTTTTGCTGGTGTGACAAATATTGCTTCTCAGCTTGCCAACGGACTTGGGAGGGGGGGGGGGAGAAGTTTGAAATGCAGACTTCAAAGATTAAGAAGCCAGACCATGAGACCCAAGGACGTTACACCAGGTGTCTGGCCAGACCTAGAGATGCTTCCTCATAACAGTATTTTTCTACTTGATTGGGCAATGTGACCTGACCCAGAGGGAGGAGGGAGAATTCAATGCTTTTACTATATGGGTTTGGGAGGGGTCTTGCCAGAGCTGGTTTTGCTTTCATTAGTGCCAAAGTGATGTACTCAATAAAGTTTTACATTAAGGCAGGGGTCTTCAAACTCGGCCCTTTTATGACTCGTGGACTTCAACTCCCAGAATTCCTCAGCCAGGCACGCTGGCTGAGGAATTCTGGGAGTTGAAGTCCGCGAGTCATAAAAGGGCCAAGTTTGAAGACCCCCTGCATTGAGAGATCGGAATGTCTCAAAGGTGTTTGCTTGGTTGTGTTCGTCAGTCGGAACGTTGACATTAGATATTTACTTTCTTTTGAGAGCAGGCAAAAACAGAATGTCATTTTTAATGTGGGCCAGTGTGCTCACAGTAAAATTGACAACAAAGGTTATCTTATTTGTCAAATTTAGATACTGCCCATCTGACTGTCCAAGGGACTCTGGGTGCTTTACAGAACCTTCAAATCATTTCTTCAAGCTTCCACATCTTCACCCTTCAATGCGGAAGCTTGAAAAAATGATTTGAAGGTTCTGTAAATGGCCCAGAGTCCTTTGGACAGTCAGATGGGCAGTATCTAAATTTGACAAATAATATGACCTTTGTTGTCAATTTTACTGTGAGCACACCGGCCCACATTAAAAATGAAAAATTATTAAATATGGAGAACTACTGCCAGTTGTTGCCGACAGCCCTAAACAACAAGATTCATCAATGATAAACTTAACGGATTTTTTTTTTTCCTTTCTGTTTGAGGAACTGATGTATCTTTTGGTCCATCATTACAACTGTCCTTTTTGTTGTTGTTGTTGTTGCAGAAGTTACCAAGATTCTTCTTTTTGCTGCCCAAGCCTCTCACCAGCTTGTCCCACCAGAGGTGAGGCCTTTTCAAGTTCCTGTTGACCAAAATGACTGGGAAGAAGTAATTGTTTTCTTTCAGACGTCTCACCCAAAGGATAAAAATGGGATTTCTCCTTTATAGATCATTAATGAAATAAGTGTTCGCCTGTGCTGATACAGGAATTTCTCGACTTACAATAGTTCACTTAGTGACTCTTCAAAGTAACAACGGCACTGAAAGAAGGGACATGACCGCTTTCCACATGACCATCGCAGCATCGCCACGATCACGTGATCAAAATTCAGACACCTGACAACTGACTCATATTTATGAGAGTTGCAGTATCCTGGGTTCATGTGATCCCCTTTTGTGGCCTTCTGACAAGCAAAGTCAACGGGGAAGCCAGATTCACTTAACAACTGTGTCACTAACTTAACAACTGCAGAGATTCACTTAACAACTCTGGCAACAAAAGTTCGGAAAATGAGGCAAAACTCACTTAACAAATGTCTCACTTAGTAACAGAAATTTTGGGCTCAATTGTGGTCGTATGTCGTACATATTGATCATACTGGCTAAACTCGTGTTGGATAGGGTGGGAAGGAGAACCCATGCATGTTGGCTCAGCAGTGTAGTTAGAGAGCCAGTTTGGTATAGTGATTAAGGTGATGGCTTAGAAACCAGGAGACGCTGAGTTCTAGTCCCACCTTAGACATGAAAGCCAGCTGGGTGACTCTGGGCCAATCACCAGGAGACTGTGAGTTCTAGTCCCACCTTAGACATGAAAGCCAGCTGGGTGACTCTGGGCCAATCACCAGGAGACTGTGAGTTCTAGTCCCATCTTAGGCATGAATGCTGGCTGGGTGACTTTGGGCCAATCTCTAGGAGACTGTGAGTTCTAGTCCTGCCTTAGGAATGAAAGCCGGCTGGATGACTTTGGGCCAATCTCTAGGAGACTGTGAGTTCTAATCCCACCTTAGACATGAATGCCGGCTGGGTGACTTTGGGCCAATCTCTAGGAGACTGTGAGTTCTAGTCCCATCTTAGGCATGAAAGCCGGCTGGTTGACTTTGGGCCAATCACCACGAGATGGTGAGTTCTAGTCCCGTCTTAGGCATGAATGCCAGCCGGGTGACTTTGGGCCAATCCTTTGCCTAGTTGTTTCTGTTAATTTAAACCCCCGGACTGAAATGTTTTGTGTAACTCACGAGTTTGTTATGCCAGCACACCTTGATGTAATTAAATTTCATTCTTTGTTTACTAAAGAAGGAACAAAATGTACCAATTCTTCAACCTATTTTTTTTTCTTCTTTTCAACAGACTATGCAGCCAGTCCTCATGACAATAGCCAACAACTTTGTCACAGACAAAAACTCTGGGGAAGTCATGACTGTTGGGTAAGCATTTAGAGCTTGCAACATTTAAGGAGGAGGTAATGTGGCTTTGCAAAATTTGAGTACAGGCAGTCCTCAACTTATCCAATGGAGCTCAGAATTTTGGTCACAAGTTATTGCGGTTGTAAGTTGAGTCAGCATGTGACTGGACTCAATTTTACAACTTTTTTTTATGATAGCTGTTAGGTGAGTCACTGGTCATTAAGCAACTCACACAGTTGTTAAATGAATCGTGGTCCTAAGCCCAAATCAGCAAAAACTGGACATTTGTTTGCTGGAAAACGGCAAAAACAAATTGCAGATCACAGTCACTAGTGCCTGAAATATGATCACGTCCCCATGTGAGTGATGCTACTTTTCCAGGGCCATCCTAACTCTGACGTGTTGCTAAACAAGGCTGTCATTAACTCAGGACTGTTTGTAAGGCACAAAAAGTAGATTTCCGTATAGCTTAGGGCAGAATCCAACTTTAAGAATTTTATGGCTTTGGCCCTGAATTTAATTTCAGTTACTGCAGAGTGCGCATTGTGAATTATTTCAGAGTTGTGCAGTGCCAGTCTCCTCAGGTCCTCTGAAGTGTGTAAAAGAACAAATTTAGCCCTTGTGTGCGACACTGTCAAACAATTTCATCTTTTCTAGGAACATGAAGCTGCTAACAGGTCCTGTGTTTTTTGCCGACAAAGAATTAAAGGGAGACTAGTATAGCTATTTCGAGCTATTTAGCTCTCATCAGCTAGCCATACCCTTCTGAGATTCGAACCTGGGCCGCTTGCACGTTAGGCAGCTGTATTAACCTCTAGGCCACAGGTTCTCCTCGCTTTTGTCAGCTGTCAGAGATTTAAGTGTTTTCCGGTGAAACCGGTTTAACAGAGCACCTGGTCTATCCAAATATGGGACGGAGCAATCTGCTATTGCTTTCACCTTTCTCTCCTGCAAGTGGCCCGGGTTCGAATCTCAGAAGGGTATGGCTAGCTGATGAGAGCTAAATAGCTTGAAATAGCTATACCAGTCTCCCTTTAATTCTTTGTCGGCAAAATCTAAATTTAACACAAAAATAGTTTGTCGCAGTAGTGTCTGCCTGTAAAAGCTCCTAGATTGGGGCTTCAAAACTTTTCCCCCCCAACTTTTTAGGATCAATGCTATTAAAGAGATATCTGCTCGGTGCCCTCTGGCTATGATGGAAGATTTGCTTCAAGACTTGGTTCAATACAGATCTCATAAAAACAAAAGTAAGTCATTTTTGTGTGTGTACAAAATGAATGATCTCTGAGGGACCTTGTTGAGTTGATTCAGAGGCTAGGTACCTTTGCAGAGCTCCTTTATTATTAATTCCAAGTGAGTGTTTTCTTTTAGCCAGCTTTTTTTTTTTTTTAATAAAATAATTTTTATTGAATACAAAAGAAAAAAGAAAAAAAAAGATTAAAAAACATTGAACATAGTGTATCATCTTTGACATACATCTTTGTCTAGACATTCCGTATTATACATATACTTTATACATTTCAGATATTCTTCCTCTATTTACATCCCTTCTAATGACCTTCCTTCTTTTTTTTCCTTCCATTTGTAAAATTTATTCCAGCTTAAATAGTATTCTGTTTCCTCCTGATTTTTTAATTCTTTAGTCATCTTATCCAATTCTGCGCAATACAAAATTTTCCTTATTAACGCATCTCCACTAGGCACTTCAGTTGCTTTCCAATTTTGGGCAAACAAAATTCTTGCCGCCGTTATCACATGAATAATTAGGTATATATCATCTTTGTTTATATTTTTTTCTAATATGCCAAGTAGTAGCATCTCTGGTTTATATTGATTTTTTTGACCCGTCATTTCTGTTATCCAATTCCAAACCCTCTGCCAATAAACCTGTACCTCTTTGCAAGCCCACCAATTTCTCTTCAGATCGTATAAATCTTTCGCCTTTTAGCCAGCTTTTTAATTTATTTCCAACATTTCTGAGAGCTTCACTGTTGCCATATTATTTGTTTTCCGCTCAGAGTCAGCTTGTAGAGGAGGTGGGAGGCATATTTTTTTTTTGATGAATAATAAAATAGAAATAGCGGAAAGCCGTCAGGAAGGATAAAATTCCAAGGCATCACTTTATATATATTTCTGAACTTAGCTTCTTTGCAAGCCACGCTCAATGTTATTAATTGTTCTTCACAGACGTAGTGATGTCAGCAAGGACACTCATCCACCTGTTCCAGTCACTGAATCCACGGATGTTGCAGAAAAAATTCCGGGTAAATAATTATTTCGTGTCTGTGAGAAAGAATGAACTGCTAACCATTGATGCTCGCCTCCTGAAATTTAAAAAAAGAGGCCAGTAAAATTAAGAGTTGGTATGAAACATCTAGGTCATGGGTCCCCAACCCCCAGTCCATGGACCAGTACCGGGCTGCACAAACAAGCAAAGCCCCATCGCAAGATTCAGGCAGCACACAAAATCACGGACCCTCCAGTCCACGGAAAAACCTCTCTCCACCTAACCGGTCCCTGGTGGCCAAAAGGATGGGGACCTCTGGGCTAGGTGAAAGTTTTAATCTCTTGACCTCGTGATTAGGTTGTATCTTACGTGCTGGTTCTTGCTGTATCTGCTGTGGATCTTCTGATTTTGATTCTGGAGTTGTAACTCTTCAGCATGGGTTTTTCTTGCCATTGGCCACCTGGTGGATTTGGTCCATCCTGGCTTGGAACGCTCTTTGCACCTGTTGGGGTTGAAGAAGACAGTTCTGGCTTGTTTAAGCTTTCTGTGATTGCCATCCATCTTCTTTAGGTATCTTCTAAAACTTGGAACTTTTAAGCCTTGTGGACTTCAACTCCCAGAATTCCTCAGCCGGCTAGGGAATTCTGGGAGCTGAAGTCCACAAGTCTTAAAAGTTGCCCCATTTGGAGAGCCCTGTTCTAAAAGCAAGAGAGAAGATTGCCCAAGCTTGAAGCCATCCTAGTTGTCTTGAAGCATCCTTTCTAGAAATAAGTATCTTACTGTGTTTCCCCGAAAGTAAGGCCTACACCAATGATAAGCCCTAGCTTGATTTTTGGGGGTGGGCCTAATATAAGCCCTATCCCAAAAATAAGCCCTAGTTTGGGGGCGAGGCACACACCTAAAAATCAAGCTAGGGTGGGGAGTGGAGCTGTCCCACCTGCCCCACACCAACTTACCTTGCAGCCAGGCCTCTCCTTGCTGGCCCACTTCTTCTTATGAGGCCTCTTCTTCAGCCAGGCCTGCATTTCTCAGTCACAGGGCTTTCCGGAAGGCCTATGCACCCAAGAACCGAGCTATGGATTCAATCCGTAGCTCAGTTCTGCAAGACTTCAGCAGCCGAGCACCGAGCTATGGATTCAATCCATAGCTTGGTACTCGGCTGCTTAGGCCTTCCGGAAAGGCCTGACTGCAAAATGCAGGCCCGAATGCAGCTGCAGAACTTCGGCCCCAGAAGAAGTGGACCAGCTGGGTGGGGCTGTCGGTGCTGGAGGTGAGGTAAGGCCTACCCCGAAAATAAGATCTGGTGCCTCTTTTGGAGGCAAAAAAAAATAAAATAAGACCCGGTCTTATTTTCAGGGAAGCACGGTAGTAGGATGTAACGTTCATTAAGCACTGATTTGTCTGCAGGGTAAACCAACAGAAGCCACTTCAGAAGCCAAGATCCATGAATATGGGGAATTGGATGTCAAAGATTATATTCCAGGAGCTGAAGTCCTGGAGCTCGAGAAGGAAGAAGAAGAAAACCTTGAAGAAGAAAGAGGTCAGTTTGAGTTTGGCATCGGTACATTTCTGCTCCTCTTGCTTAGAATTCTGGGAGTTGAAGTCTACAGGTGTTAAAGTTGCCAAGGTTGGATACTCCTGATTTAAGGTGTGTAAGGGGGTATCTTACGGCGCTTTAAAGGCTAATCATATTTTTTCTATTTATAAGAGCTCAAAAGATTTTATGGATTAAATTTCATTTCATATTCAGAAAGCGTTATCCCAATTGGTACATCTTGGAGCACATCTTTCTCCTTCCGTCCTGGCTACTTTTTACAGAGGCACAATTGAGAGCATGTTAACAAACTGCATCAATGTTTGGTTTGGTTGGTAGCAGAGCCTCAGATGGAAGGTCCATGGACCGCCGAGAAGATTATAGGAAGCCCGCTCCCCGTTATTCAGGATACGGCTTACAAGCATATTTATGTGCTTAGAGCTCGGAGCATTGTTAGAGACCCCACACACCCACTTCGCGGTCTGTTCCTGTTGCTCCCCTCTGGAAGGAGGTTTCAAAGTATTTATAGCAGAACTGCTAGATTCTGTAACAGCCTTGTTCCTTATGCCATCCGTCTTGTAATTTCGCAGGATTCTTTTTTTCCCCGCCATGTATATGCATACATTTGAATTAGACTGTGATGTTTCTCTGTGTCATATATGTGTATGTATGTGGGTACATGCATAATAGTATTTTTTTTTAAAGTTGAACGCGATAAAATTTCATTTTAATGTATTCTCTTTAGTGTGCATTTAAAGTGACAATAAAATTTTTATTCTATTCCATTTCGTTCCATATTTTCTATTCTGTTCTGTTTTGTTCTGTTTCTTCTATTCTGTTCTGTTCCATTCCGTCCTGTCCCGTCCCATTCTATTCTATTCTATTCTATTCTATTCTATTCTATTCTATTCTATTCTATTCTATTCTATCCCATCCCATCCCATCCCATCCCATCCCATCCCATCCCATCCCATCCCATCCATTCTATTCTATGCCATGCCCTCCCATCCCTTCCATTCCATTTTATTTTATTTTATTTTATTTTATTTTATTTTATTTTATTTTATTTTATTTTATTTTATTTTATTTTATTTTATTTTATTATTTTATTTTATTTTATTTTATTTTATTTTATTTTATTATTTTATTTTTATTTTATTTTTTTATTTTATTTTATTTTATTTTATTATTTTATTATTTTATTTTATTTTATTATTTTATTTTATTTTTTTATTTTTTTATTTATTATTTTATTTTATTATTTTATTTTATTTTATTTTATTTTTATTTTTTTTATTATTTTATTTTATTTATTTTATTTATTTTATTTTATTTTATTTTATTTATTATTTATTATTTTATTTTTATTTTATTTTTTTTAATTTATTTTATTTATTTTATTTTATTTATTTTATTTTATTTTATTTATTTTATTTTATTTTATTTTATTTTATTTATTATTTTATTTTATTTTATTTTATATTATATTTTATTTATTTTATTTTATTATTTTATTTTATTTTATTTTATTTTATTTTATTTTATTTTATTTTATTTTATTTTATTTTATTTTATTTTATTTTATTTTATTTTATTTTATTATTTTATTTTATTTTATTCCACTCCACTCCACTCCACTCCATTCCATTCCATTCCATTCTATTCCATTCCATATATTCTATTCCGTTCTGTTTTGTTCTGTTCTGTTTGCGTTGTGTACACAAAGATGTACAGAATAACCAGAAAAACTATAATTGATACGATTACAGGTAGTCCTTGACTTTCAACCAGAGCTTCAACAAATCCGAGAAAGGAGACCTCCGACCTGGATCCCAAGTTTTGACTGCCGGGGGGGGGGCGGGGGCAGTCATGTGATTGCACTTCGGTCACTCGGCAACCTGCTTGCCTTTGCAGAGTTGTGACTGCATCTTACGATGGTTTTGCCAAACCCTGGCACTTATTTCCGAGTTTGGGCAAAATCACGCCCCTAGCGAACCATCTCTTCTCTTCACAGCTGAGGTCTTTGCTTAACGACCATGGCAAAACCCATTGCTTATGACCGTTGCAATTTAATAACCACAATGGGCAGGCCCGTTACAGTCGTAAATCAAGGACTACCAGCACAGGGAAAGCAGAGACAAGATAGGCAGATTAATATTTAGTATTAATATTAGTAATAATGGTGATTCCCAAAGTAATTCTGATAGGCAACATACATTGGCCTTAATACACCTTTTAATGACGGCTGGAGCCTTTAGGCTTAAACCTTAATGAAGGCCTGATGAAAGCAAAACTCCCTCTTAAAATAATTTAATTTAATTTTTCCAACTCTGCTCCAACACTTACCTCTTTTTAACCTCTTTACAGACGGTTGGGAGACAGCCAGCTGCGGCGAAGAGGAAGATGATGAAGAAGGAGAGTGGGTGGACGTGCATCACTCCTCGGATGAGGAACAGCAAGCGATAGTAGGGTGTTCTTTTACCCTTATATTTTTGCCAAACATTTTCCTCTATGACTATAATTATGCTTTGCTAAGTTCCTGGCTCATTTAGCTGCGCCTGAATTTGCAGGTTGAGACAGCCAGGCACATTCTAGGATGATGGTCATGCTTGTTTGCAAATAATCCCTCATTGTGCGTGTAAATGTGACTCACCGCTGCGAAGCTTTCTCAGTGTACAAAGTAGTCCTCAACTTACAATCATTCCTTCAGTGACCACATGGCCCTGAAAAAAGTGACTTATGACCGTTTTTCACACTTACGACCCCATGGTCGTAAGCATCCCCACGGTCACGTGATCAACATCCCCACAGTCACGTAATCAGAATTCGGAAGCTCGGCAACTGACTCACATTCACGACGGTTGCAGTGAAACCGGAGGTCACGTGATCCCCTTTTGCGACCTTCTGACAAGCAAAGTCAGACGCCAGATTCACTTAACAACCGGGTTACTAGCTTGAAACAACTGCAGTGATTCACTTTAACAAACGTGGCAAGGCAGCTCATAAAATGGGGCCAAACTCACTTAAAACAGCGGTCTCACTTAGCGACGTAAACGTTGGGCTCCATTGCGGTCGTAAGCCGAGGACTGCCTGTCGTTCTTAGTGAAGAAGGGGGCGGGTTTCGTAGGTCCTCCGGGCCTCACCTGTTTTGCCTCTTCCCTTATAAGGCGGAAAAGATCGGAAGCCTGCCTGTGGAGGAACGGAAGGCCAAGGCCACCGCCGTCAGCGGTGGCCGCCTTCTCACTCAAGAAGACTTTCAGAAAATCCGGCTGGCTCAGCTGAGCAAAGAACTCAAATCTGCTCCTGGCAAGGCAGCCAAGAGGAAGAACGTAGAAATAGACAGTGAAGAAGAATCGAGGTAAAAAAAAATGATGGATGCAGGCAAGGGGCCCTTGCATTGAGTGTTGCGGGAGGGAGAGCAGCAAAATCCTACGTGGAACGGCATAGCCAGGTTTTTGAAGGACCTCTAAATAAATGGGCCACCTCTTATTCTTCTTGCTCTCTCTCACCATAGGTGTGAAAGCCAGCTGGGTGACTTTGGGCCAGTCACTAGGAGACTGTGAGTTCTAGTCTCACCTTAGGCATGAAAGCTGGCTGGGTGACTTTGGGCCAGTCACTAGGAGACTGTGAGTTCTAGTCCCGCCTCAGGCACGAAAGCCGGCTGGGTGACTTTGGGCCAGTCTCTAGGAGACTGTGAGTTCTAGTCCCGCTTTAAGCATGAAAGTCGGCTGGGTGACTTTGGGCTAATCTCTAGGAGACTGAGTTCTAGTCCCGCTTTAAGCATGAAAGTCGGCTGGGTGACTTTGGGCCAGTCTCTAGGAGACTGTGAGTTCTAGTCCCGTCTTAGGCATGAAAGTCGGCTGGGTGACTTTGGGCTAATCTCTAGGAGACTGAGTTCTAGTCCCGCTTTAAGCATGAAAGTCGGCTGGGTGACTTTGGGCCAGTCTCTAGGAGACTGTGAGTTCTAATCTCACCTCAGGCATGAAAGTCGGCTGGGTGATTTTGGGCCAGTCTCTAGAGACTGTGAGTTCTAATCTCACCTTAGGCATGAAAGCCGGCTGGGTGACTTTGGGCCAGTCTCTAGGAGACTGTGGGTTCTAGTCCCGCTTTAAGCATGAAAGTCGGCTGGGTGACTTTGGGCCAGTCTCTAGGAGACTGTGAGTTCTAGTCCCGTCTTAGGCATGAAAGTCGGCTGGGTGACTTTGGGCTAATCTCTAGGAGACTGAGTTCTAGTCCCGCTTTAAGCATGAAAGTCGGCTGGGTGACTTTGGGCCAGTCTCTAGGAGACTGTGAGTTCTAATCTCACCTCAGGCATGAAAGTCGGCTGGGTGACTTTGGGCCAGTCTCTAGGAGACTGTGAGTTCTAATCTCACCTCAGGCGTGAAAGTCGGCTGGGTGACTTTGGGCCAGTCTCTAGGAGACTGTGAGTTCTAGTCCCACTTGAGGCATGAAAGTCGGCTGGGTGACTTTGGGCCAGTCTCTAGGAGACTGTGAGTTCTAGTCTCAACAGCCCTGTGAGGTAGGTTAGGCTGAGAGAGAGAGAAAGAGACTGGCCTAAAGTCATCCAGCCGCTTTCATGCCTAAGGAAGGACTAGAACTCGGGATCTGTTGGCTTCTAGCCTGGTGACCTAACGACAACCCAAAGTGGATCTCAAGTTTCTCCTCCTCTTGAAGGAATATTTTGTTTTTTCCTTTCTGGCCTCAGGCTGTTAGTATTCTCTGTGATCTTTTACAGGGGGGAGCTGCTCTCACTTAGAGACATCGAACACCTCCATAAAAAGCCTCGGTCTGACAAAGAGACAAGATTAGCCACCGCAATGGTGAGTTGCGTGTGTGTGTAAACCTGCGAGATTTACATTTGTTTCAGTCGTTCAAAAACACTTGTGGAAAGCTCAACCAGCCTTGTTGCCGTCTCCATTTTGATGTTCCGTCTGCCTCTCCAGGGATGGGTCCTTTCCTGTTAAAAAACCTCTTAAGCCAGAGGTGCGTGTGATTTGGGTGGGAGGGCCGGTAAGATTGCACGCCAGGAAATTACAACCCCAAACTTAAGCTTTTTGAAAAAGGGAAGTGGGTGTCCCAAAGGAGCTTGTTCTGAAAGGCAACTGGACTTTCTTGATTCTTTTTTCTCTTTGAAATCATTTCGCTTCTCATCCAAGAAGCTTCCTCAAAAGTTCAAAAGAACAAGTTAGAATTAAAAGACACGTCTTGGATGAGAAGCGAAACGTTTTCAAAGAAAAAAAAACACCCAAGAAAGTTCAGTTGCCTTTTGGGGAAAGCACCTTTGGGATAGCCAGGATATGGATGACTGAGAATGGTGGGGGCCAGGAGAAAATGGAATCTTTGATTAGAGTGACATTTTTAGTACATTTACTTTGATGGCTCTGCTAGTATACTGTCATCTTTGCCTTCTGTCACTTAAAAATTGCAAAGCAATGCAATTCGGCAGGAACAATTCAGGTGGTACCTCACTCCATAGTAGTAACTGTGAGAGGGACCTCGGAGTCCTAGTGGACAATCACTTAAATATGAGGCAGCCGTGTGCTGCAGCTGCCAAAAAAAGCCAACACAGTGCTAGGCTGCATTAACAGAGGGACAGAATCAAGATCATGAGAAGTGTTAATACCACTTTACAATGCCTTGGTAAGGCCACACTTGGAATACTGCATCCAGTTTTGGTCACCACGATGTAAAAAAGGTGCTGAGACTCTGGAAAGAGTACAGAGAAGAGCAACAAAGATGATTAGGGGACTGGAGGCTAAAACATATAAGGAACGGGTGCTGGAATTGGGAATGTCTAGTTTAATGAAGAGAAGGACGAGGGTGGACATGATAGCAGTCTTCCAGTATCTCAGGGGCTGCCACAAAGAAGAGGGAGTCAAGCTATTCTCCAAAGCACCTGAAGGCAGGACAAGAAGCAACGGATGGAAACTAATCAAGGAGAGAAGCAACCTAGAACTAAGGAGAAATTTCCTGACAGTTAGAACAATTAATCAGTGGAAAGACTTGCCTCCGGAAGTTGTGGATGCTCCAACACTGGAAGTTTTTAAGAAGAGACTGGACAGCCATTTGTCTGAAATGGTATAGGGTTTCCTGCCTGAACAGGGGGTTGGACTAGAAGACCTCCAAGATCCCTTCCAACTCTCTTATTCTGTTAACTTGGAAAAATCCTATCTCATTTGTGCTGGATGCTTTTTGTGAAGAAGTGTCAGTGGATCCTCCCTCCACTTACCTTGCTCATCTTCTGGGGGCTGTGCTCTACCTCCCACCTCCATCAAAATATACAGACCTCAGGCAGAGAGTGAGTGACTATATCCGTCTCAGTTGCAAAGTCATCTGAGCTTGCCTCTAGATCCTTGGGGCCACTAGGTGTGGTGACACAACCAGGTCTTGAGGGACCTAGAATCATAGGGCTGGAAGGGACCTTGGAGGTCTTCTAGCCCAGCCCCCTGCCCAAGCAGGAGTCCTTATACCATCCTGAACAAGTGGTTTCCCAGTTTCCCCTTGAAAATCTCCAGCGATAGAACACCCACAATTCTGAGGGGCAAGCTGTTTCATTGCTTAATTGTTTTCACTGTCAGGAAATTGCTCCTTGGTTCCATCTTCCATCCATTGCTTCTTGTCCTGCCTTCAGGTGCTTTGGAGAATAGGTTGGCCCCCTCTTCTGTGGGGCAGCCCCTTAGATATTGAAAGACTGCTATCATGTCACCCCTAGTCCTTCTTTTCATTAGACTAGACCAGGGGTAGGCAACCTTGGCTCTTTTATGACTCGTGGACTTCAACTCCCAGAATTCCTGAGCCAGCATGGCTCAGCTTGGAAACCTTTCCATTTCCCCTCAGCATGGCTGGCTCAGGAATTCTGGGAGTTGAAGTCCACGAGTCATAAAAGAGCCAAGGTTGCCTACCCCTTGACTAGACAGACCTACTTGAAGAGTCGTGGTGTTGCAGTGGTTAGAATGCAGTATTGCAGGCTGACTCTGTCCACTGCCAGGAGTTCGATCCTGACCGGCTCCAGGTTGACTCAGCTTTCCATCCTTCTGTGGTTGGTAAAATGAGGACCCAGATTGTTGGGGGGCAATAGGCTGACTCTGTAAACCGCTTAGAGTGGGCTGTAAAGCACTGTGAAGCGGTATATAAGTCTAAGTCCTATTGCTGTTGCTATTGCTACTTCCCTTAGTTGTTCATCCTATAATTTAGCCTGCAGAAAGTTTATCATCTTCTACTTCTAGAATATCACGTGCGGAGTTAAGCTAATTTATTAGAGAGGAGGGAGAATGCCCCTTAAGGTGGGCGCTGCGTCAGAGAAAGCCCACCACCCAAGACTCACCAAATATAAGTCTCTGGCAGATGATACTCGCAGCATGCCTTCTCTGCTAATAATAGCTGCTTATTATGATGTCGCATTTCCGCAGTGAAGCTATAATTTAATTTGTGAGCTTCCTAATTTAACTGCTGCAAGGCGTGCTGCATATTTTAAAATTAAACGCGTTCGTGCATTTCAAAGCAAAAGGGAAAAAAAACCCGAAGTGAACCGGGTCATAAAAGAGCGCTGTAGCTAACCTCTCTTTTTTCCTTCCCCGTGGTTTTTAGGCTGGCAAGACCGACAGAAAAGAGTTTGTGAAAAGGAGAACAAAGCTCAACCCTTTCGCCAGCTCCACCAATAAAGAGAAGAAAAAGCAGAAGAATTTCATGATGATGCGATACAGCCACAACGTCCGGACGAAAAATAAGCGTTCTTTTCGGGAGAAGCAGGCAAGTGACGTTACGTAACGAAAAGATTCCCAGATACAGGCAGTCTTCGACTTAGGACCACAGTTGAGCCCCAAAATTTCCCTTGCTAAGCCAGACAGGTGTGAAGTGAGTTTTGCCCCCAGATTACGACCTTTCGTGCCGCGGTTGTTAAGTGAATCACTGCCATTGTTAAGTTAGTAACACCGTTGTTAAGTGAATCTGGCTTCCCCCATTGACTCTGCTTGGCAGAAGGTCGCAAAACGAGAATCTCGTGACCCCGGGACACGGCAACCGTCATAAATAGGAGCCCGTTGCCAAGCATCCGAATTTTGATCCCATGACCAAGAGGGATGCTGCAACGGTCGTAAGTGTGAAAAACGGTCGTAAGTCACTTTTTTTCACTGCCCCTTGGAACGGTCACTAAACGAACTGTTGTAAGTCGAGGACTTCCTCTATGCTCGAACAAAACACAGGTTCCTGCATGTTATTAAAGTAGATTGTTTTAAGTCCCTAAAAACCAGATCAGGGATTGCTGGAAATGGAGTAATGATAATGTTCGCTTACGTGTGCTTGCACCTCGCCCGAGGGAAGACGAAGCTCAAAATTACTCCGTGTTAATTAAACATTAGAGATAATGCGTAGTTGCCAGTTGTTGTGAGCTGCACACGAACCTTTTGAATGAATTAAGGATTTTTATTTCTGTACACCGAGCAGCTTTTACTTCATTAGCTTCATTCTTTTAGGATCTGCGCTTGCTTTTCTGTTTCTCAGTCCCGGTTTCTATTTTCCCTGGCTTTAGAATAGCTGCTAGTCAAGGCCATGGTTTTCCCAGTTGCAATGTATGGCTGTGAAAGTTGGACCGTAAGAAAGGCTGAGCGCCAAAGAATTGAGGCCTTTGAACTATGGTGCTGGAGAAGACTCCTGCGAGTCCCTTGGACTGCAAGGCAATCAAACCGGTCAGTCCCAGAGGAGATCAACCCCGACTGCTCTTTAGAAGGCCAGATCCTGAAGTTGAAACTCCTCAAGTACTTTGGCCACCTAATGAGAAGGAAGGACTCACTGGAGAAGAGCCTAATGCTGGGAAAGATTGAGGGCAATAGAAGAAGGGGACGACAGAGAATGAGGTGGCTGGATGGAGTCACTGAAGCAGTAGGCGTGAGCTTCAATGGACTCCAGAAGATGGCAGAGGACAGGAAGGCCTGGAGGAACGTTGTCCATGGGGTCGCGATGGGTCGGACACGACTTCGCAACTAACAACAACAACAACAGAATAGCTGCAAACGCTAAACTTAGTCGTACAGGGAGTTCTCAACTTATGACCATAATGGACCCTAATGCTCAGTACTTCACGTGAGTCATGACAGCCGTAAAGCAGGTCACCCACATCTGAGCTGATTTTACACCTTTTTTCGTGACCGTCGTCAAGTGAGCAAACACCGCAGTTGTAAAGTGGAGCCGTTGTTTGTTATTGGCCGTTTTTGGTGAAAAACAGAAGTCAATGCCTTTTTTTTTTTTTTTGGCAAAAGTGACGTAAAGGGCAGTCATAGGGCTACAGGACGTTGCAAACAGCCATAAATTTGAGCTAGCTGCCAAGCGTCTTGATATTGATCACGTGACCAGGGAGGCAACCATTGGAACTTTGGAATTTGGTCATAAATACCTTTTGAGGGGGGTCTGTTGTAACTTTGAATAGTCGCTAGGCAACTAGTCGGGACTACCTGTATTGGTTAAAACAATGTTTTTCAACCTTGGCCCCTTTAAGACGTATGGACTTCAACTCCCAGAATTCCCCAGCCAGCCATGCTGGCTGGGGAATTCTGGGAGTCAAAGTCCACACGTCTTAAAGTGGCCATGTTTGAAGAACACTGGCTTAAGACAGTTGAGTGATGATACAAAGCACTGAAAATTCTAACCTTTCTACTCTACTGATTATTATTTTTGTGGTTAAACATGCATCGGTCAGCATAAGAGGATTTTTTTCATTCATGTGGTATGGGAACCATCCAGTTATGTTTAGCATCCTTTTGGTTTAGCATACGCTATGGATTTAGAATAGGATGCGAAAATTAGTTTTGAATTGGGGAATTGAATACAGGAGATTTTATAAGAGAGATTGTGCAGTGTATAAATTCAGAGATTTTCCCTTTGCAAAGTATGTCATTTATGCTAACTTTTTTTTTTTAATTTTTTTTTGCAACTGCAGCTGGCTCTACGGGATGCTCTTTTGAGACAGAAAAAAAGACTGATGAAATAACCACAGCATGGCAGAGGATGTAAATGTCAGAAATTATAGTTTGAAAAGCCAAAACTAAGAGGACCGGAGAAAGAAAGATAGCTGAAAATGGTGAACTAAAGCAATACACCGATTTCACTCACAAGATAATTTAAAGAAGACTTCTGTACGTTATGTGCATAAGAAAAAAAAATATTAATGACATTCAGTTCTTTCTTTCGGCTCATGATGGAAGAAAAGTTGTTTTGAAAATGAATGGGGGGAAAAAGTACGATGCTAAAAGGCAACGATTTGTGTTCCGGCCTTCATAATCCAATCCAAATCCCAAGAATTGCAAAGGGATTGTTTTACAAGGAAATGGTGCTGCAGAACTGCATCAGCCTGCAAATTTATATATATATGGGAAAAGAATGTAGCTTCTACATGACTGTGAAGCATGGCTTTAAATATATTTTAAAATAAACATATATTTCTGCCTTCTCGTTTATTGACTAAGCTGTAACATGAGTTGGACTGACTGACCTAACTCATCTTGCTGAAGAACCTTTTCACAGAAACATACTTGGAAGAGATTTTAGAGGTCATCTAGCCTAACCCTCCGTTTGGTGTAGGAGCATTTTTTTGACAGATGACCCTTCCAACCTCTGGCTGAAGACTTATTTTATGTCCTTATGACAATGAGTTGCCTATTTCACTGTGTAGGGGTTTGTGTCATCCCACTTTAACAGAAGTGTAGTAATTACATAATGCATTTTAATAACTTCTGACCTCAGCCTTGGATATTTCTAAATACAATTTATACGGCTGTGTGAAAAGTGCCGTTTTAGCATTCCTACGAACTTTGCACTACTTTGGTATAAGCTCAGTGAACTTTCCTGCATGGTTTAATAAATCAACTCTATTTATTCACATTACTACAGGATGATGAAATGCAAAAACTTTGCAAGCTATTATCCTATCATAAAAAATTAAAACAAAATGATTTTAGCCCGATATATACATATACACTTGGCCTGACCTCTTTCAAGCTCTCTTCAAATGACCAGGTTCTCTAGCCCATAATATTTGAGCATCCCATAATGCTGTATCCCATAATATACTCCCACCCCATCTGTGTGGTTGGTTACGGATCTGGAGAACCACCTTCATTAAATCATGAGAATTAGATACTGTAATTAATTAATGAGAAAATGCAGGGAGTATAAACTTCAACCATCCACCCACAGCCACAGTTCTCATAAAATTAATTAGAAGAGATTTTGCTTAAATTATGACACAGTTGTGGTTAAGATAGTTGTGGCAGTGTCTGATGTCTAACTCAGTTGTTTAGATTACATTGCATTCTCTTGTACTAAACTATAGGAGTAAGGACATTTTTTTTAAGTATTCCTAAAAAAGCAGGAAAGAAGGGATATTTTTACTGTCTCATCCCAAAGACACTGATTTTTTAGTTATTTTTATTCACAGGTAGTCCTTGACATACGACCACAGTTGAGCCTGAAATTTCTGTTACTAAGCAAGACAGTGGTTAAGTGAATTTTGCCTCGTGCATCTTAGGACCCGACTTGTCATAATTGTTAAGCAAGTCATGCAGTTGTTAAGTTAGTAACACGGTTGTTGCTAGTCAGAAGGTTCAAATGGTCACTGAATAGTTGTAAGTGAAGGACCGCCTATATTAAGAAAATGTATGTAGCTGCCCAACTCACTCATGGCGACTCTGGGCAGCTTACAAAAGCTTGGCTTTTGATGTTGGAAACAATTAAAGACAGTATCCTGGGATTGGAAGAAAAAAAAAACCACACCTGGGTAGATCACCTGAGATCCCACTCTCTTAGCCACACAAATGATCACATACCAGACAGGTAGATGGAGAACCTTTACACAATGGGGTGAAATATTAAATCAGGGTTTGTGAGTCTTGTTTGAGACAAACATCAGCTGGCAGAACATGGCCCTGACTTAAGAGTGGGCATCTAGATGCCTGCACCTTCCTTCCTCAGCAGAAACACACCTGGGTGCCTACCTCCCTTCCTGCTCACCTGGTTGCTCCAGACAGTATCTGCAAGGTGTGGGTCAGAGGGGATGATTAATTCATGATTTCTTTTAATGGAGGTTGTGATTAAGAATTCCCCAGGGCTGAATTAACCCATAATATAGTTTTGAGGTTTGAGGGCTTCCAAGGGGAAAGGTGTTTTCTTGCAGACGTTTCATGACCCAAACTAGGTAACAGCATTGGTGCAAGTAGGGAATGGGGTTTCCTCCTTGCGAACACTGATGATGTTACCTAGATGGGTCATGAAACATCTGCAAGAAAACAACCAAGCTCAGCACCAACGGCCCCTCATTTCAACCCTGAGCTACACATCAAGACCATATTTCAAGCAAACCATGGCTTGTGATAGGCATCTTGGGCAAGGGAAGCAAATTGGGGGGGGGGGGCAAAGTCCGCATGCAAAACGGGAGAAATTCCACTCTCTTAGCAAACAGCAGGATTTACAATCATTGGCCGGCGATGCAGAGGAATCAAAACACGCATCTCCTTGCTAAACCAGCCTGCAGCTTCCCCCTTCCCTGGTGGAGAAATGGGGCGGCCGCTGCTTTTAAGCGAGAGTGCTGTGTTCACACAACGCCTGGAGCCCGAATCAATGACCTCTTAATGACCAGGTGGGATGTTGAGCAGGTGGGTTTTGTATACAGAGGCATAGAATCAAAATAACCTGACGCAGGAGTACCACTTTATAAAACCTTAGTAAGGCCACATCTGGAATACCGCATCCAGTTTTGGTCACCACGTTACAAAAAAGATGTTGAGACTTTGGAAAACATGCAGAGAAGAGCGACTAAGACGATTAAAGGCCTGGAGACTAAAACATATGAAGAACGGTTGCAGGATTTGGGTATAGCCAGTCTAGAGAAAAGAAGGACTAGGGGGGACATGATAGAAGAGTTCCAGTATTTGAGGGGCTGCCACAAAGAAGAGGGGGTCAACCTATTTGCCAAAGCACCAGAAGGCAAGAAAAGAAACTGGATGAAAACTAATCAAGTAGAGAGAAGCAACGTGGAACGAAGGAGAAATTTCCTAACCGTGAGAACAATTAACCGGTGGAACAGTTTGCCTTCCGAAGTTGTGGGTGCTTCTTCATTAAGAACAGACTGGACAGCCACTTGTCTCAAACTGTACAAATTGAGTTACGATCACAATTGAGCCCAAAAGGTCTGTTGCTAAGTGAAACATTTGTTAAGTGAGTTTTGCCCCATTTTACGACTTTTCTTGCCACAGTCGTGAAGCGAATCACTGCAGTTGTTAACATTAGTCAAACTGTTGTTAAGCGAATCCGGCTTCTCCATTGACTTTGCTCCTCAGAAGGTTGCAAAAGGGGATCACGTGACCCCGGGACACTGCGGACCGTCATAAATATGAGTCAGTTGCCAAGCGGCTGCCTTTTGATCACACGGCCACCTTATAGCCGCAAAGGTCCCAATTGTGAAAACTAGGTCGTAAGTCACATTTTTTCCCCGGTGCCATAACTTGGAACGGTAGGTCACTAAATGAACCGCTGTAAGTCGAGGACTAGCTGTACAGGATCTCCGGCTTGAGCGGGGTGGGGGGTGGGGGGTGGACTAGACGACCTCCAAGGTCCCTTCCAGCTGTAATCCGATCGAAGGCCTCGCTTTCCGCCGTCTTGGAAGTTTGCTCGCCCCGCGCAAACCCCTTGCCCGGAGTTGCGCCCTTCGCCCCGGGGATCCCCTTTGCCAGCCGCGCCCAGATGTCCGGGCGGAAAAGGGGGGCGTGGAGAGGCGGCGGGGCAGCCAATCCAAGCGGCGGGGCCGGCCGTGGAAAGCGGAGGCTACCGGCGGGTGCCCGCCGCCTCCTGCAGCTGCGTCCATGGCCGGGCAGGGGCGCGGGGGCTCCGGCTCCTTCCTGGCGCTCCTTCTGGGGCTGCTTCTGCTGGCGCTGCCCCGCGGCGGGGCGGGGGGGTCCCGGTCCCAAGTGGCCCCTTTGCGGTGCAACGTCAGCCTGGACAGCCCTCCCGAGCTCCGCTGGGGCCCGGCCGCCCGGCACTTCGAGCCGGTGTTCATGCGCGCCGTGCTCGGTCACATCATCGAGTGAGAGCGCTGGGGGCTGGCGCGGCTGCTCCGCTTGGGCGACCGGACGCTTCTCCGAGGAGGCGAAAGGGCGGCGGGGAGGCGGTGGCGGGGGGGGGGGAAGGACGAGCGGATCTTAAGCCTCACCGTAGAAAAAGCCGTAGGGTCTTTGGAAGGGGAAAGGGCGCGCGGGAGGGTCTTTGGAAGGGAAAGGGGGGGTCTTTGAAAGGGAAAAGGAGGGTCTTTGAGAGGGAAAGTGCGGGAGGTTCTGAAAGGGAAGCGAGGGGGTCTTTGAAGGGAAGTCGGGGGAGGATCTTTGAAAGGGAAGCGGGGTGAGGGTCTTTGGAAGGAAAGCGCGGGAGGTCTTTGGAATGGAAAGCGGGGGAGGGTCTTTGGAAGGGAAGGGGGAGGGTCTTTGGAAGGGAAAGCGGGGAGGGTCTTTGAAAGGGAAAGCGCGGGTAGGTTCTTGAAGGGGAATAAAGCGGGGGGATCTTTGAAGGGAAATGTATTTGGAAGGGGAGAGCGCGAGGTCTTTGGAAGGGAAAGCGGGGGAGGGTCTTGGAAGGGAAAGAAGCGGAGGGTCTTTGGAAGGGAAACGGGGGAGGGTCTTGGAAGGGAAAGCGGGGGAGGGTCTTTGAAAGGGAAGCGCGGGAGTTTCTGAAGGAAAGCGGGAGATCTTTGAAGGGAAAGCGGGGAGGATCTTTGGGAAGGGAAAGCGGGGGGGTTCTTTTGAAGGGAAAGCGCGGGGAGGGTCTTTGAAGGGAAGCGGGGAGGGTCTTTGGAAGGGAAAAGGGAGAGGGGGAGGGTCTTTGGAAGGGAAAGCGGGGGAGGGTCTTTGGAAGGGAAAGCGGGGGAGGGTCTTTGGAAGGGAAAGTAGGGGAGGGTCTTTAAAAGGGAAAGTGGACCGAGACTGTCCCGAATCCTCCAGGACTGTCTCCTGCTTGAGCAAGGGGCTGGACTAGAAGACTCCAGGTGCCTCTCAGCTCTATTCTGATTCATTTGCCTGTCTCTCTGCCTTTGCTTCGGGTTGTTTGTGTCTTGGCTTGCTTGCTTGTTTGCTAAAGGGAAGACTCTCTTCCTTGCCTTCAGAAGATGAAGGAGAGCAGCGACCTGGAATTAAGGAGAAACTTCCTAACAATGAGAACATTTATCCAGTGGAACTGCTTGCCACCAGAAGCTCTGGGTGCCCCAGCACTGGAGGTTTTTTAAGAAGAGAGTGGACAGCCACCTGTCTGAAATGGTATAGGGTTTCCTGCTCGAGCAGGGGGTTGGACCAGATGACCTCAAAGGTCCCTTCCAGCTCTGTTATTCTATGTTAGGTTCTTCCCAGCTGAGCAAAACTGAACCAGGTGGAGGAACTAGTTCTTTCCTTCCCCCTCCCCTGTTTGTTTGTGTTTCAGACTGAACTTTTCAAACTGGAGCCAAGTTCACCTGAGCTGGAACAAAGTGTATATTTCTCTTGTCTGGGTGAACTTGAGAGACCTTTTCTGATGGGGCATTGGAGGAGGAGGAGGTGGAATAGAACAGAACAGAATAGAATATATGGATAGGAATGGGATGGGATGGGATGGGATGGGATGGGATGGGATGGGATGGGATGGGATGGAATGGAATAGAATAGAATAGAATAGAATAGAATAGAATAGAATAGAATAGAATAGAATAGAATAGAATAGAATAGAATAGAATAGAATAGAATAGAAGCTGGAAGGGACCTTGGAGGTCTTCTAGTCCTGCTCAGGCAGGAAACCCTATAGCGTTTCAGATAAAGAGAAAGAGATTAGGGTAAAATTCCATTTCCTGGCAGAAAAATTGGATGGGATTGAACTGGTCAGAAATTGGGGTTGTTTTTGTGGCTCTGTTGACTGCTTTAGGTAGCCATTACAGGTAGTCCTCGACCACAATTGCATCATAATTTCCATTGTGGTTGTTAAGGGAGCAGAACCCGATTTTACCATCTTTATTGGCCACGGTCGTTAAGCAAATCACTGCGGTTCTTAAGTAAATTATTCATTTGTGAAGCGAATCTGGCTTCTTTCTTGTCAGAAGCTGGCTGGGAAGATCACAAGATCCCGGGACAGTACAGCTGTCAGAAATACATGCCAGGGGTCTGTCTTTTGATCACGTGACCATGCGGGAATGTTGCAACCAGCATATGCGTGAAAAACGGTGATAAGTCACTTTTGTCGCGCCGTTGTAAATTCAGAGGGTCACTAAGCGAGCTGTTGTAAGTCGAGAACTACCTGTACTTTGCAGTAAAATTACAAAAAGACCTTCCAGTGTCTTGCTGCTTTGGCTTAAATGGCTATGGCTTTTAGTCTTATTGGTGGAAACAAATGTCTGGACTCGGCAAATGTGAGGTGGTGGGTTATCTGAGGAGAGGTGGCTATACAAAAAGGGTTAGCAAATGTTTTCCCCTAGGTTAGTTTGCTTTTATTCTTCCGTGTAATCTATAGAACTGAAATTTTCCCATAAATCTCCCATACGACGACTAACCATATTTGGTTCTATAAAGCAGAGGTCCCCAACCTTTTGGGCACCAGGGACCGGTTCCGTGAAGAAAAGTTTTTCCGTGGACCGGAGGGTGCGTGATTTTGTGTGCTGCCTGCATCCCACGGATGGGGCTTTGCTTGTTTGTGCGGACCGGTTGCTGGCATGCCGCGGCCCGGTACTGGTCCACGGACCGGGGGTTGGGGACTCCTGCTATAATGATAATGATAATAAAGTTGGAAGGGACCTTGGAGGTCATCTATTCTAGTCCAACCCCCTGCTCAGGCAGGAAACCCTATACCAGAGATAGGCAACCTGGGCTCTTTTATGACTCGTGGACTTCAACTCCCAGAATTCCTGAGCCAGTATGGGTCAGCTTGGAAACCTCTCCCTTTCCCCTCAGCATGGCTGGCTCAAGAATTCTGGGAGTTGAAGTCCACGAGTCGTAAAAGAGCCAAGGTTGCCTACCTCTGCCCTATACCATTTCAGACAAATGGCTGTCCAGTCTCTTCTTAAAAACTTCCAGTGTTGGAGCATTCACAGCCTCTGGAGGCACTGATTAATTGTTCTCACTGTCAGGAAATTTCTCCTTAGTTCTAGGTTGCTTCTCTCCTTGGTTAGTTTCCATCTGTTGCTTCTTGTCCTGCCTTCAGGTGCTTTGGAGAGTAGCTTGACTCCCTCTTCTTTGGGGCAGCCCCTGAGATATTGGAACACTGCTATCATGTCACTCTAAAGAGGATTTTATTGGTACAGAATAGAATACAGAATATCAGAGTTGGAATCCCAAAGACAGCCGGTCATTTGCAAGGAGTATAAATCCTTCCATTCCCCACCATCCAGTCAGAGCTGAAGAAGCTTCTTGGATGAGAAGCGAAATGTCTTCAAAGAAAAACAAAGAAGCCCCGTTGCCTCGTCAAAAAGCACCTTTGGGATAACTGTGACCTGGATGGCCGAGATTCTCCATAGACATCAGAGTCGGAAGGGACCTTGGAGGTCATCTAGTCCAACCCCCTGCTCAAGCAGGAGACCCGATACCATTTCAGACAAATGGTTGTCCAATCTTTATTTAAAAACCTCCACAGCTTCTGGAGGCAAGCCATTCCACTGAATATAAAAGGAACTTAAGAGTAAAACGTGTTAGTTGAGCAATGAATGATCCAGAGTCTCTTTTTCGCTCCAGTTCAGTGATCCCCA
The DNA here is from genome assembly GCA_023970755.1 of Azemiops feae. NCBI lineage: Eukaryota > Metazoa > Chordata > Lepidosauria > Squamata > Viperidae > Azemiops > Azemiops feae. The sequence continues at coordinate 476,014 of JALGBA010002670.1, forward strand.
AATGGGTCCATGCCATTATTCGACCTATGGCAGAAGAGATAGAAAAAATCGTCCCCCAGCCTTATGACGGAGAAATTCGGGGACTTTCCAAATACTTCGGGGTTAGTGTTGGTGATGGGCTCCTGCTGAATCTGGCCTACGAATTCACCGCGTGAGTATTGCAATGCATTGTGGGTCTCAGGAACTGGAAGTAGGGGGGAGGAATTTGTCATGGCACGGGCCTGTTGCAAACATCAGGAAAGGGAAGAAGGCAGTCTTAGCTTTCCTTAGCAAAATTTTGTAAGGAAAAAGATGGCCAGGGGAAGCTGCAGGCCCAGAGGAAGTGATTTCTGGTTGCTGTTGGGTTCTAAATAAGTTTTCTCCTTTCTCTAAACAAAATGTGTGGACATCAACAATACATCGATGGATGACTAAACCAGTTTCATATAAAGAAAATTTCGTATAAAATGTTTGATAGGTGGCATATGACACCAGTAAGATTAGCGAACATGTTTAAAAATACTTCGAATAATTGCTGGAAATGTAAACAAAGGCCCAGGTACTTACTATCATATCTGGTGGACATGCCCTAAAGCAAAAAAGGTTTTGGCTTAAGATACATACATGGTTGGAAAAGTTGATTAAAAAAACAGATAGAAGTTAAACCAGAACTGTTTTTGTTAGGAATACTAGGACCTAATCAGGAGAAGGAGAATGAGTATTTAATATTGCATGTATTGACAGCAGCGAGAATAGTATTTGCCCAATACTGGAAAAATGAAAGTTTACCAACTGAAGAGGATTTAATTAAGAAAAGTTTAGAATGTGCAGAAATGGATAGATTGACCTTAAAGATTAAAGAGAAAGAAGATTCAGTTTACTTTAGAACATGGGATAACTTTCACCAATGGTTAGGAAAACGAACTAGTGAGAAACGAATGTGATATGTTACTTTGAGTATGTATTAGTAAGAAGAATGATATGCATTGATTAATTGATACTGTTCATAATTATTGTTTATTACACTTACTATCACTATATCAACTATTGTTAATTGAACATATGTACCCGGACAATAGTTTGTTTGCTAAAGATTGAAAATGTTATTGGGGGATAACCCCCACGTTGATTCCAACCCTGTCCTAATCCCAATCCTGATCCTATGTTTTCCCCAACCCTATAAAACTCAATAATTTTTTTTATAAAAATGGGACAATGTCATCTGATGAGATCCAGGACTTTCTGCTGTCTGGAACAGTGAAGATTGAGTCAGCCCTAAAAGTCTTTAAAAACTTGGTTTTCCCATAAGCCTTGGGGCTCAAGTGGGTGGTAACCATACGCTAAGATTATTATTATTAATAATTAAGATTTGGAGGTTTTATTTCCTTCTAAATGGGCATCGTTCTTTTTCTTTGTTAGGTTGTTTTAGGTTGTTTTCTGCCTTGTAGGTTTTCCAGAGTCTAAATCCAGCGGTGTCCAGCCTTGGCAACTTTAAGAGTGGTGGACTTCAACTCCCAGAATCCAGCACAGCTGGCTGGGGAATTCTGGGAGTTGAAGTCCACCAGTCTTAAAAGTTGCCAAGATTGGTCATCCCTCATCTAATCAGTCCAGAGACGTAATCAGTTCTTAATTAACTAGATCTTAATTAGTTTCTCTTATGCTGTTTTTGGTCTAAGAATATTGTGGGAATGAACAGGCACCCTGGGAAAATGAATTTAAAATTTAAAAAGTCAGGATCCAATCTAATTTGCTCATCAGGATCAGAGGTTTTGTCGTCTGAACTTTCAGCCCGTCTTCAGGGAACTTCTCTCTAGTACAGAGGTCACTAATCTTTGTCGGTTGGTGGACCGGAGGAAAAGGGAGGGGGAAGCATTGTACATGCCTGCATGCACATGCGCACGGGGCTGTGAGAACGCGTGCGCCACAAACGGGGCGGGGCTAGCACCCGTGTAATACTTGCTAGCCCTGCCCCGTTCTTACGTGGTGCAGCGCCTTGTTTCTGCGCCCCGCAGCACGGCGGTGACTGTTTTTGCGCCTTGTAGCAAGGCGGCGGCCCGTTTTTGTGCCCTGTGGTGCGGCAGCCTCCATTTTTGCACCTTGCAGCGCTGCGGCGGCCTATTTTTGCACCCGGCGGTGTGGCGGCGCCCATTTTTGCGCCCCGCAGCATGGTGGCATCCCATTTTCATGCCCCGAGGCGCAGCAGTGTCCTGTTTTTGCGCCCCGTGGTGCAGTGTCATTTTTGCGCCCCATGGCTGCGGCGCTACCACAAGTGAGGTGGTGTGCGCACACACGCGTGCGCACTGGCCAGCCTGTCCCATGGCCCAGTGGCCAGCAGGCCTGGCCCACTACTGGGCCATGGCCCACAGGTTGGGGACCCCTGCTCTAGCAGAGGGTGTGCTGTTCTGTGTGTGGTATTTATATGTGTGGTCCATGAATAGGATAGGATAGGATAGGATAAACAGAGTTGGAAGGGACCATAGAGGTCTTCTAGTCCAACCCCCTGCTCAGGCAGGAGACCCTATACCATTTCAGACTAATGTTTGTCCAATATCTTATTAAAAACTTCCAGTATTGGCGCATTCACAACGTCTGGAGGCAGGTGGTTCGACTGATTAATTGTTCTACCTGTCAGGTATTTATTTCCATATAAATACCACACAGAGAACAGCACACACTTTGCTAGAGAGAAATTCCCTGAAGATGGGTTCCAGCATGAGTCCAAAACCTTGGAAGACAAAACCTTTGGTCCCAGTAACTGACCCCAACTGGATCCTGCAACATTATCCCGGGACGTGTATATTTGTTGTGAGTCCGTGCCAGCCAGTGAGTCCGGGGAATCAGAGGAGGAGGAGGAGGGGTTTGGAGAGCCATCAGAGTCGGAGGAAGGCTCTGATGAGTTATAGGACTTACAATCTGATGAAGAGCCTGGCCCCTCCAATTGTGCTCAGGATGAGACTCAGCTGTGCGGGGAAGCTGAGTCAGACTCTGAAGACTCACAGCTGGAAGACCTCATAGACGCTCGCAAACGCAGACAGGCAACAAGAGCAGGACAGAGGGAGGCAATGGGGCGACTCTAAGGGAGGAGGAGAACGCATTGAGAAGCCACGCCTGGGGGCTGCATAATAAAAAGGGAAGGTGTGGGCGGTGCTGGTTGCTGAAGGCAACCGTTTGCAAAGAACTTCAGTGTCAAGGGATCAGGGTCTGTTTGTTTTGCCTGTGAATAATTTCTTGTTTGACTGCTGTGTTTTGCTTTTGAACCAAAAGTGTTCTGTTGTTTTTGTTTTGTGGGGAAATTATCAGAACTGTATATCAAATAAAAAAGGGTTGGTTTTTCCAGCCTACTGTTAAAAGAGGGGTTGTCTTTGTGAAGCAACAAGGACGTAGGTAGGCCGGGACAGAACAATATTCACCTTCCTTCATTTAAAAAGACACCCTGGGAGAAATGAATTTAGAAGTCCAGCCTTTTTTAACACAGCTGCTATTCTTTTTCTTTCACAGCTTCTGCACCAGTATTGTTGCTCAAGACAAGCAAGGAAATATATATCACGGTCGGAATATGGATTTTGATTTTGGAGAGTATTTACGCAAGATTACAATTGATGTGGATTTTATCGAGAATGGGCAGGTACAAAAAATAAAATAAAATAAAAAGAGCCCGGCAAGCATAAAAAGTATTGGCAAGTAGCGTAGGAAACAGTTCATTTTGAGATAAAGGTAGTCCTTGATTTATGCCCACAATTGGGACGAGAATTTCTGTGGCTAAGCGAAGCACCGAATTTTACAACCTTTTTGCCACGTTGTTAAGCGAATCATTGCAGTTGTTAAATGAATCGTGCGGTTGTTAAATGAATCCAGCTTCCCCCATTGACTTTGCTTGTCGGAAGCCAGCTGGGAAGTTGCAATTGGAGATCACATGACCTCAGGACAGTGCAACTGTTCTAAATACCTGCCAGTTGCCAAGCGCCCGAATTTTGATCACATGACTGTGAGGATGCTGTGATGGTCATAAGTGCGAGAACCAATTGTAAGTCCCTTTTTTTAGATTGTAGCTTCAAATAGTTGTTAAACGAATAGTTGTAAGTTGAGGACTCTCTGTACATGGATTTAGTAGCCAAACCATAGCATTGTCAGTAAATCAATTGTATTGCAAACATTTGTTTTTCAGAATCTTTCTTTCCAACTTTTGTAAACATGACCCTCCATAAAGTTTGGTCATTAAAAATAAATGCCCAATTGTTCTAAAGTGTTTTTTTTTTAAATTAATGTGTTTCTTTTAAAAGGAAAGGGAGAGAGGAAAAAAACGCATGGAAATTACAAAATTCAGATATTATAGGGAAAAGATTGCAGAGTAAGAGAAAATTAGAAGAAAATACAAATTACTGCACTGGAACAAATTTCTCACTTTTATATTGATATATCATTTTTATTTTATGTAAGTCATCAAAAATGTTCTTTTTAATTATGGTTGGATAGAAATACATTAAATAACAAATGAATTGTATATTTGGCTTTGGATTAGAACAAATACAAAGATTGTTTTGCTAAAGCGTTAAACTGTTGTGCAACTATATTTCCTCTAACCCAAAGTCATTTAACACTATGGCAATTTCACAATTTTTACCTTTAACTTCCGTGGTTAAGAATTGCAACGAGCAGCTACAATCATATGATTTTCTATTCTTAGACTACACCACAAATAAGATGAGTCTTAAAGCTTCCACTTGCATTTTTGTTTAATGATAATATGTGTCATCTCTGCAGCTGATAACTATTGCAGTGAAATTTAAACAAGCTAATTTAACAGAGGGATAGAATCAAGATCATGTGGCATATTAATGCTGCTTCATAAAGCCTTAGCAAGGCCACACTTAGCATCCAGTTTGAGTCACCATATTATGAAAAAGATGTAGAGACACTGGAAAGAGTGCAGAAAAAAGCAACAAAGATGATTAGGGGACTGGAGGCTAAAACATATGAAGAATGGTTGCAGGAATTGGGTAGGTCTAGTTTAATGAAAAGAAGGACTAGGGGTGACATGATAGCAGTGTTCCAATATTTGAGGGGCTGTCACAGAGAGGAGGGAGTCAAGCTATTCTCCAAAGCACCAGAAGGCAGGACAAGAAGCAACGGATGGAAACTAATCAAAAAGAGAAGCAATCTAGAACTAAGGAGGAATTTCCTGACAGTTAGAAAAATTCGTTGGTGGAACGGCTTGCCTTCAGAAATTGTGGGTGCTCCATCACTGGAGAGCCATTTGTCTGAAATGGTATAGGGCAGGGGTAGGCAACCTTGGCTCTTTTATGACTCGTGGACTTCAACTCCCAGAATTCCTGAGCCAGCCATGCTGAGGGGAAAGGGAGAGTTTCCAAGCTGAGCCATGCTGGCTCAGGAATTCTGGGAGTTGAAGTCCACAAGTCATAAAAGAGCCAAGGTTGCCTAACCCTGGTATAGGTTCTCCTGCTTGAGCAGGGGGTTGGACTAGAAGACCTCCAAGGTCCCTTCCAACTCTGTTATTCTGTTAGTTTCCCTTCTCGGTTTGTGAGGCAAACTTTTTAAATAATACTTCCGGTGAACTTTATTCCATTTCTGAATAATGTGGCAAGCAATGGAATGTAAGAGAGGAGAAAGATCAAGAAATATAAATAATATAAGGAGACCAACTTTGCACTGAACTGGTTTGAGGAAGAATTGAGCAGGCGTAGAAATTATGCTTCCTTAAATTTGTTCCTCTTTTTTTTTTTTTGCAGTACTAAACAAATTATTATTATTATTATTATTATTATTATAAATTAAGATAAAATAAGATAACCTTTTTCCTACATCCCTAAAGCATTTTAACTCCTACATTTAAGTAAAGACAGGTTTTCATCAAATTAAAGGACTCCCAATCTCCCTGGTCTGTTTACTATTTTGAAGAGAACTTAATATCGAAACTAATGAGGAATAAGTATAGCTTCTTCTGTCCTTTAATTATTTCCAGGTAAAATTCAGAGGCACTACGTTCTTCGGCTACGTCGGTTTATGGACGGGGCAAAGTCCACACAAGTTTTCCATCTCTGGGAATGAGCGAGGTAAGGCAAATTTTATTTTTACCCAGATAAGCTGATAATTTGCTGACTCACTTGCCTGGTTCTGAAGACAAAGAGCAGTGATGAAGCATTTGTAAGGAATGTCTATTAGATCGTTCCTCTAGAGAAGGCAGGTTGAAAGTTTTGGGAGAAGAGATGCAGCACTCCTTAAAAATTCCAGAACAGATGGACAGAACAGGATTTGGGAGTAGAGAATAGAATATAGAATAACAGAGTTGGAAGGGACCCTGGAGGTCTTCTAGTCCAACCCCCTGCTCAAGCAAAAGACCCTATACCTGGGTTGTCAAACTGCGGGCCCGCGGGCCGGATGCATCATAGTGAAACCGCGCCCACCCCATTGCCGGCAATGGGAAAAAAGTCACGATACGTCGCGACACGTCACGTGACGTTGCGAGTTTGACACCCCTGCCCTATCCCATTTCAGACAAATGGCTGTCCAATCTCTTCTTAAAAACCTCCAGTGATGCCTATAACTTCTGAAGGCAAGTTGTTCCACTGATTAATTGTCCTCACCGTCTGGAAATTCCTCCTTAGTCCAGGTTGCTTCTCTCTTGGATGAGTTTCCATCCGTTGCTTCTTGTCCTGCCTTCAGGCGCTTTGGAGAATAGGTTGACTCCCTCTTCTTTGGGGCAGCCCTTGAGATATTGGAACACTGCTATCATGTCCCCCCTCGTCCTTCTCTTCATTAAACTAGACATACCCAATTCCAGCAATGTTCCTTATATGTTTTAGCCTCCAGTCCCCTGATCATCTTTGTTGCTCTTCTCTGTACTCTTTCTAGAGTCTCAACATCTTTTATCTTCATTTGTTTTAGCCGCCAGCCCAAATTCTCTCTAGATTCAAGTTCCTCCTTGAAGCTCAGGACATGTGGAGGAAGCTCCAGCTGGACTGGAGGGAGGTGTTAAGAGGGAACCGAGCTCAGAGTCCTGGCACTGCAGAAAGTGGCACAGGCCTGACCTTCTCCAGAATGCTTGAAGCCATATCTGACTCTTCACAAACAAATGCAGTCAGTCTGGTGAGATTCTTGTACTATAGGTGACTAGCAATAAAGCTTCTGTTTGAGGTAGTCTTCAACTTACAACCATTCGTTTAGTGACCATTCAAAGTTACAACGGTGCTGAAAAAAGTGACTTATGACTGTTTTTTTTACAGTTAGGACCATTGCAGCATCCCCATGGTCACGAGTTCAAAACTCAGACGCTTGGCAACTGACTCATATTTATGACGGTTGCAGTGTCCCGGGGTCATGTGATCCCCTTTTGGGACCTTCTGACGAGCAAAGTTAGTGGGGAAGCCACATTCACTTAACTACGGGGTTACTAACTTAACAACTGCAGTGATTCACTTAACAACTATGGCAAGAAAGACATCAAAACAGGGCAAAATTCACTTAAGAACTGTTTTGCTTACCCATGGAAGTTTTGCGCTCAATTATGGTTGTATATTGTGGACTACTTGTATTAACCTGAGCCAGACTGACTGCATTTCTTTGGGAATAGTCAGATGAGACAACAAGGATTCTGGGGGAGGTCAAGTCTGTGCTATTTCCTGCACTACAGAACCTCTAAACTCGCCCCGCCCCCTCAACTCCTCCCTTCCTGGAGATTCCACCACAAAACATAAAAATATGAGCCGTGGTGGTGCAGTGGTTAGAACGCAGTATTACAGGCTGACTCTGCCCACTTGCCAGCAGTTCGATCCTGACCGGCTCGAGGTTGACTCAGCCTTCCATCCTTCCGAGGTAGGTAAAATGAGTACCCAGATTGTTGGGGGCAATACTGTATGCTGACTCTATAAAACCCCTTGGAGAGGGCTGTAAAAGCACTATGAAGCGGTATATTAACCTTGTATTAACCTTGTGAACTCTAAAGCTTCCTCCTTTCGTTAAGTATTGAAGATGGAGAGCGATTAATATTTACATGTTACTTATATGTAAGGGTGTAGGTCTACACATACATTGTATATAGTATGTTTAAATGGGTGTTATGTATTGTGTACACTCTGAGAGCAAGCAACTACATTTCATTTTCAGTGTGTGCCATTGTGCCCACAGTAAAAAAATAACAATAAAGATTATCTAATCTAATCTATAAATCTAAGTGCTCTTGCTAGATGAAGAGCGAAAAGGGCAGCCTGACTCGCTTAAATGACATCAGTTCCGTGGCAGCTGAGAAAGAGGAAATACAGTTTCAAACCTGAAGAAGTTTGCTTAATCCTAAACGGATCTAAATTGAGGTTCTGCAGGGTTCTGCATATTTTTAACTCTACCCGGCAGTCTTCTACTTACGACCCCAGTCTCTTATCCAGTGCTGTGTTTTCTATACCTGCTTACCGATTTTATCACTGCCCTTTGTTACTCCACAAACTCTTGCAGCTTTATTATTTACTTATTTGTTTACTATTATTTTCTATGGCCCATTTAACTTCATTTTCCAGCACAGTGTTCTGTCCCAGCCTGCGTGAGTCCTTGTTAACTCACAAGGAGAGACCCCTCTTCCAACAAGCAGGCTGGAACTGCAGGAAAAAACCAATCCCCTTTTATTATTCACAGACCTGAGTAAAATGTCCAAAGGCAAAGGCAAACAAAACACAATTCACTGAACCTTGATTCCTTAACACGCCTTCGGCAACCAGCACCTCCCACACCTTCCCTTTTATTATGCAGCCAAGGCATGGCTTCCTAATGCCTTCTCCTTTGCCTTTGGAGCCACCCCATTGCATTCCTCTGTCCTACTCTCTTTGCCTGCCAGCGTTTTCGGGCATCCTGGATTCCTCCCAGCTGTGATTCATCACTGTCCAACTCAGACTCCCAGCACAGCTGTGTCTCAGCCTGAGCGCGAGTGGAGGGGCCAGGCTCCTCGTCCGACTGTAAGTCTTGGAGCTCCTCAGAGCCTTCCTCTGACTCTGATGTCACTCCAGGCCCCTCCTCCTCCTCCTCTGATTCCTCAGACTCAGCTGCCGGGTCCACTGGCTGACGAGGAATCACAACACACAGGTAGTCCTCGACTTACAACCATTTGTTTAACGATCATTCGGAGATACCAGAGCCCTGAAAAAAGTGACTGATTACCGTTTTGCACACTTAACAACCATCGCAGCATCCCCAAGGTCACGTGATCAAAATTTGGGTGCTTGGCAAGTGACTTGCATTTACAACACTTGCAGCATCCCGGAGCCATGAGATCGCCAATTTGGGGCAGTGGAAGGAAGCTGGATTTGCTTAAAAACCATGCAGTTCAGTTAGCGATTCGTTTAACAACCATGCAAAAAAGGGTCATAATATTGGGCATGACTCACTCAACAGCCATATTGTTTAGCAGTGGAAATTCTGGTCACTACTGTGGTTGTAAGTTGTGGATACCTGTAATTTTGGCTTTAATGTAGTGGATTGAACCTACATATATATCTTTGATTTTGGGATCATTTTTATGTGGGAGCTTCATCACTGGACGCTTTCAAGAAGAGACTGGACAGCCATCTGTCAGAAATGGTGTAGGGTCTCCTGCTTGGGCGGGGGGTTGGACTAGATGACCTACAAAGTCTCTTCCAACTCTGTTATTCTATTCTGTTCTGTTCTATTCTATTATCCTACCCTATCCTACCCTACCCTATCCTACTCTACTCTACTCTACTCTACTCTACTCTACTCTACTCTACTCTACTCTACTCTATTCATAATAATTCTTATTTTTATTTTATTCTATTCATAATAATTATTCTATTCTATTCTATTCTTATTCTTATTCTTATTCTTATTCTTATTCTTATTCTTATTCTTATTCTTATTCTTATTCTTATTCTTATTCTTATCTATTCCACTCCACTCCATTCCATTCCATTCCATTCCATTCCTAATAATTCTATTCTATTCTATTCTATTCTATTCTATTCTATTCTATTCTATTCTATTCTATTCTATTCTATTCTATTCTATTCTATTCTATTCTATTCTTGATAATAACTGCTTTTCTTAAGGCATTTTTCATTTTTATATTCTATTTTACAGATGTTGGCTACTGGTGGGAGAATGCCATATCAGCCTTTTTGGCCCGATACAGTCCAGCCAGCTGGCTTATCAGAACTGTGCGTAACTTTTTTTTAAAAAAATATTGAGGTAGTCCTTGACTTACGACCACAGTTGAGGCCAACATTTCTGTTGCTAAGTGAGACATTTGTTAAGTGAGGTTTGCCCCCTTTTACGACCTTTCTTCTGTTGTTAAGTGAATCACTGCACTGGTTAAATGGGTGAGGTGGTCGTTAATTGAATCTGGCTTCCCTCATCGACTTTGTTCGTCAGGAGGTCGCAAAAGGGGATCACATGACCCTGGGACACTGCAATCGTCATAAGTATGAATCAATTGCCAAGCGTCTGGATTTTGAACAGCTGACCACAAGGAGGCTGCGACCGTTGTAAGTGTGAAAAACGGTCCTAGGTCACTTTTTTCTGTGCCGTTGTAACGTTGAGCGGTCACTCAATGAACTGTTGTAAGTCGAGGACTATCTGTAAATTTTACAAACGTTGAAAGGAAACCCTCACACCTAGCACATATTTTGTGCTGTTTTCAGGCTAACAGAGGTTTATCCAAACTTGGCAATAATTCATGAAATTTTTTTTTGTAGGTTCTAAGTGAAGCGGAAAACTTTGAAACAGCTATTCTGATGCTCTCCAAGACACCCATTATAGCAGATGTTTATTATATCATTGGAGGCATAGCACCCAGACAAGGAGCAATCATTACAAGAAAAAGAAGAGGCCCTGTAGATATTTGGCCCCTGGATCCTTTAACTGGGGCGTAAGTTGCATAGAATCTGAGTTTTATAAGGCAAATGGCAAGCAGCTGACCCATTTGTTAGGATGATGGGAGCAACAAATTGTTGTTGCAAGCTGCCTAAATAGTCCCACGGCAAGATAGGCAGCAAATAAATTTAACAAATAGGTAAATGCTTTTTTTGTGTGTGTGGGGGGGGTATGATGGCTCAGTGGTTAAAGACACTGAGCTTGATAGCCCCGGTTCAAGCCCCTGCACAGCGGGGTGAGCTCCCATTCCTTGCTCCAGCTCCTGCCCACCTCGCAGTTTGAAAGCATGCAGATGCGAGTAGATAAATGGGTACCACGAAAGTAACAGCGTTCTGCGTGCCTCGGCGTATAGCCGTGCGGGCCACGTGACCACGGAAGCATCTTCAGACAATGCTGGCTCTCTCAGCTCAGAAACAGATGAGCCCCACCCCCTAGAGTTGGACATGAAACTAAGTTTAAATGCTCCTTTATGGCTTTTAACTGGGATTTGTAGCAAAATAACACGGACTGGTTTTGTATGTTACCTAATGATACAAACCAAAAACTGAATGGCTAGAAAGAGGGAGAATGGTGAATTCTAGTCCCTCCTTAGGTGTGAAAGCCGCCTGGGTGACTTTGGGCCAATCACCGGGAGACGGTGAGTTCTAGTCCCGCCTTAGGCGTGAAAGTGAGTGACTTTGGGCCTATCACCAGGAACCTGAGAGTTCTAGTCCCGCCTCAGGCGTAAAAGCCAGCTGGGAGACTTTGGGCCAATCACCAGGAGCCTGTGAGTTCTAGTTCCGCCTTAGGTGCGCAAGTCAACTGGATGACTTTGGACTAGTGATTTTCTCTCAGCTCCACCACCTCACAGGGTCGTTGTGATGGGAAAATAGCTACAGATATTCTCTCCTATTGGTATGATTGTTGAAACCTGGAATTAAAGTTTCCATAAGCAAAAAGTCACCCTGGAAGGAATCTCTGGAGGGTATTACAGCCATTCCTCGGCTTATGACCACCATGGAGCCCAAAATTTCAGATGCTAAACAAGACATTCTAGTTCTAGTCCTGCCTTAGTCGTGAAAGCCACCTGAGTGACTTTGGGCCAATCACCAGGAGACGGTGAGTTCTAGTCCCGCCTTAGGCGTGAAAGCCATGTGGGTGACTTTGGGCCAATCACCATGACACTGTGAGGTCTAGTCCCGCTTTAGGCACGAAACACCTGTCACTCTCTTTCAGCCTACCAGGAGTAGGCAACCTTGGCTCTTTTATGACTCGTGGACATCAACTCCCAGAATTCCTGAGCCAGCCATGCTGAGGGGAAAGGGAGAGTTTCCAAGCTGAGCCATGCTGGCTCAGGAATTCTGGGAGTTGAAGTCCATGAGTCATAAAAGAGCCAAGGTTGCCTACCCCTGGCCTAACCCATCATATACGGCAGTTGTTGTGGGGACAATAGAAGGGAGGTGTGTTAGATATAATCTCTGCCTTGAGTTATTTGTAAAAATAATAAAGGTGGAATACAAAGAAATAAATAAATGTTATAATATGGCTGCTTTTAAGTATATTTTCTGTTTTTGGAAGGTGGTACCGGGTGGAGACCAATTATGACCACTGGACAAACCCACCGCCTTATGATGATCGAAGGTAGTGTATGTTTTTCTGGAAGGATACCCATATCAAGATATGAGCCAGCAGGGTGCAGTAGCAGCCAAAAAAGCTAATACAATCCTGGGCTGTATAAACAGAGGCATAGAATCAAGATTATGCAAAGTATTAGTACCGCTTTATAAAACCCTAGTAAGACCACACCTGGAATATTGCAGCCAATTTTGGTCATCATATCACAAAAAAGATGTTGAGAGTTTGGAAAAAATTCAGAGAAGAGCAACTAAGATGATCAAAGGCCTGGAGACTGAAACGTAGGAAGAACGGTTGCGGGACTTGGGTTTGGCTAGTCTAAAGAAAAGAAGAAACGGGGGGGGGGGGGGGTGAGAGAGACATGATAGCAGTATTCCAGTATTTGAGGGGTTGCCACAAAGAAGAGGGAGTCAAATTATTCTCCAAAGCACCAGAGGGCAGGACAAGAAACAATTGTTGGAAACTGACCAAAGAGAGAAGCAACATGGAATTAAGGAGAAACTTCTTAACAGTGAGGACAATTAACCAGTGGAACAGCTTGCCACCAGAAATCATGGGTGCTCCATCATTGGAGGTTTTTAGGAAGAGATTAGAGTAAGGTTTCCTGCCTGAGTGAGGGGTTGGACTAGGTGACGTCCAAGGTCCCTTCCAACATCATCATCATCATCATCATTATTATTATTATTATAAATAGGAGTCAGTTGCCAAGCATCCTAATTTTGATCACGTGATCATGGGGATGCTGAAATGGTCGTATGTGTGAAAAACGGTCATAAGTCACTTTTTTCAGTGCTGTTGTAACTTTGAATGGTCACTAAATGAATGGTTGTAAGTCGAGGACTAACTGTAGTTGCCAGGAGTCAAAACTAACTCAAGGGTAAACACGTATGCACACCTGCAAAAGTATAACGAGCTATAGGACATTTAAAAATGTACGTGTGACTCTGGAGGTTCACCCATCAGTTTTAATCAGGCAGAACACCTACTGTTATATTGAATCAGTATAAAGAAATCTTGATATATGGATTTAGCTTTGGCTCTGGGTAAACCATCAAAGCATTCAGTGATTTTTTTCTCATAAATAATTTTTATAACATGTAGTGTCTATTTCCTAGAATGCAAAATACAACCCAAAATATAGAGTTTCTAATAGAAAAAAAAAGGGAGAAAAATCTTAAAGGGAAAAGCATTTTTGGAAGTCCATGTAGGAAACGAAGAAATTGTATTTTCTATACCTGGAAAAATGGATTGGGTGCAAGGGAAAATATCTGGACCTCTTCCTGCAATGTGAAATAATCCACTTCTTTAAAATCTTGCTGTACACAGCGGTAGAGGCAACTTTTTAAAATCCAGGTTTGCACACTCTTGACTTGTGAAATCAGTTATATTGGTCAACTAACGTTTTATTTTTATTCTGCAGAACTCCAGCTATTAAAGCACTAAATGAGACAGGACAGGAACATATCAATCTTGATTCCCTCTTTAAGGCAAGTTTAAATCATGCTCCTTTTGCTGTTGTCCGTGGAGGAAGGTGGATTTGCTTAATGACTATTTGATTCACCTAACAACTTCAGTGATTTGTGTAATTTCAAAGTATTTCTAGCAGGACTACCAGATTCTGCAATAGCTTTGTTCCCTATGCCATCCGTCTGGTAAACTCGCGAGATTCGTTTTTCTGACCATGTACATATATATATATCAAAATTAGACTGTTGTTTCTCTGGACCACATATGTGTGTGTAAGTGGGTATATGCATAATTTATTTTATTTATTTATTTTTTGTCATGTTTATGCAAAGTATATTGGAGGTGGTTCCCCTTTGAGAGCTGTATGCAACAAAATCTCATTTTAACGTATGCTGATTAGTGTACATTCAAAGTGACAATAAAGTTATTATTCTACTCTACTTTACTCTACTTCTCTTCTCTTCTCTTCTCTTCTCTTCTATTCTCTATTCTCTATTCTTTATTCTTTATTCTATTCTTATTCTTTCCTGTTCTCTCTTCTCTTCTCTTCTCTTCTCTTCTCTTCTCTTCTCTTCTCTTCTATTCCACTCCACTCCACTCCACTCCACTCCACTCCGTTCCATTCTATTCTATTCTATTCTATTCTATTCTATTCTATTCTATTCTATTCTATTCTTTATTCTTATTCTTTCCTGTTTTCTATTCTATTCTATTCTATTCTATTCTATTCTATTCTATTCTATTCTATTCTATTTCATTCCATTCCATTCCATTCCATTCCACTCCACTCCACTCCACTCCACTCCACTCCACTCCATTCCATTCTATTCTATTCTATTCTATTCTATTCTATTCTATTCTATTCTTTATTCTTATTCTTTCCTGTTCTCTATTCTATTCTATTCTATTCTATTCTATTCTATTCTATTCTATTCTATTCTATTCTATTCTATTCTATTCTATTCTATTCTATTCTATTCTATTCTATTCTATTCTATTCTATTCTTATTCTTTCCTGTTCTCTCTTCTATTCTATTCTATTCTATTCTATTCTATTCTATTCTATTCTATTCTATTCTATTCTATTCTATTCTATTCTATTCTATTCTATTTCATTCCATTCCATTCCATTCCACTCCACTCCACTCCACTCCATTCTATTCTATTCTATTCTATTCTATTCTATTCTATTCTATTCTATTCTTTATTCTTATTCTTTCCTGTTCTCTATTCTATTCTATTCTATTCTATTCTATTCTATTCTATTCTATTCTATTCCATTCCATTCCATTCCACTCCACTCCACTCCACTCCACTCCACTCCACTCCACTCCATTCCATTCCATTCCATTCCATTCCATTCTATTCTATTCTATTCTATTCTATTCTATTCTATTCTATTCTTTATTCTTATTCTTTCCTGTTCTCTATTCTATTCTATTCTATTCTATTCTATTCTATTCTATTCTATTCTATTCTATTCTATTCTATTCTATTCTTTATTCTTATTCTTTCCTGTTCTCTATTCTATTCTATTCTATTCTATTCTATTCTATTCTATTCTATTCCATTCCACTCCACTCCACTCCACTCCACTCCACTCCACTCCACTCCATTCCATTCCATTCCATTCCATTCCATTCCATTCCATTCCATTCCATTCTATTCTATTCTATTCTATTCTATTCTATTCTATTCTATTCTATTCTTTATTCTTATTCTTTCCTGTTCTCTATTCTATTCTATTCTATTCTATTCTATTCTATTCTATTCTATTCTATTCTATTCTATTCTATTCTATTCTATTCTATTCTTTATTCTTATTCTTTCCTGTTCTCTATTCTATTCTATTCTATTCTATTCTATTCTATTCTATTCTATTCTATTCTATTCTATTCTATTCTATTCTATTCTATTCTATTCTTTATTCTTATTCTTTCCTGTTCTCTATTCTATTCTATTCTATTCTATTCTATTCTATTCTATTCTATTCTATTCTATTCTATTCTATTACCGTGAAAAAAAAACAAATTTCTTTTTTATTTTAGAATTTAACACACACACCCCACACACAAATTTACATATCAAGCATTCAAATTTATACTTATAAGACAACATCTTAGGACGAGAGAGATTTTAAAAACTTAACTAGAGCTCTTAGTCATGGTGCACCTTTAATTTACAATTTCATGAAATACCCCTGCAAGGCGTGACAGTATTACTATCCCAATGCACCTTTTCTTGGATCGAAGTTTCACACTCAACTTAGATATTGTAGTTTAACAACATGTGTGTGAAACTTTCCTAGCCTTAAAATGTCCTGGGAGACCTTGAAGTGGCCGCGTTTGTGGTCAAATCATTTCTGACACACTTTGATTGGCCTTATATTTTGGACATGAGTGAGTACACGTTGTTCCCAAGTTTGGAACGCTTCAGCAAGGGGCGTTTTACGCATCTCTAGGCTCAACCAAGGTAATTTCCGGTGGTGTTCTGTGGATCGTGGCAATCCCAGTGTCATTAGTCTGACTAGCAAACCCAACGAAAGGATCCCACAAAGCAATTAAGTCTCAAAAGGTAAAACAAGATGCACCATTTCGGAACTGAAGAAGCAAAACCAACTCTGGGTTTCCCATGCAAAAGCTTGCTTAGTTAAACAATAGATTCCCTTGGCCCCACCTCCCGGGTATTCACATTGTCCAATAGCAATATTTCTTTTTGTTATGGGAACAGTTCGCTTCTCCGCCGAGCACCTGCGGTAGTGACCTTGGCGTTTTCCAGGCTCCCACGGTCCGTGAACGGCTTCTCGGCATTGCATTCTCTCCCTTCTCCACTGTCAACCCTTCCCCCCTTTTCTATGGCGAGTTGACTAGCGATAGAAGCCAGCAGGCATCCTAGCGATTCAATCTTTACACGCAGCGTAGGACCTTCTTGATGCAACACATTTGGAGAGCTTCAGCGGGGAGAAAGTTGCCCTAATACAGGCAGTCCTTGACTTACGACCGCAATTGATTTCCACAAAATTTCTGTTGCTAAGTGAGACGGTTGTGAAGTGAACTTAGCCCCATTTTGCGAACTTTCTTGCTGGAATTGTTAAATGAATCACTGCAGTCGTTAAGTTAGGAACACGGTTGTTAAGTGAATTTGGCTTCCCCATTGGCTTTGCTCGTCAAAAGGTCACTGCCTGGGGACCTCGCAACCGTCATAAATATGAATCAATGGCCAAGCATCCAAATATTGATCACACGACCATGGGGATGCTGCCACAGTCAGAAGCGTGAAAAATAGTCATAAGCCACTTTTTGTCAGTGCTGTGGTACTTTGAACGGTCAGTAAATGAACTGTTGTAAATCGAAGACTACCTGTACTCTGTGCAGCTGCACTTGTGAATCTTAGCTTAATATATTTGGACTGGTATTCATTGTCAAAAGTCT
This sequence comes from Azemiops feae, assembly GCA_023970755.1. NCBI lineage: Eukaryota > Metazoa > Chordata > Lepidosauria > Squamata > Viperidae > Azemiops > Azemiops feae. The sequence continues at coordinate 493,392 of JALGBA010002670.1, forward strand.
AAATGCATGACCATCTTGTGCTTTATTTTTTTCCAGGTGTTATCAACAGTACCTGTATTAAACCCGTAAGTTTTTTAAAAAAAGTAAAATGCATTCATTTTGGATTTCACACAGTCTTTATGGGGAAAAGATAATCAACCAGGGGTTATGTGCAAAACCCAAACTGTTCTGTGCTTAGTATACCCCGTGTTCCCCCCGGAGAATAAGACTCGGTCTTATATTTTCTTTTGCCTCCAAAAGTGGCACCGGGTCTTATTTTCAGAGGGTGTCTTACCCGCTTACCTTAGGACCGCCGCACTTGTTGCGTCACTGCCCAACTTCTTCTGTGGCCGCTTGCAGCCGGAGGGCACGTGGCGCATCGTGCAAGTGCCACTGCTCATGGCGCGTCGTGCCAGTGCCGCCACTCCGGCAGGAGGTCACGTGGTGTGTTGTGCCATGGCGTGTGCGTGCAGCAGCCACGTGGCCTCCTGCGAGTGGTGGTACCAGCGCGATGAGCCACACGGCCTCCTGCCGTAACTGGTGGCACCAGCGCCATGTGGCGTCTGGCCGCGAACAGCAGCAAGCGGACACAGAAGTCGGGCAGCGGCACGACAGGTGTCAGGGTGTGGGAGTCCTGGCTGCGGCAGTTCTAAGGTAAGCAGGTGCGGGGCGTGTGGGGCAGCTCCACCCCCCACCCCCACCCTAGGTTGATTTTTATGCATGTGCCTCGCCCCACCTCGTACAGCCAGATGGTGGAGTGGAGTGGGCAGGGTCTTAACTAGGGCTTATTTTGGGGGTAGGGCTTATATTAGGGGCACATATAAAAATCAAGCTAGGGCTTATTTTCGGCATAGGCCTTATTTTCGGGGAAAGACAGTAGTTAGAAGGTTCAGAGTGAAGCCAAATAGGCACATGGCAGGTATTTTCAGGATCATTTCGGATCAGGGAGAGATGATTTGAGGCTGAAGGAAGTGAAGAAACAGAGAGGCCAATGCTGTGCTCTGAGATTGGTAGCAGCAATGCCTTAGGAGGCAAAGGGAAAGTGCGGTGAAGATTGGAAAGTGTATGGACTAGCAGAATGGGCTTAGACAGTGGCAGCTGAGAGCGAAGATGCTTTTAAGATGCTGGAATTGGGAATGTCTAGTCTAATGAAGAGAAGGACGAGGGGGGACAGGATAGCAGTCTTCCAGTATCTCAGGGGCTGCCCCAAAGAAGAGGGAGTCAAGCTATTCTCCAAAGGGCCTGAAGGCAGGACAAGAAGCAACGGATGGAAACTAGTCAAGGAGAGAAGCAACCTAGAGCTAAGGAGAAACTTCCTGACAGTTAGAACAATTAACCAGTGGAACAACCTGCCTCCAGAAGCGGTGAATGCTCCAACACTGGAAGTTTTTAAGAAGAGACTGGACAGCCATTTGTCCGAAATGGTATACCATTTCAGATAAATGCTTGTTCAATCTCTTCTTAAAAACTTCCACTGTTGGAGCACCCACAACTTCTGGAGGCAAGTGGTTCCACAGATTAATTGTTCTAACAGTCAGGAAATTTCTCCTTAGTTCTAGGTTGCTTCTCTCCTTGGTTAGTTTCCATCAGGTTTATTGTCCAAATAATTGTCAGGCAAACACAGAGACTGTGATGAATCTGATTTTTATTCTCTTCCAATTGGGTTGGACTGAAAATTGGATCTGCTCCTGGACTTCATTATTGGTTTTTGTGTGTTTCTGTGTGGTTTTCTTTCATCAGGCTCACCATTTATACCACTTTGATGAGCAACGCAGATCCAGACAAGTATCAGACTTGCATCAGGACACTGGAGTGAAAATGTGTAAGTCCTGAACATTGTGATGCTGATGGCCATTTGTTGAGCCTTTGAAGTTTCATTCCAATTCTACTCTTCATGTCTTCTAAAAATATTAATTAAGGCCTTGATCCTCATTTCTTTCTTCTCCTAAAACAACTCCAACAAAGCAGAAGAGACCCATTGACAGACTGTGGAGGTAGGAGAAGCATAAGCAGAACTGGGGGTGGAGTTAAGTGAGTCATCAGCATAGAATCGTTATGTTCCAACGAACGCTCTTTAAGTCCAGCCTCTCTTGAATTCTGTCAACCTTTATCTGGTGCCAATGCATCATTAAACTTTAGTTGACTAGATTCTGGTGCCTAGGTTTGAGCAATAAATCTTTTGAACTGCATGGTCCTGATCCTTTGCACCTGATCGACTGCAATTGCAGGTATAACTTTTCCGTGGCTTGAGAAATAAGTGAAGGGCTTAACATCTCAACATGCAAATCTGGCAGTTCAGTGGGGCGTGAAACGGGAACCCTGCCAAGTCAATTGCAATTCTTGCAAATTCTTGGAGTTTAGTTTCCACCAAACCCAGTTCGGGAACTGAACGACATCTAACCCTAATTCAAATAGAATTTTGCTGCTGGCAGTCGATAGACACCCCTTGACCATCTTGGTTGATAATTTGGGACATTATAAGTACATACAAATAGTCCTCGACTTATAACCATTTGTTTAGCGACTGTCTGAATTTACAACAGCATTGGAAAAAAACTTATTATCGTTTTTCACACTTATGGTCAAATGATCAAAATACAGGCACTTGGTAACTAGCTTGTATTTATGACGGTTGCCCTGTCCCAGGATCATATTTGTAACCTTCCTAGCTGGCTTCTGATAAACAAATTCAATGGGAGAAGCCAGATTCTCTTAACAACTATCTGGTTCACTTAACAACTGAATAACATGCTTTAATTAAACATTTTCCTGATGTTATATGACTCCCAGATATAATAACTTAAAGCCCTTAGTTATCATCTATTCCAGATTCCTTAAAAGCATTTTTCTGAGTACTATGCTGTGATCAGTGCAGCCTATCACTGAAATCCAGGATGATGCCTCTGAATTCCAGGGTTTTATTATTCCAGATGCTGGTTTTATTTCTTGCTTAAGCACTTAGCACTAGCACTTAGACTTATATACTGCTTCACGGTGCTTTTACAGCCCTCTCTAAGCGGTTTACAGACTCAGCATATTGACCTCCAACAATCTGGGGCCTCATTTTAGCAACCTCGGAAGGATGGAAGGCTGAGTCAACCTTGAGCCGGTCAGGATCGAACTGCTGGCAGTGGGCAGAGTCAGCCTGCAATACTGCGTTTTAACCACTGCACTACCATGGCTCAGTGATTCACTGAACAACTGTAGCAAAAAAGGTCATAAAATGAGGTGCAACTCACTTAACAACTATCTTGCTTACCAACCAAAATTTTGGACTGAATTGTGATCATAAGTTGAGGACTATTTGTACACTTTTGGGGGCTGATTGTGCTACGTTATTCACGCCACCATCTTGACTTCCTTCGACATCAAAAATTATAACGGGAAGACTTTGGCGTTAGAGCTTTTAGTATCTCACCTACAGCCAGTACTATGCAGCTACTCCCAGCAAACCCATCTAATATAATTAGTAATTTGACATTTATTTATTTATTTGTCATCCTGCCTTTATTATTTTTACAAATAACTCAAGGTGGCAAGCATGTCTGGGGAATGCTGGGAGCTGAAGTCCACAAATCTTAAATTTGCCAAGATTGCGATACATGGATCTAGACCAGGGGTGTCAAACTCTCAATGTCACGTGACGTGTCGCAACGTGTCGTGACTTTTTCCCCATTGCCGGCAATGGGGTGGCACGGTTTCGGCGTGGCACATTGGCCCGTGGGCCGGCAGTTTGACACCCCTGATCTAGACCATACAATCTTCCAAGTGCAATGAAACCAAACTTACTTTTTCTGTCCAATAGCATCAATTGGGCTGGGCTTTTAAAAAAAACATACTACTTGTGCAACTGAGAATTGATAACAAATTCTGAATAAAACTTCAGGGAGCTTTTTAAGGCGGCAAAGTTTCAACTGGGTGTCAGATACCCCAATGGGCTTTTCTAGATTTGATGATGATGATGATGATGATGATGATGATAGAAGGCTTTATTTTAATTGACAGAATTAAACTACATTTTGAATTCAACAAACTTCCATAGACTTGATGTAAGCCACTCAGAGACCTTTTTTTAATTGTGGCTGGATAGCACGACATCAAATAAATGGATAAAAGTTAGATACAGAAAGAGCATACTGTCAATAGGCCACGGGGCTGATGGTTGCAATTCACCTTAAAATGTTTTTAAAATATTCATTTTCTCTTTTTTTTCTCTCTCTCTCTCTCGTGAATCAGGAAATGAAGGAATGAAAATCTTTGAAAACGCAAAAGCAGGAGCTACGTTTATTAACTGCATAGGCAAAATAACAAACTGATGTATAGTATTCTCTTCAAAACTACCATCTTTAAAAGAAGAAAAAAGAACTTACTGCCTTCAGGGCCTTAGGGCTTAGTGTGCAGGCAATGGATATTGAAATAATAGACGTGGGATAAGAGCCAGTTTCCCAGTCTTAGGGGACAGTATCTCCATCCCTTTTTTTATTTGATTAAACATCATGTCCTATTGGCTCTTTTAGCCCATTAGTACAAAAATCAGATTTCCCTGTGGCTGTATGACATTACTATGTCCTGATTAGATGCATTTTATTTGATATTCCTGAGAAAATGTATTGAAACCATAAGATATGTGCGGTTCACATCAGGACTTGGATGGACTACCTTGGATCTACGTATTTGGCCAACGGCAAGATACACATGTAGATATTTATGGTGACTCTATTCTCCTAGCTGTATGGAAAACCCTGGAAAAATGAGTTTGGACATCTGTTAATTTCCAAGATGGACAAAGAGCTCTCTGCATACCCAGCTTTTGCAGAATGTACCTTAAAATGGAGGGGGGGGTGTCTCTGGTTTCTCTCTCAGCTTGGTTGTTTTCTTGCAGACGTTTCATTATCCAACTAGGTAACATCATCAGTGCTAGAAGAGGTTTTGCTCTCTGTTTATATACAAGAAAACAATGGAGCTCAGAGAGCAGCAAGGACCCCACACTTCAATTGTGAACTATAAATATTTTCTTCTGTTGGTGTTTTAAAGTATAGCACAGAGTTCTCCAATCTTTCCGAGCTCGCGGCCCGGAGGGGAGAGCAGCTTCCAAATTACTGCGTCCACGCAAACGGGGCCACGCCCAGTGGCACAGTACTAGCGGCTGGGTTCGTGCATGCACTGGCAACGTGCGCATGCGCGAACAGACATGCACCCCCGCGGCGGCTAGTGCCCATTTGCACATGCGCAAATAGGCCGCGGGCACACACACCCACGCTAGCCCCTCGTTCATGCATGCACAAACGAGGCGCACACCCACCCGTGCTAGCATCCTCGTTCGCGGGGCCGCGGGCGCTAGCGCAAGCGGGGGGAATGCACGCCCACGAGTGTGTGCCCTGGCCAGCCATTTCTGCAGCCCGCTGGCAAAGAGCCCGCAGCCCAGTACCAGGCCGTGGCCCATAGGTTGGGGACCCCTGGTATAGGAGATAGGCAAAAAAAATTCTGGCCTTCTCTTCTAGAAGAATGGGGTCTTGCCGTCCCTTTTTCAAGTGTCAACTAGAAATGCACTGCTATTTTCCTGTAAAACAAACTGGGAAATTATTATTTTTATTTTATTTTTTAAATAATAATAATGATTACAATTTTAAAATCCTTTCCTGCTAGTAGTTTTAGTGTCGTCAAAGCATCAGGATTTATACTTTGAAATGTCGTTTATCTTTAAATGTAAGCCTCAGGCCATATTTTAAAACCTGCCACCTTTTTTTTTCTTATTCTTTGGTTGTTAAATCATCACAAATACTTAATGATAGGGCTGAAAATAAATTGACTTGGAAAAGGGCAACGTCTTGCCTGTTTTTGTTTTTTTTTCTGGAAAGAAAGCTCTAATGCTGGGGAAGATGGAAGGAATGAAGAAGTAAAACCAGCTCTGGTTTTCCTGCGCAAAAAATTGCCTAGTTCAGGGGTAGGCAACCTTGGCTCTTTTATGACTCGTGGACTTCAACTCCCAGAATTCCTGAGCCAGCCATGCTGAGGAGAAAGGGAGAGGTTTCCATGCTGAGCCATGCTGGCTCAGGAATTCTGGGAGTTGAAGTCCACGAGTCATAAAGTGGCCTAGGCCAGAGGTAGGCAACCTTGGCTCTTCTATGACTCGTGGACTTCAACTCCCAGAATTCCTGAGCCAGCCATGCTGAGGGGAAAGGGAGAGGTTTCCATGCTGAGCCATGCTGGCTCAGGAATTCTGAGAGTTGAAGTCCACGAGTCATAAAAGAGCCAAGGTTGCCTACCCCTGAGCTAGGGTAATGTCAAAAGGACAAGTTGTGCTGTGGCATCCTTTTGCAACTGACAAAATGATTTGCGCGCTTCCTGCTGATGCACGGGCTACCAGATGGTTTCTCAACCTCAGCAACTTTATGACGTCTGGACTTCAACTCCCGGAATGCCCCAAGTAGCCATTCAAGGACAAAAGACAAATAATGAGAAGGTCATTCAAATAAAACAAAACTAAACAGAACCAACGCAAGAAGACATAGCCATATATTAAAATTAATGATGTAATCAATGGGTGACCAAGGTCTGCCTAGTTTTACAGACAGTATAACAAAACCCAGTTTCAGAGAAACTGAATCATACTGACCTGACAATAAAAATACATTGAGTATAGCCTAATGCTGGATAAAAACACGTCATAAAATTAATTATAAAAGATTCTTTAAAAGATCTAAAATGTTTGTGTTTCCGGCGAATCCCCAATGCTGCTGCGCAGAATCTAGCCACCTGTGCCGTGATCACTGCCTGCTTGTCCTTAAGCAGCCACTGGAGATAAATCCTTTCCGAACAACCAGGATACCTATCAATTATGGGGAGGATATGGTTTTTCCGAATAGCTCTATAGGAGGAACATTGAAGGAGTGGCTCTTAGTCATCTCAAGCCTCTCATTAGTATGCTGCTAATGGGAGTTTGTACAGTCTTTGTGGTTTGAATGCTTAATAAATATGTTATATCTTCAAAGTGTGTGTGTGCTGCAGCTGCCAAAAAGGCCAACACAGTGCTAGGCTGCATTAACAGAGGGATAGAATCAAGATCACGTGAAGTGTTAATACCACTTTACAATGCCTTGGTAAGGCCACACTTGGAATACTGCATCCAGTTTTGGTCACCACAATGTAAAAAAGATGCTGAGACTCTAGAAAGAGTACAGAGAAGAGCAACAAAGATGATTAGGGGACTGGAGGCTAAAACATATAAGGAACGTTGCTGGAATTGGGTATGTCTAGTTTAATGAAAAGAAGGACGAGGGACATGATAGCATTGTTCCAATATCTCAGGGGCTGCCCAAAAGGAGGAGTCAAGCTATTCTCCAAAGCAGCTGAAGGCGGACAACAGCCACGGATGGAAACTCATCCAGGAGAGAAGCAACCTAGACTAAGGAGAAACTTCCTGACAGTTAGAACAATTAACAGGAACAACCTGCTCCAAAGCGGTGAATGCTCCAACACTGGAAGTTTTTAAGAAGAGACTGGACAGCCATTTGTCTGAAATGGTATAGGGTTTTCTGCCTGAGCAGGGGGTTGGACTAGATGACCTCCAAGGTCCCTTCCAACTTTATATTATTATTATTATTATTATTATTATTATTATTATTATTATTATTATTATTATTATTATTATTATTATTATTATTATTATTATTATTATTATTATTATTATTATTATTATTATTATTATCTCAAGCCTCTCATTAGTATGCTGCTAATGGGAGTTTGTACAGTCTTTGTGGTTTGAATGCTTAATAAATATGTTATATCTTCAAAGTGATTTCGTTGCTTTAGATCAGAGGTGTCCAATCTTGGCAACTTTAAGACTTCAACTGGACTTCAACTCAGCATGATTAGCTGGGGAAGTTTGGTAGTTGAAGTCACCAGTCTTAAAGTTGTCAAGGTTGGACACCCGTGCTTTAGGTGATCCATCTTCTGTCCACAAGACTTCCTACAGCTTTCCTTAAACCTGCCCAAATTCATTGACTTGTAGGCTGCATGGGGATATCGGATGATTGTTTACTATCTTCCAAAATCATGTTCATCAGGTCTACTAGGAAGCAACTGTGGAGATGATCTACTGTCTTCCTATTCATGTTTAAGAATGCCCCCAAAGCAACTCATTGGTCTATGAGAACGCTAGATTAGCTATATTAGCTTGATCCATCAAGGTTGATACATCAAGGAATTGGAGAGTAAAACATATGAAGAACAGTTGTAAGAATTGGGTATGTCTAGATTAATGAAAAGACAGATTAGGGGTGACATGAGAGCAGTCTTCCAATATTTTAGGTTCTGTCACAAAGGAGATGGGATCAATCTATTTTCCAAAGCACCTGAAGGCAGGACGAGAAGCAATGGATGGAGTCTAATCAAGGAGAGAAGCAACCTAGAACTAAGGAGAAATTTCCAGACACTGAGAACAATTAGGTAGTGGAACAGCTTGCCTCTAGAAGTTGTGGGTGTCCTATTGCTGGAGGGTTTTAAGAAGAGACTGGACAACCATTTGTCTGAAATGGTATAGGGTCTCCTGTTGAGCAAGGGGTTGGACTAGAAGATCTCCAAGGTCCCTTCCAACTCTGTTATTCTGTTAAGTTCTCAAGTCAAGCTTTAGAATGGACCTCTTCTCTTATCAAAGATTCCGGCCAATGGAAGCCAAGAATGTTTCCTCTTTCCTCGCCACTTTTTTCCCATTGGGTGATTTAAGACAATGGGGAAGTGGGCTGCAAATCAGGTGGCTTGGTTTGTTTTAGAATGTCCTTGGGTACCGGTTAAAACGGTGCGGTTATGCGGTTATAAAGTACGGAAAAGAAGCAACTGAAGAAGGATGGAGCTTCAGAGAAAACAGCTGGTTGGTCCGGAGAAAAAAATGGCCATGATTTCAGGTCAGTACAGAGGCATGTTGGAACTGCCAAAATGGAGGTCGCGATTCAAATCCACACGTTCTGATCTGATTTGTTATCAAGTCATGAATTATGGTCACCCCCCAAAAAAATCTGACCCGGCTTCCACAAATTATTGATTTGGTGTCTTCATTTATCCTTCCTAGATTTGTTCTCTCTGAACTAAATAGTGAACTTTAAAGCGGTGTTCCTCACCATTGGCAACTTTAACATGTGTGGACTTCAACTCCCAGAATTCCCCAGCCAGCTTGCATCTTAAATTTAAATTTAAATAAAAACACATCCTAGAATTGTTAAGGTTAAGAAACACTGTTAGCTGGCTGGAGAATTCTGGAGTTGAAGTCCACACATGTTAAAATTGATAAGGTTGAAAAACAGTACAGGTAGTTCTCGACTTACAACCACAATTGAGCCCAAAATTTATGTTGCTAAGCGAGAGAGTTGTTAAGTGAGTTTTGGCCCATTTTACAATCCTTCTTGCCTCAGTTGTTAAGTGAATCACTGCAGCTGTTAAGCTAGTAATGTGGTTGTTAAGTGAATAGGGCTTCCCCCTTGACTTTGCTTGTCAGAAGGTCGCAAAAAGTGATCATATGACCCCGGGACACTGCGACCGTCATAAATACGAGTCAGTTGCAAAGAGTCTGAATTTTGATCCTGTGACTAGGGGGATGCTACGAGGGTCAATAAGTGTGAAAAACGGTCATTAGTCAATTTTTTTCAGTGCTGTTGTAACTTCAAATGGTCCCTGGTCGAGGAGTACTTTGTAGCCAGAATTGTGCCCATTTTTAAAAGCATTGCCACAAGGAATTTCAACTGTCTTTTGGAGAGAAGGCGCAGCATATTAGCAATGTTTTCATTATTCATAATAACATACTCAAGTAAAACTGTGTCTCTTAAATATGGTGGCTGCTTCATGATCCTTTTGCTCTCTCTTTTTGTACCTCAGTCCTTAGATCAGCTATTCTGATCCAGCGGTGGTATCGACGCTATGTAGCCCGGCTCGAAATGCGACGGAGATGCACCTGGCGCATCTTCCAATCCATAGAATATGCAGGAGAACACGATCACATCAAGGTATGGTGGCAACAGGTGTGTGGAAGCATCAGCTCCCAGTTGTTATTTAGTACAGAATAACTGAGTTGGAAGGGACCTTGGAGGTCTTCTAGTCCAACCCCCTGCTCAAGCAGGAAACCCTACACCATTCCAAATAAATTGCTGTCTGATTTCTTCTTGTAAACCTCCAATGATGGAGCACCCACAACTTCTGGAGGCAAGTCGTTCCCCTGGTTAATTGTTCTCACTGTCAGGAAATTTCTCCTTAGTTCTAGGTTGCTTCTCTCCTTGATGAGTTTCCATCCGTTGCTTCTTGTCCTGCCTTCAGGCGCTTTGGAGAACAGATTGTGGCAGCCCCTCAAATACTGGAACACTGCTATCATGTCACCCCTAGTCCTTCTCTTCTGAACCTTTACAGAATACAGAATAACAGAGTTGGAAGGAACCTTAGAGGTCTTCTAGTCCAACCCCCTGCTCAGGCAGGAAACCCTATACCATTTCGGACAAATAGCTGTCTAGTATATTCTTAAAAATTTCCAGTGTTGGAGCATTCACAGCTTCTGGAGGCAGGTTGTTCCACTGATTAATTGTTCTCACTGTCAGGAAATTTCTCCTTAGTTTTAGGTTGCTTCTCTCCTTGATTTGGTTTACATCCATTGCTTTTTTTTTCCCAATAAAAGTTTATTGATTTTCTAATTTTTACAAATCATAAGTGCTTACTAAACAGCATGTTGTCCGGGTTCATTTTTGACTTAACAACACATATTAAAATTATTCTGTATCTTCCTTTTCTTTGTTCTTCAATATCACTCTCTGAGTTTCTGCACATTCTGACATTTTTTTAATCCTCTCTTCTTCAAGTGATGTTTCTTCACTTTTCAAACACTAAACAGACACAATTCTCTCTACTATTAATACATATAACATACATGCAATATTAAATATATGTTTCTTCATCATCATATTTTTCTAATATTGTATCTACTGATACAATTGCTTCTAAATTATAACATCTTTTCTATCCAATTTGTAACTCACTTGTATTTGCAATTACGGTCACCTGATTAGACCAATACTCTTGTTTTCCCAGCTCTTGTTTCCATTTTGTTTTCCCTTCAGTGTTCAAAATGTCTTTATACATTACAATTTGTCCTTTTCATTAGACTAGACCAGGGGTAGGCAACCTTGGCTCTTTTATGACTCATGGACTTCAACTCCCAGAATTCCTGAGCCAGCATGAGAGAAACTTTGGCCCCTTCATGACTCGTGGACTTCAACTCCCAGAATTCCTGAGCCAGCCATGCTGAGGGGAAAGGGAGAGGTTTCCAAGCTGAGCCATGCTGGCTCAGGAATTCTGGGAGTTGAAGTCCACGAGTCATAAAAGAGCCAAGGTTGCCTACCCCTGGACGAGACATACCTACACATAGTTGTATGTCATTAAACTAGACATACCTAGACATAAATTAGATATACCTAGACATAGTTATGGTGAAGGAGGGTAGCCCAGGAGGGCAAAAATAAGAAAAGAGAAAAGAAATGTACGTTTCCTCTAGGTTTTGACAATATTATTTTGATCTTCTGCAGCTCAGCCATTTCTTTGACTATCTCATGGAGAACGTCACATCAAAAACCACGAAAGACAGTAAGTGTATATATAATTATATATATATATATAGGTAGTCCTCGATTTATGGCCCCAGTTGAGCCCCAAATTTCCATTGCTAAGGAATACAGTTGTTGAGTTTTGCCTCTTTATGACCTTCCTGGCCACAGTTGTTAAGTGTATCACTGGAGTGAACAAGTTAGTAACCAGATAATATAAGTGCATCTGGCTTCCCCATTGACTTTGCTTGTCAGAAGGTCACAAAAGGGGATCACATGACTCGGGGACACAGCAACGGTCATAAGTATGAGTCAGTTGCCCAGCACCTGAATTTTGATCACATGATCATGGGGATAGTTCAAAGGTCGTAAGTGTGTGGGGGGGGGAAAACGGTCGCAAGTTACTTTTTTTCAGTGCCGTTGTAAGGGTCACTAAATGAACTATTGTAAGTCAAGGACTACCTGCGGGCACATTTTTAACTTTTCTGATTCCTGAGAAAAAGGACCGTCTGCGTAATATCTGAAATATCTTAAAATTTTGCTCTACTCCTGCCAAGGGGATTTCATTAACCGCATCCTGTCGGAGACGGATAATACGAGACAGGCCAAACTGGAAAAAGCAATGGAATCTCTGGAGGTACCAGTTAGTTACAGAGGCCCTCGACTCAGTTTCCCCCTGACGCCGGATGATGCGGTAAACATCCTGGAAGCCTTCAGAAACAATCAAGTAAGTACTTGAAGAAGAACTGTCTCAATGTTGCTTCCGGGAATGGATCAGAGATCCCTAAAACTCTTTCCAGGTAGTCCTCGGCTTACCAGCTTTCGTTTAGTGACCGTTTGAAGTTACAACGGCACTAAACAGGTGACTTACCATTGTTCCTCGCAGTTACGACCGTCACGGCAGCCCCACAACCCTGTGATCGGAATTTGGATGCGTGGCCACCAACATGTATTTACGATGGTTGTAGCATCCTGGAGTCACTTGACCGCCATTTGCAACCTTCCCGGCAGGCTTTTTTTTTTTCAGTGCCGTTGTAAATTAGAACGGTCACTAAACGCACTGTTGTAAGTCGAGGACTATATGAGTAAAAGTCCTATTGGCTAGCGTTAATTGGCTCGCTGTGTCGGAGTTGATGGGAGTGAAGGACACAGGAGAAGCCACTAGTTACTAGTGAACGTGAACAGGGAGCAAAACCCACTCCCTTCTAGCACTGATGATGTTACCTAGTTGGGTCATGAAACGTCTGCAAGAAAACAACCAAGCTCAGACAGCACCAAGGACCCCACAGTCATCCTCCTCCTCCTCCTCTTCCTCCTCCTCCTCCTTTTCCTCCTCCTCCTCTCCCTCTAGCACTGATGAGGTTACCTAGTTTGGGGAATGAAACATCTGCAAGAAAACAAGCAAGCTCAGAGAGCACCAAGGACTCCACAGTCCTCCTCCTTCTCTTCCCCCCTTCCTCCTCCTCCCCCTTCCTTCTAGCACTGATGAGGTTACCTAGTTTGGGGAATGAAATGTCTGCAAGAAAACAAGCCAGCTCAGAGAGCACCAAGGACCCCACAGTCCCTCCTCCTCCTCTCCTCCTCCTCCTCCTCCTCCTCCTCCTCCTCCTCCTCCTCCTCTCCGCAAAGTCCACTCCCTTCTAGCATTGATGATAACTAATTGGGTCATGAAACGTCTGCCAGAAAACCACCAAGCTCAGAGAGCACCATGCATTTACAATGGTTGTAGCATCCTGCAGTTACGTGACCACCGTTTGCAACCTTCCCAGCAGGCTTCCGAACAAGCAAAGTCAGTGGGGGAGGCCAGATTCATTTAATGACCAAATGATTCACTTAACAACTCTGGCAAAAACATCGGGCACAACTCACCTGGTCTCAACTGTGGTTGTAAAGTGAGGACTGCCTATAATGGAGAGGGGTGTACTGTTGGTTTACATTTCCTACTATCCAGTGCATTCGCACTCATACGCACGTTTTGTGTGTGTGTGTGTTGCTCTTCGCAGCTTTTGGAAATATAGGTCTTCCTCCACTTAGAACAGTTTGTTTAGTGACTGTTTGAAGTTTACAACGGCATTGAAAAAAGCAACTTATGACCGTTTTTCACGTGGTCACGTGATCATAGTTCAGACACTTGGGAACTGACTCACATTTATGACGGCTACAGTGCCCTGGGATCACAGGATCCCCTTTTGCCACCTTCTGGCAAGCAAAGTCAATGGGGAAGCCGGATTCACTTAACAACTGTGGCGAGAAAGGTCATAAAATGGGGCAAATCTCACTTAGCAAGTGTCTTGCTTAGCAACAGAAATTTTGGGCTCAATTGTGGTCGTAATTCGAGGACTATCTGAAATTCAGGTCAAGGCTCAACCTCTCTCCTGTTGCCTTTTCTAACGTTTTTTTCTTTATTCCCAGTAGCAGCTTCATCCTTACTATGTTTTAAAACTCTTCCAAGAGGCGGAACACCATCTCAGCCAGCTGCCAAATATTAACAGAATCTCTACCTGCTACAGTGAGGAGATCACCGTGTGTGGTGAGTCTACCTGTTGTAAATAGGTAGAGCCGCTTGGCAAAGTTGCAAGGAAGAGGAGAAGAGCGCTCCTGAGTCCAGCAAAGGAGACCTGGCCCTGTTTCTCCTAATACCCAAAGCAGAACAAGATGAAAATCTTTCTCCTCTGTTTCATTCCTGTCTTTTCAACTGTTTCTATATTTATACCTGAATTTTATGTCTCTATGTTATTGCACTGAGTTGCACACAGCCATCTAGAGCTGGTCTCCATAGTGAGATGGGTGGCAGATTAGACAGACAGACAGACAGACAGACAGACAGACAGACAGACAGATAGGTGATAGATGATAGATGATAGATAGATAGACAGACAGACAGACAGACAGACAGACAGACAGACAGACAGACAGACAGATAGGTGATAGGATGATAGATGATAGATAGATAGACAGACAGACAGACAGACAGACAGACAGACAGACAGACAGACAGACAGACAGACAGACAGACAGACAGATAGATAGATAGATAGATAGATAGGTAGGTGATAGGTGATAGGTGATAGGTGATAGATGATAGCTAGATGTTAGCTAGATGATAGCTAGATAGCTAGATGATATCTAGATAGATAGATAGATAGATAGATAGACAGACAGACAGACAGACAGACAGACAGACAGATGATAGATAGATAGATAGATAGATAGATAGATAGATAGATAGATAGATAGATAGATAGATAGATAGATAGATAGATAGATAGATGATAGGTGATAGGTGATAGATGATAGATGTTAGCTAGATGATAGCTAGATAGCTAGATGATAGCTAGATAGCTATCTATCTATCTATCTAGCTATCTATCTAGCTAGCTAGCTATCTATCTATCTAGCTAGATGATAGATAGATAGATAGATAGATAGATAGATAGATAGATAGATAGATAGATAGATAGATAGATAGATAGATAGATAGATAGATAGATAGATAGATAGATAGATAGATAGATGATAGGTGATAGGTGATAGATGATAGATAGATGTTAGCTAGATGATAGCTAGATAGCTAGATGATAGCTAGATAGCTATCTATCTAGATAGCTATCTAGCTAGCTAGCTAGCTAGCTAGCTATCTAGCTAGATGATAGATAGATAGATAGATAGATAGATAGATAGATAGATAGATAGATAGATAGATAGATAGATAGATAGATAGATAGATAGATAGATAGATAGATAGATAGATAGATAGATAGATAGATAGGAGAGAGAGAGAGATTGAGAGATATAGATAAATATTTGTCTAAAGGTCTAAACGAGGGGTCTCCAACCTTGGCAGCTTTAAAACTTGTGAACTTCAACTCCCAGCATTCCCCAGTGGCATGGCTGGCTAGGAAATTCTGGGAGTTGAAGTCCACAGGTCTTAAAGTTGCCGAAGTTGGAGACCTGCTCTAAAACCATTGCAATATGCGCTGAAGTTTGGGCTCTTAAATGAGGGGTAGGAGACTTCTGTGTGACTGTTGCTCAAACTCCAAAACCAGCAGGCAGAAATTCAACAGTCTAGCCAAGGTTGACTCTCTACTTCTACCTGCTACGACAGTAAGCGGCCTACAAGAGTTCGTACCTTCCAGGAGTTTAGTTTAATTCGTCATGGACCTGCCTATGTTATCTTACCAGCAATAAGAAAAATATTTTGGAAATTTGATAGCTTAGTCTTCTCTCAAACTCAGCAATGTCCTGCTTGATGTTAAATCAAACCACTGCACTGTGCAAGGAGCTGGATTGAAATTGACTTTAAAGATGCTTTCCAATTTATATATTCTAGGATTCTATCAAATTCTTCACCGGGATAACACTTTCTCCCTTTCTTTTATTAGGAGACTTACACGGGCAAATATTTGACTTGTTTCACATATTTTACAAGGTAAGCAGAGCGTGCATGATGATATGTCAAAAGCAATTGAAATGAATCAATCCTTACAAAAATACCTTGATTCTAATTTTCCTTGCAAGAAAAGACGTGGTAACTCTTCCCTAACCAAGATAAAAGAAATTAACTACACTTTTTGCTGATTGCTAGACTTGCTATGGTGGAGCAATAAAACGCACAACATTCCTCGGGATCAATGAATCTCGGCAGCAGTGAAGAACACTCCCATCAACACTGGCAGGAAAAGCCATTAGTACATAAACAGGGAGCAAAGCCCTCTCCCTTCTAGGACTGATGATGTTATCTAGTTGGGTCATGAAACGTCTGCAAGAAAACAACCAAGCTCAAAGAGCACCAAGGACCTCACAGTTCTCCTCCTCCTCCTCCTCCTCCTCCTCTCCTCCTCCTCCTCCTCCTCCTCCTCTCCCTTCTTACACTGATGATGTTACCTAGTTGGGTCATGAAACGTCTGCAAGAAAACAACCAAGCTCAGAGAGCACCAAGGGCCCCACAGATTAAGGTTTACTGGGAGCTTGTCTCCTAATCTTGCCATCCCACTGAAGTTCAATTTTAGGGATTTTTTTTTCCTCCTTACAGAACGGACTTCCTTCTCCGCAGAAGTTGTACGTCTTCAATGGTGACTTTGTGGACAGAGGCAAGCATTCTATTGAGATCCTGATCATTCTCTTTGTTTTCCTCTTGATTTACCCCAAAGAGGTCCACCTGAATCGAGGCAACCATGAGGATTACATGATCAATTTCCGGTATGGAATTTAAACCACTTGCAGAAAAGTAGGGTATCTATTTTTATTTTATTTATCTTTGTAAGCCACCCAGAGGTACTGAGAGTAAGTTGGATGGCCATATGTATTTTTTAAATAAATAAATAAATATTTTCTTCAGTATACATATTATTATTGGATTGACGGCATCACCCAACAGATGGATCTGCAATTTACTGACCCACCACATCCAGTGTGTAGTGCTTAATGGAACTACATCTACACGGAGGGAAGCATGCAGTGGGGTACCCTAAGGATCTGTCCTAGGCCCAGTACCCTTCAACATTTTCATAAACTTCGATAGTCACTAAAACAAACTCTTATAAGTTGAGGACTACCTGTAAAAGCTATAGGGAATAACCTAGATAACTACGAGGAAGAATGGTTAGCAAGATAAGTGGATCTTGAGCCCTGGCCAAGAAAGTAACACGAGAAAGCGTTGGAATATATGTTAGAATGTATTTTGTATTGCAACAGAATTATTCAGCCAGTAGATGGCAGTGTTTAGTATGCATCCATGGTTATAATCTATGGTTTCTTTATTTTGTGAGAAGAGTTTCCTGTTTCCTGTTACAGTAATAGAGTTGAGCAGTAAAGCACATGGTGACTGTGCTCTTTGTTTGCTCTATGTGGTCCTTTATATAAAACAGAATTTCTAACAGAAAGTATCTCAGACAAGCCCCTCCCTAGTTCATACCAAAATAAAAGGATGGAGGGGAGAAGCCCATTCCAACTGGCAAGATTCTGTTACTGTACCTGTTGCAGTAAAACTAGTGCCGTCTTACATGACGTAGGTTTCTTGGTCTGATTTACCTTGCAGGGCTGAAAATAAGTCAAAACTACAGGTAGCCCTCAATTTACGACGACAACTGAGCCCAAAATTTCTGTTGTTAAGTGAGACATTTGTTAAGTGAGTTTTGCCCCAACTTTTCTTGCCACAGTTATTAAGTGAATCACCACAGTTGATCAGTTAGTAAACTGATTGTTAAGTGAATCTGCCTTTCCCATTGACTTTGCTTGTCAGAAGGTCTCAAAAGGGGATCACATGACCTTGGGACACCGTAAAGGTCATAAATATGAGTCAAGCGTCTAACGTTTGGCCACGTGGTCTTGGGGATGCTGCAATGGATGGAGCGGTCATAAGGCACATTTTTCAGTGCTGCGGTACCTTTGAACAGTCACTAAGCGAACTGTTGTAAGTTGTAAGAGACTACCTGTAACGCTTTTAATATTGTCATCGTTGTTGTTTTGCTCTCCTTCCAAGACATCTATTTTAAAACCTTCTCTTCTCTTCTGCCTGTAGCTACGGGTTTACCAGGGAAGTCACGCGCAAATATAAGGTACTCCGGTTTGCCTACCTATTGCATCTTCTGTGTTGTCGGATACCCCTGAACTGTGCAGCCTAGTCTTTGCACTCTGCTCCTCTTCCCTCTAGGAACATGCCAACAAACTCCTGGCGGTGATCAAGAACGTCTTTAGCAGCCTGCCATTGGCGACTGTGGTTGACAGGAAGGTCCTGATTGTACATGGAGGCATATCTGATAAGACCGACTTGGAACAGCTAGCCAAAGTTGAGAGGTGTAAGGTATGGCGTTGGAAGAGGGCCTGCTTTTATTTTATTTTATTTTATTTTATTATAAAACAGCTTCTATCATCCATAGGCTATTAGAAGAAAGGAAAGAGAACTTTGACCAATTTGAAGCATTGAAGAATATTGACTCTCTAATATTGTGGTTTGATGATGCAGGAATTTTATTATGGAAACCGATATGGCACAGAAAGAAACCTAGAGTTAGATTTAAAAATGTAGTTTAAAGTTTTATTTAATGGGTTTAGAAAGGCTTTGACTTTTTGATTGATTTAACAACTAATGGAACACGTGAATTTTGCAAGAGGATATCCTTTGTAATAACATTTTGTCTTAGATATGACAATTATTGGACAGATGAACTTTATTTACTGGGTTAAAAAGATTTTGTATAGACATAGATGAATTGATAGAATATATACTTAAGTTAGATAGAAATCTATTTGTTGGTTTGACATTTTTATTTTAAATAAGATAATTATTTTGTAATAGAAGAAGAATAAGAGGGATTGGTAACAAGAGAAGAAATGGTATTAATGAAGAAAACCAAAGAATATTACTGTGGGAATAATATACTAGATATAATTATTATGTTAAAAAAAAAAAAAAAAGGACACCCGAAGTGTTAATATTATGTCTATTTAAGGCTAATTAAAATATGGTAATTGTAAGTTAGTAAAGCTTAAAAACAGGACCTGGATCTTTATAATTGAAATGTAAGTGATATTTGATAGGATTGTTTGAAGTTTATGTATAAATATATTAATTTGAATATGCAAGACTATGAGGGAATTAGAAAGGGAATTTTAAATGAATTAATTTGTGCTATATACTTGTGATTGTTCTTTTGAATGTTTGATATACCCACCTCCACGGTGTTTCCTAAGCACTTTATGTAACCCTTCTACCCCTATAAAAATCCAATAAAATGTATTTAAAAAAAAAAAAAAGAACGTCTTTAGCAGCCTGCCACTAGCGACTGTGGTTGACAGGAAAATCCTGATTGTACATGGAGGCATATCTGATAAGACCGATTTGGAACAGCTAGCCAAAGTTGAGAGGTGTAAGGTATGGCGTTGGAAGAGGACCTGCTTTTATTTGTGGCTGCACCCACGGAACAGAACAGAATAACAGAGTTGGAAGGGATCTTGGAGGTCATCTAGTCCACAAACCCCTGCTCAGGCAGGAAACCCTACACCAGTGATGGCGAACCTTTTAGAGACTGAGTGCCCAAATTGCAACCCAAAACCCACTTATGCATCGTCGAGTGCCGGGTGGGTGTGGCCCATTGGCTGGGTGTGGCCAATTGGGTGGGCGTGGCTGCGGTGGTAATGGCAGACTGGGTAGGACTAAAAAGTTCAATCAATTTCAACTTTGCAAGATCTTTTTTTTTCCCCGCGAGAAGTTGAAATTGATTGAACCCTTTTTTTTTTTTTTGGCACACGGTGGCGGAGGCCTAAAGCGAAAAGGTTTTATAAAACCCAGCTTAGGACTGGGGCGACGGCGCGCATGCCCACAGAGAGGGCTCTGAGTGCCGCCTCTGGCACCCGTGCCATAGGTTCGCCACCACTGCCCTACACTATTTCAGACAAATGGTTGTCCAAGCTCCTCTTAAAAACTCCCAGTGTTGGAGCATTCACAACTTCTAGAGGCAGGTTGTTCCACTGATTAATTGTTCTAACAGTCAGAAAATTTCTCCTTAGTTCTAGGTTGCTTCTCTCCTTGATGAGTTTCCATCTGTTGCTTCTTGTCCTGCCTTCAGGTGCTTTGGAGAATAGGTTGACCCCCTCTTCTTTTTGGCAGCCCCTGAGATATTGGAAGACTGTTATCATGTCACCCCCAGTCCTTCTTTTCATTAAACAAGACATACCCAATTCTAGCAACCATTCTTTATATGCTTTAGCCTCCAGTTCCCTGATCATCTTTGTTGCTCTTCTCTGCCCTCTTTCTAGAGTCTCAACATCTTTTTTACATTGTGGTAACCAAAACTGGATGCAGTATTCCAAGCGTGGTCTTACTAAGGCATTATAAAGCAGTACTAACACCTTGCGTGATCTTCATTCTATCCCTCTGTTAATGCAGCCTAGGACTGTGTTGGCTTT
The DNA here is from genome assembly GCA_023970755.1 of Azemiops feae. Lineage (NCBI taxonomy): Eukaryota > Metazoa > Chordata > Lepidosauria > Squamata > Viperidae > Azemiops > Azemiops feae. The sequence goes on from JALGBA010002670.1 coordinate 513,854, forward strand.
TTTGACAGCTGCAGCACACGGCTGGCTCATATTTAAATGATTGTCCACTAGGACTCCACCTCTAAAGATGATCAGGAAATCCCTTCTTATTTGAACTTTGGACCTCTGTCTTCCTCTTGGTTCTTGTCCCACTTTCAACAGCTACAAAGAATAAATTTACACTTTCTTCCCTGTGACAGCTTTCAAATATTGGGAGGGTTCTATTGTACCGTAGCTTCTTTAGGCTAAACTTGCCCAGTTCCTTTAATCCAGGGGTCCCCAACCCCCGGTCCATGGACAGTACCGGGCTGCAGCATGCCAGCAACCGGTCCACACAAACAAGCAAAACCTCATCCGCGAGATGCAGGCAGCACACAAAACCACGCACCCTCCGGTCCGTGGAAAAACCTTTCTCCACGGAACCGGTCCCTGGTGCCCAAAAGGTTGGGGACCTCTGCTTTAATCCTTCTTCATAGGAATTAGATCCAATTTCCTCGCCATCTTCTCTGTAATCTTTCCAGTTCTTCAGTGCAACTAGTCCTTGGCTTATGACCACGACTGAGCCCAAAATTTATGTTGCTAAGCAAGACATTGGTTAAGTAAGTCTTGCCCCATTTTACCACCTTTCTTGACACAGTTGTTAAGTGAATCACTGCAGTTCTTAAGTTAGTAACATGGATGTAAAGTGAGCCTGGTTTACTCATTGACTTTGCTTGTCGGAAGGCTGCAAAAGGTGATCATGTGATCCTGGGACATGTGGCAACCGTCATAAATATGAGTCAGTTGCCAAATGTCTGAATTTTGATCATGGGGATGTTGCAATGGTTGTAAGTGTGAAAAATGATCATATTTTTTTTCAGTGCTGTTGTAACTTTGAATGGTCACCAAACAAATCGTTGTAAACTGAGGACTACCTGGGTCCCTTTTGTATTGTAGCGATCAGAACTTAACACAGGATTCAAGAGAGACAAAATATAGACACTCCAAGATCACTTTGTTTTTTCCAATTCCATAACTGGAATTGAAAATATGGTTCTAAAAAATACCTGATTCTCAGTCACGTATTCAGTCTCTTTCTTAACAGCTCCTCTTTTGGTGTCTCCTTCTCAACTTAGATTCTCTCTGTGCTAACACAAAAGAGAACATCTTTAGGGTATACCCCATCTGAAAGTGGCAAACTGGCCAGTAGTAGTTCCACAATCAAAATCTCCCAAGGAGGACAACAGACAGTCCAGGAAGATGCGAAATCCTCTCGCATGTCACCTGGAGTCCAGAAAATCTCAGGACCCAGTTCATCTGTGGAATCAGAGGACTCAAGTGAATCCACATGCTATGAAGATGATGACATTGAACAGGTAAGCATTTGGAGAACTGCCAAAATTCCAGCAAGCAGAAAAGTAGAAATGAATCCAGCTTAAGGTAGCAATAGCTAACCAACCTGTAGGGGAAAGAGGGCAGAGCCTGGGGGTGGAGTCAAGAGAGTCATCAGCCTAGAATCATTACGCTCCCACAAGTTCAACCCTTCTTGAATTCTGTTAATTCTTTTTTTTTTAAAGTTTTATTAATTTTTAAGAATTACAATCTTTGGAGCTTAGTAAACAACATGTTGTCTGGGTTCACATATTTAACATGAACTTCTTCAATATAAATCTATTCAGTACTGCACAATCCAGTATATTTTCCCTGATCCTCCTTTCTTCCCCATATTGTTTCCATTTTCCCCTCATTACACAATTACAATTCTTGGTACTATTGATGTATACAAAGTTAGATATAAACATCTTCATCATATTTTACTAATATTATACAAATAACAATAATATCAATTCATAAATCAATATCCTGTTTTTCATGCTCTTGTTAAAGTTTGATTACCCATCAATATTTAAAGTATCTTTGTCAGTTATGATTTTCTCAATATTAATTACATTTATATAGCTAAAATACTTTGTAGTCGTTGTCTGGGAACTTTCTAGTTGTAGATTTAATTTGGAGATTTGCTCATTTATATTATCTAAATTATTTTTAGTCTCATTATGGTTTCTTTTTATGTCCTCTTTGTATGCAACAATTGTTTGGTGAATTAGTTGTAATGTAGAGTATATTTCCTTCTGAAAGGTGTTTATTTTTTCTTGAGGCATCATTCCTGGAGATCCTCTAATATCACCAGTCTCAGTAAAACAAAGTTTCCTCTAGCTTTCTGATCTTTATATGTAGCCTTTATAATCCAATAGATTCCAGAATACAGGTCCAGTCCCAAAAGCAATATTTTATAGTGATCTTTTGTCTCAGGCATCCAAAAATTGTCAGTCAGGCAAGGTTATAATCCACAATGTTCAAAGTGTTCAACCTCCCTGAAAACAGCTGAAAAGTCTCTCCCAGCCAGACGTAATCAAATGTCAATTTTTTCTTTCTCTCCCAATAGCTCTTGAGGTTAAAAGTCCAAGCTCGGTACGTGTGATTAGTATGCCAAAATATTTCCTTTATTGCCAGCTGTTCTCCTTTAAGCTAGGAGTCGCCAAGCAGCCAGGAAGCTAGTTATAGTGCTGTACTCAAATCCACCACTAGATATCATTCAAAATCCATTTTCCACTCTTAAGACAAAGGATTGATTTCTTATATTTCACTTCAATGTTTTTTTTTCCAAAGAGAAAATCTTAACAATTATCTCAGTTCTCAAATTTCAAAACTGTAGGTTTATGTTATTTCCACTTCAATATTATGTATTTCTATCCCCCATAGAAATTAAAACGCCGCTTCTGTTCACATTCGGAGGTTTTTAGCTTCTTGGGAGCCTTTCCCAGGAACTTCAGTTGTAAAATAGTAAAGAAAGGATCAATATTCTCACCCAGTTCCAAATATGCTGTTTACAATGTGTTAATTGGTGCTCTTCTTCTTCGGTTGTCAGCAGCTAATGGCTGGCCATAGGAATGTAGCCAGTCTTTCCCCTGCCGGTTTGGAGGGCTTTTCTCGGATCGAATGGAAAGACCGCCATCTCTCCGTGATCGATGAGACACCCCTCCTTCTTCATTGCCTCTTTGGGGTGACTTTAGGCCCTCTTTAGGGCCCCAGCAGGGTAAAACCGGGCGCGGACAGCAGAGCCCTGCCTTCCTGCATCCGTTTCGCCGCGACGCAAACCCGGAAGTCTGAATTCTGTTAATTCTTATCTACCCCTAATTTAGTGCTGACAGTTAGTTGACCGGATTCTTGTGTAGAGGCAGGAGCAATAAATCATCTTAGCAAGTGATCCTGATTCTTCATGCCCGATACAACCACAATTAAGGGAGTCAAAGAGTAGATAATAGGAAAGCTTTCGTTCTAAGAAGTTAGAACAATCTCTTTACAATGGAGGAAACCATGCTGACAGGGGTGGATCAAAGTTTCAGGGCAATGACAATCCCCCACCAATCTTGAGGTGGAAAAAATTGAAACTTTGGTTTTGGGTTTTGCTGATTAGATAGGTTTGTTGATTGTATATATTATTATATGAAAGTAAAAAAGTTGACGTATGTTATTACTGCACCAAAAGGAGTCAGAAATCAATGTTTTTTCCTTTCTTTCCCCCCTTTATCCTACATTTTTCTCTTTCCCCTTCCCTTATTTTCCCCTTATTTTCATTTTTTTCTTTGTATTTTTGTGTTTTATCTTTTGATAAACTAATAAAAATTCGAAACTCTCAGAATTTCAAATGATGCTATTCCCTACTGACTTTTCTTTTGAATGTGGACTTACATACCTAACTCATGAATAACATTAAAATAAAGCAACTGGAAAACCCCATGTCTGTGACTTTGCTTGTAGGTTGTGGATATTCTGTGGAGTGACCCTGATCCTAGACCTGGATGCACAATGAATTCAGAAAGGGGCGGAGGCTGTTACTTTGGACCTGATGTGACGGATATGTTTCTGCAGAAACACCACCTGCAGTTCATCATCCGCTCTCATGAATGCAAGCCAGAAGGTTATGAATTCAATCACAATCGGAAGGTAGGCCCAGTGGAGGATCAGTGTTTAGGATATTACTGGAGAGGTACAGGCTAACAGCAAAAGCTTCTGGATTGCAAAAGTGCATAGGGAATCGAATAATAGAATCACGGAATCATAGAAACATAGAATCATAAAGTCACAGAATCACAGAATCATAGAATCACAAAGTCACAGAATCACAGTATCATAGAATCACAGAATCATAGAATCACAGAATCACAAAGTCACAAAATCACAGAATCACAGTATCATAATATCACAGTATCATAGAATCACAGTCACAGAATCATAGAATCACAGAATCACAGAATCACAGTATCAGAATCACAGTATCACAGTATCATAGAATCACAAAGTCACAGAATCATAGAATCACAGTATCACAGAATCACAGTATCACAGAATCACAGTATCATAGAATCACAAAATCATAGAATTACAGAATCACAGAATCATTGTATCATAGAATCACAGAATCATAGAATCACAGTATCATAGAATCACAAAATCATAGAATTACAGATTCACAGAATCATTGTATCATAGAATCATAGAATCACAGAATCATAGGATCACAAAATCACAGGATCACAAAATCACAGAATCATAGAGTCATCATAGAGTCATCATAGAATCATCATAGAATCATCATAGAGTCATCACAGAACCATAGAGATATCATAGAATCATCACAGAATCATAGACTCATAGAATCAATCATAAAATCATAGGGCTGAAAGGGACTTTGAAGATCTTTTAGACCAACCCCCTGGCTAAGGCAGGACTCCTTTTACCATCCTGGACAAATGTCTAATCTTTTCTTGAAAACCTCCAGCGATGGAGCACCGACAACTCCAGGAGGCAAACTGTTGCAGTGATTAATTCTTACATTCAGGAAATTCTTCCTTATTTCTAGGTTGGTTCTCCTTCTGACAAGCTTCCCCCATGGCTTCTCGTCCTGCCCTCAGGTGCTTTTGAGAATAAATTGAAGCTCTCTTCCCTTTATGTATTGGAAGACAGTTATCATGTCTCTCCTAAACCTTACTTTGGTTAGGCTAAACATAATTAGATCCCTTAGCTGTTCATCATATGACTTTGCTTCCAGACCCGTTGTCATCTTTGATGCTCTTCTCTGCCTTTTTTCTGGAAACTTGGCATCTGTTATGTATATATCAACTCGCTAAGCAACCCAGTTGTAAGTTAATGAGTACCTATAGAAATAAAAGCATGGGTTGTATCATCAATATGAAGCTCAACCCAGTGGCAACTCCACAGGCTAACCCATTTCTTCGGGTAGTAACTTACCAGCAGACTTAGACAACATGGGATCCAACCATTGTAGTCAATGGGCGGTGGGGTTTTCTTTTGCCAGAATATGGAAGCAAAGGCCAAAAATCATAAATTGCAGGACACTGTGACTAGCTTTCTTTTTGTGCTGCTTACATTTTTATTTGGGAGATTTGTGAAAATCATTCTGTGAATGATATTAATGGCAGGTTTGCTGTGCAAATAATGCACAGATGTGGATTAAGGGAAAGGGAAAGGTTTCCCCAGCCAGTTGTGTCCAACTTTAGGGCACGGTGCTTATCTCCGTTTCTTGGATGAGTGAGCCAGCCTTGTCCGAAGATGCTTCCGTGGTCACGTGGCCAGCACGGCTATACACCGAGGCACACAGAACGCTGTTACCTTCTCACCATAGTGGTACCCATTTATCTACTCGCATCTGCATGCTTTCAAACTGCTAGGTGGGCAGGAGCTGGAGCAAGGAACGGGAGCTCACCCCATTGTGCGGCGCTCAGGTCTTGAACCTAGGCTGTCAGCTTTCCAACTGACCAGCTCGGCGTCTTTAACCAGTGAGCATCGCGCCCCTACAAATGTGGATGAAAGCGAAGCAAAGATGAACACGTAGGTTTTGGAGACTTTAACATGGGAACTCCTGTGAATCTGTTGTACTCTGTTTTGTCTTGACTAGGTCATCACCATATTTTCGGCTTCCAACTATTATGCAGTGGGCAGTAACCGGGGCGCTTACATCAAACTGGGACCTGACCTCATACCTCATTTGGTCCAGTTTCAAGCCACCAAAGGAGTATCCCGTCAACTGAACATAACTCAACGGTCAGCCAGCATTGTAGACAGTTGTACCCCAACTAGAGATGGGAAGGCCTGGGGGAAAAAAACAGAAAAAAATGGGGGGAAACCCAGGGTTTTTTCCATTTTGTTTTTTTCCCCAAAAAACTTTTTTTTTTCCTGGAAAAATTGAAAAGAAACCCCCAAAAACGGAGTGTGGAATATGTTCTTTTCCAATAACAAATAATATATCTATGGCATGGTATTCAAACTATATAACACGAAGACCTTAATGAAAGATTTCTGAGACTTTTTGTAAAGTCTTAAATTATTGCAAGTTCTCTCAGCTGAAGACAAGCAAATCCTGGACTACAATTCAAGTAACCCTGCAGTTCTCAATGCAGTTCTCAAACATGAGAAATATGCATTTGTGCCACTAGGGGGGCACTGCATGGAAAAGGTTCCAGTTTAGTTTGCATGTTGATGGTTTCTTTGTTGCTTTTGAGGGGAAGGGGGGGGGTTACCAGGGCTTTTCAACCTGTGGTACGGGTACCACTTGTGGTACATTAATGAGTGGCAGGTGGTACGCAGCCCTGCCTAGCCAAGTGTAGTGGGGAAGGGAAAGAGCCAGCACAGGCAAAGACTTACAGTGAGAGAGTCCTCTGGAGCTGCAGATTTTACTTATGAATGGAGCCATTTGGGGAGGCTGCCTTAGCCGGCAGTCAGTACTTACATTTTTTTTCTTTAAGTGCCAGCTGGGCTCCTTACTTTCCTTTCTAGCCAGTAACTAATTCTTAAAGGGGAAGTGCCTTTTTAAGCTAGTTCACTCAGCAGCTTGTCTTTTCTGTCTCTGGAGGCCTTTCCTTGTTTGATCAATATATGGAAGAGGGAAAATATGGGGGGGTTCAAATTCTTCCTTCAGATGGGAATGAGAAAAAGGGAGGGAGGGAAGGAAGTCCCGCCTTAGCAGTTGGCCACCAGCAGCTCTGCCCTTGACTTTGCTTGTCAAAAGGGGATCACATGACCCTGGGACACTGTGACCATCATAAATATGAATCAGTTGCCAAGCATCCAAATATAAATCACATGACCCTGTTGCTGCAATGGTCATAAGTGTGAAAAATGGTCATAAGTCATTTCAGTGCAATTGCAACTTTGAACAGGTTTTTTTTTGTCACCAAGTTTTTGACACCTTGCTAGGTGGTACTCAAATATTGCCATATCCTAAAAGTGGTACAATCGGTAAAAAGGTTGAAAAGCCCTGACCTATTTTATTGCAAGCATAATACTTTTATACACACTGCATTTCGTTGTGAGAGACACAATGACAATAAAGATATTCTATTCTATTCTATTCTATTCTATTCTATTCTATTCTATTCTATTCTATTCTAGTCCAGTCCAGTCCAGTCCAGTCTAGTCCTGTCCAGTCCAGTCCAGTCCAGTCCAGTCCAGTCCATTCCATTCCATTCCATTCCACTCCACTCCACTCCATTCCATTCAACTATTCTATTCTATTCTATTCTATTCTATTCTATTCTATTCTATTCTATTCTATTCTATTCTATTCTATTCTATTCTATTCATTTCATGCAATTTGTAAAACTACAAAAAAAGTAAACTTTTCTTTCCAATTTTTTCCAAAGTTTCTATTTTTTTCTGGGAAAAAACAGGGGAAAAACTTTTTTTTCCTCATGCCTTCAAAATTTCTGGAAATTTTACATCTCTAACCCCAACCACTCCTGAAAGGACTTTGGGGAGGGTTCCAAACCAGCAAGCCATAAGTTGGCCTTGAACTGTAGTACAGATAGTCCTCAACTTACAACAGTTTGTTTAGTGACCCCATGGATCCTGCAAGGGTCTATAAGAGTGAAAAATGGTCATGTCACTTTTTTAAGTGCCATTATAATATCGAACGGTCACTAAACAAACCGTTGTAAGTTGAGGACTATCTGTACTATGATCAACTGGCTCATATGATCAACTGGCTCATATTTATGACAGCTGCAGTGTCCCGGGGGTCACGTGATCCCCTTTTGCAACGTTCTGACAAGCTAAGTCAATGGGGAAGCCAGAGTCACTTTACATCCTTGTTACGGACCTAACAACTGCAGCAATTCATTTAACAACCGTGGCGAGAAAGGTTGTAAAATGGGGCAAAACCAGTGGTGGGATTCAGCCGGTTCGCACCGGTTCGGCAGAACCGGTAGCTACTTTTTTGTCACCCAGGCCCAGAATGGACTTCCGGAAGCGGCATCCACACAGAGAACCCGTTGTTCCCATATTTGAATCCCACCACTGGGCAAAACTGTCTCGCTTAGCAACCGAAACTTTGGCTTCAATTGTGGTCATACGCCGAGGACTCCTTATATTAATCATATTAGTGAAGTAGTAGCAATAATATAAATAAATCATTCTTTAGGAGATAATGTTTCGAGCAAAGGTATAAAAGGGAAAGTATTTAATCCTTTCGCCGTGGTGGCTCAGTGGTTAGAATGCAGTATTGTAGGCTAACTCTGCCCACTGCCAGCAGTTCGATTCTGACCGGCTCAATGTTGACTCAGCTTTCCATCCTTCCGAAGTGGGTAAAATGAGGACCGAGATTGTTGGGGTCAAAATGCTGACTCTGTAAACTGCTTAGAGAGGGCTGTAAAGCACTGTGAAGCGGTATATAAATCTAAGAGTTATTGCTATTGCTATCTAAGCTGCGGCAGCTCAATACTTAGAATGCAGTATTGTAACCTAATTCTGCCCACTGCCAGGAGTTCGATCCTGACCGGTTCAAGGTTGACTCAGCCTTCCATCCTTCCAAGGTCGGTGAAACATGGACCCAGATTGTTAGGGGCAATTGACTCTATAAACCACTTAGAGGGGGCTCAAAAGCACTATGGAGCAGTATATAAGTCTAAGTGCTATTGTTATTGCGCCATTTGTTATGCCAGAAAAAAAAAAATCACATTTGCAGTTTATTGTGCGTGGGATATATGGCTAGGCTTGCCCAAATGAATCAAGCTAGATATTTAGGCCATACGTATTGTTAACTTTCTCTTGCCCAATGTTCTTCCGATGCATTATATTGGCTGAGGATCATGGGTTAGGAAGCTCAACCCAGGAAGGCTGGAATATAGGTAGTTCTCAACTTATGACCGTAATTGTGGCTAGAATTATAGTCATGCTGGATGTTAAGCAGGTCATCAAGTGGTCGTGCCTGATTTTGCCACCATTTTTTGCGGCAGTTGCTAAGTGAACATGACGGTCAGGAAGTGAACAGTGTGGTCATTAAGTAAACCTATTGGTTTTTGTCAATGGGCGTTTTTTGCTGGTTTCCAGCAATGTAGTAAATAACATGATTGCAGGACAATGCAAACAATCATAAATGCAGGCTGGTTGCCGACCCCCAAAATGTGATCACATAACAATGGGACAGGGGGCTGTCTGGACTTTGAATCCAGGTTGTAAATATTTTTTCGGGGTTGGAAATAAAGGAGAATATTGGTAGCTCAAGGTTGAAATGAGGGTCCTTGGTGGTCTCTAAGCTAGGTTGTTTTCTTGCAGACATTTCATTACCCAGCTAGGTAACATCATCAGTGCTAGTAGGGAGAGCCAGTCCATTCCCTACTAGCATTGATGATGTTACCTAGTTTGAGTAATGAAACATCTGCAAGAAAACAACCAAGGTCAGAGAGCACCAAGGACCCCTTTTGAGGGTTGGTCATAACTTAGAATGGATGACCAGTTGTAAGTTGAGGGCTACTTGTAGGGGAAAATAAATGGTGATTCAGGCAAAGTCCCCCCCCCTTAATTCCATCTGATTTATTCCAGTGAAAATAGACGATTCTGTTCTGTGATCAGTCTCTCAAAGTTTGCCAGTCATCCCGAAAGGGCACAGACTGAATGTTTTTTGTGCAATTTTACATGGCAGAAATGTCTTTTTTTTTTCCTCCCAGGATCAGCCGAGTGGAGGAATCAGCATATCAAATCTTAAAGGAGCAGCTGTTTGCCCACAGGTCAGAACTCACCATAGCATTCAAGAGCTACGATAGGAAGAACACAGGTAAGGCTAACAAAGAGACATATATATTTTTTGGGACAGGGAATGAACATGGTCAGAAAATCAAGATGGGGTCTCTGCCCATTAAAAACTTGGCAGAGTGTTGATGGCAACATGATACCAACGAAGGAGAACATTTGTAGCTCAGGATTGAAGTGAGGGGTCCTTGGTGATCTCCATTTTGGTTGTTTCCTTGCAGATGTTTCATTACCCTAACTAGGTAACATCATCAGTGCTAAAAAGGAATGGGGTTTGTGGAGAGGAGGAGGAGGAGGAAGACTGTGGGGTCCTTGGTGCTCTCTGAGCTTGCTTGTTTTCTTGCAGACATTTCATTACCCTAACTAGGTAACATCATCAGTGCTAGTCAGACTAACACTGATAATGTTACCTAGTTAAAGTAATGAAATGTCTGCGAGAAAACAACCAAGCTCAGAGAGCAGCATGATAGCAATAGCAATAGCACTTAGACTTATATACCGCTTCATAGAGCACTAAGTGGTTTACAGCAGTGGCCCCCAACCTTTTGGGCACCAGGGACCGGTTCCATGGAGAGAGATTGTTCCGTGGACCGGAGGGGGCGTGGTTTCATGGAGGGGGCTTCACTTGCTTGTGCGTTCCAGTTTCTGGCATGCTGCACCCCAGTGCCAGTTCACGGACTGGGAGTTGGGGACCTCTGGTTTACAGAGTCAGCATATTGCCCCCAACAATTTGGGCCGTCATTTTACCAACCTCAGAAGGATGGAAGGCTGAGTCAACCATGAGCCGGTCAGGATCGAACTCCTGGCAGTGGGCAGTGTCAGCCTGCAATACTGCACTCTAAACAGTGCGCCGCCATGGCTCATCCGATGCCACCATCTTGATTTTGTTGACCACACCTTGGAGACATCTTTTAGTGCAGCCCATCAAGAAGGGTGAGGCTGCCTCCTCACAAGTAATCTGGCTGACCTTCTCTGCTCCTGCCTTTTCTCTGCCCTACGTGTTCTCGGATCAGGGGCAGATGGCAGTTCCTCTTGCTCATCGCTTCCCCCCCCCCGAAGCCTCAGGGCTGTCCTGCTGCAGCTGTGCTTCAGTCAAATCCCTCTCACCTGGCTGCTGGGAGCCATTGACCAACTCCCCTCCTGACGTGCAGGTTCATCCTCCTCCAAACTGACATCTGGAGAGGCATTTGGGGAAGTGTCCAGGGGGAGTCATCACCTCACGTGATCAAAATCCAGATGCTTGGCTACTGCCATGTATTTATGACAGTCGCAGTGTCCCAGGTCATGTGATCCCCTTTTGCTAAGCAACAGTTGTTCGATGAATTGTGCCCTATTTTACAATCTTTCTTGCCACAGTTGTTAAGCAAACCACTGCAATTGTTAAGGGAATCCTTCGGTCATTAAGTGAGTCTGGCTTCCCCCGTTGACATTGCTTGTCAGAAGCCAGCTCGAAACGTTACAAAAGATGGTCACGTGACCCCAGCACAGAGCAACTGTCCTAAATACATGTCAGTTGCCAAGCGCCTGAATTTTGATCACGTGACCATGGGGATGCGGCAACACTTGTGTGAAAACCGGTCATAAGTCACTTTTTTCAGTGCCGTTGTAACTTCGGTCACTAAATGAATGCTTGTAAGTTGAGGACTACTTGTGTCATCTATTAAATATTAATAGGAAGGCTATACGCACAGCAGCTTATTTTCTTTGAAAGATACAGGTAATCCTCGATTTATGACCGGTTGTTTAGTGACTGTTTAAAATTCCAACAGTCTTACCTGGGGGGTACCTATGACCCAGAGTCAAAGCTCTGATGGGCGGTGCTCCTCGTGGTCATGTGATCGCACTTTCGGTGTTTTGTAACCAGGCACACTTATGACTGTTTGAAGGATCCTGCAGATATGTTAGAATAGAATAGAGCTGGAAGGGATCTTGGAGATCTTCCAGTCCAGCCCCCCGCTCAAGCAAGAGAACCTATACCATCTCAGACAAGTGACTGTCTAGCGGCCTCTTCTTAAAAATCTCCATCGATGGGGCGCCCACGATTTTTGGTGGCAAGCTGTTCCACTGGTTGATTGTCCTCACTGTTAGGAAGTTTCGCCTTAATTCCAGGTTGCTTCTCTCTTTGTTCAGTTTCCAACCATTGTTTCTTGTCCTGCCCTCTGGTGCTTTGGAGACTAATTTGACCCCCTCTTTTTTGTGGCAGCCCCTCAAATATTGGAAGACTGCTATCATGCCACCCCTAGTTCTTCTTTTCTCTAGAATAGCCGAACTGAAGTCCTGCAGCTGTTCTTCATATGTTTTAGTCTCCAGGTCTTTGTTCATCTTAGTTGCTCTTCTCTGAATTTTTTTCCAAACTCTCAACATCTTTTTTGTGATATGGTGTGACTGCATTTTACAATAATTTTGCAGAAAACTGGCAGTTACTTATGGTTTTCAGCAAATTGGTGCCCATAGTGAACCATTGATTCAGTTTACGACTACCGCACTCGCTTAAGAACCATGCTACTTAAAAACCACAGATTCACTTAACGATCACCAAACCCAGGATCCACTATGGTCATAACTCAAGGACTACCTGCAACGTTGGTCCTTCACCAAGTCATTCTTAATCACCCTATTTTTGTGTTCTCATAGGCCTCATCTCCATAAACGACTGGGCAAAAGCCATAGAGTCGGTCCTCCAGCTGGGACTGCCCTGGCGGATGCTGAGACCACATCTGATATTGCAACTGACCAATGGAAAAGTGGACTACAGGACGTGGCTCAAAGACATTGTGACGGAAGAGAGATCTTCAACCCAAGAGGTATTGCAGTAGAGCAGGGGTGTCAAACTCGCAACCTCACGTGACGTGCCGCGACGGATCGCGACTTTTTTTTGCCATTGCCGGCAATGGGGTGGGTGCGGTTTTGCTATGATGCATCTGGCCCGCGGGCCCACAGTTTGACACCCCTGCAGTAGAGGGTCTGTGGGAATGAAGAAAACCAGCATCATGCCAATAGTCATGTTCTCCTTCTACACATAGGCAACAAAAAACAAACGTACAGGTACAGATTAGATGAAATTTAACTCAATAGCAGTAACTGTAAGAGGAATCTTGGTGTCCTAGTGGACAATCACTTAAATATGAGCCAGCCGTGTGCAGCAGCAGCCAAAAAAGCCAATACAATCCCTGGTTACATTGACAGAGGGATAGAATCAAGATCACATGAAATATGAGTACTGCTTTATAAAGTCTTAATAAGGCCACACTTGGAGAACTGCATCCAGTTTTGGTCACAATATAAAAAAATGTTGAGACTCTAGAAAGATAGAGTGAAGAGCAACAAAGATGATTAGGCGCTGGAGGATAAAACATGAAGAACAGTTGCCAGAACTGGGTATATATCTAGTTTAATGAAGAGAAGGACTAGGGGTGACATAATAGTGTTCCAATATTTGAGGGGCTGCCACAAAGAAGAGGGGGGTCAACCTATTTCCAAAGCACCAGAAGGCAAGACGAGAAACAATGGCTAGAAACTAAAAAGGAGAGATCCTATCCAGAACTAAGGAGAAATTTCCTGACTGGGAGAACAATTAATCAGTGGAACATCTTCTCTTCAGAAGTTGTGAATGCTCCATCACTGGACGCTTTTAGGAAGAGACTGGACAGTCATTTGTCTGAAATGGCATAGGGTCTCCTGTTTGAGCAGGGGATTGGACTAGATGACCTCCAAGGTCCCTTCCAGCTCTATTCTATTCTATTCTATTCTATTCTATTCTATTCTATTCTATTCTATTCTATTCTATTCTATTCTATTCTATTCTATTCTATTCTATTCCATTCCATTCCATTCCATTCCATTCCATTCCATAACTTCTATTCTGTTCTGTTCTATTCTGTTCTGTTCCGTTCCATTCCATAAATTCTATTCTATTCTATTCTATTCTATTCTATTCTATTCTATTCTATTCTATTCTATTCTATTCTATTCCATTCCATTCCATTCCATTCCATTCCATATATTCTATTCTATTCTATTCTATTCTATTCTATTCTATTCTATTCTATTCTATTCTATTCTATTCTATTCTATTCTGTTATTCCTTCTTTTTCTCCTTCTTTTCCTCTTCCTGAAATGTCTCGCCAATTATGGAATTTGGTGACAATATGGCAACCATTGAGGCTGAAGAAAGAGCCATCAGTCCATAGACGTACACAAGACACAAATACGTTTTCAATGTCATATTTTTACCCTACGCTAAGCATATCTGACTAATTCTACCCATATTTCGAAAACCGATTTAAGGGATTTTTGCGTGAACGGTGGCCTCGTTTCTTTCAGCGCCTTCAGTCGAGTTTGCTGGAAAGCATTTACCGAAACCTATCCAATCTGGAGACTATCTTCAGCCTCATTGACACCGATTGTTCAGGTAAAATGCCTTTTATTATCTGCCAATTTCCTTTTTTAATAGCCAAAGTGATTATTCATGTACAAAGGGCAAAGCCTAGTGCAGGGGTAGGCAACCTTGGCGCTTTTATGACTCGTGGACTTCAACTCCCAGAATTCCTGAGCCAGCATGGCTCAGCTTGGAAACTCTCCCTTTCCCCTCAGCATGGCTGGCTCAGGAATTCTGGGAGTTGAAGTCCACGAGTCATAAAAGGGCCAAGGTTGCCTACCCCTGCACTAGGCCTAGGCCGCTTTATGACTCGTGGACTTCAACTCCCAAGAATTCCTGAGCCAGCATGGCTCAGCTTGGAAACCTCTCCCTTTCCCCTCAGCATGGCTGGCTCAGGAATTCTGGGAGTTGAAGTCCACGAGTCATAAAAGAGGCAAGGTTGCCTACCCCTGGCCTAGTGTTAGGGTCTTATATCCATGTGGAAGGTACAGTAGTATTAATGTCTATTCCAGCATTTTATAATAAACCAGCAGAGGCAAGAACAATGCTGTTGCTGGATTTATAAAGAACTAAATAACCAAGTGGTTTCTTAGGTCATTGTTTCAGAGATATTTTTTTACCTAAACCAGGGGTCTTCAAACTTGACCCTTTTATGACTTGTGGACTTCAACTCCCAGAATTCCTCAGCCAGTGTGCCTGGCTGAGGAATTCTGGGAGTTGAAGTCCACAAGTCATAAAAGGGTCAAGTTTGAAGACCCCTGACCTAAACAGAGAAACAGGATGGCATCAGGTGCCAAGTCAAAATGGCAGCTGCAATCTCAAGTGCATTTAAAAAGTGGCAGAACTTAAATCACATAGAGACATAAAAACATAGAAATGTGATGGTAGAAAAAGACCCAGAGGTCCATCATGTCTGCCCTTTTGAGTTTTTGTTTATGGTTAATTTATGGTTTGTCGCCCAGTCAGCCAGATGTTCAGATGGATTTGGCATTTTTGTCCTAGCGAGTCCTTTCCAAGGACTTGGCATAGGTAGATGTGGAGGTTTTAGGGTGCTAGAGGTATTGTCACAGGATGTGAGTTGTTCCAAGTAAATCTGTCTTTTGCACTTGAGTTCATTACTTTTATTATTATTATTATTATTGTCAGATGATGGACATGTGTTTATCTCAAGGGTCTTCAAACTTGGCAACTTTTAAGACTTGTGGACTTCAGCTCCCAGAATTTCTCAGCCAGCCATGGCTGGCTGAGGAATTCTGGGAATTGAAGTCCACAAGTCTTAAAGTTGCCAGGTTTGAAGACCTCTGGTTTATCTCAAGCATGTTTAAACTCAAGTTACTGATGATTGCTGGAAATTGGTTCCAAGCTTCCTCTACTCTTTCTGTGAAGTCATACTTTCTAATATTACTTTTCAACTCCCCTTGTCTCAGTTGGAGGTGATGCCTCTGTGTTCTTGATTTTTGCTTAATATTGAGGATATTGACTTCTAGAACCTTATTCACAACCTTAATTTATTTAAAGGTTCCAAACAGGTTCCCCATTTTCCCGTCGGTCTTCCAGGCTGTACATATTCAGTTGCTCCAATCTCTCCCGATACCTTTCGTTGTAGTTGCAGTTGCTCTCTTGATGGATTCAGCCTCCTCCCTCACAGACAATATTAATACAGGGAGTCCTTGACTTACAACAGTTCATTTAGTGACCGTTCAAAGTTACATCACTGAAAAAAGTGACTTATGACTGTTTTTCAGTTACGACCTTTGCAGCATCCCGATCACGTGATCAAAATTCAGATGCTTGGCAACTGGTTCATATTTATGACCATTGCTGTGTCCCAAGGTGATGTGATCCCTTTTGGCGACCTTCTGACAAGCAGAATCAATGGGGGAAGCCGGATTCACTTAACAACCAGGTTACTCGCTTATCAACTGCAGCGATTCACTTAACTGAGGCAAGAAAGGTCGTAAAACGGGGCAAAACGTACTTAGCAAGTGTCTCACTTAACAACAGAAATCTTGGGCTCAATTGTGGTCGTAAGTCGAGGACTCCCTGTACTGGGATTTGACCCATCCAATTGTTTCTCTGGAGTCTTAAGGATGAGAAGATTGTTCACTGCCCACTGGTGGCGCAGTGGTTAGAATGCAGTATTGCAGGCTGACTCTGTCCACTGCCAGTTCGATCCTGACCAGTTCAAGGTTGACTCAGTCTTCCGTCCTTCCGAGGTTGGTAAAAGGAGAAGCCAGATTGGTGGGGACAATATGTTGAACTCTGTAAACCGCTTGGAGTGTATAGCAGTATGAAGTCCTTGGGAAAGCAGCATGAAGCGGTATATAAGTCTAAGTGCTATTGAATTATTTCCGACCTCCCCAAGATTGTTTTCTTTCTTCTCATCTCACAGGATTTATTTTAAAGTGTACTTATTTTACAGTATAAAGCGGTATATAAGTCTCCAAGTGCTACTGTATTATTTTCGACCTCCCCATCCCAAGTGTGTTTTCTTTCTTCTCATCCCACAGGATTTATTTTAAAGTGTACTTATTTATACAGCATGAAGCGGTATATAAGTGCTATTCTATTATTTTTGACCTCCCCATCCCAAGAAAGATTGTTTTCTTTCTTCTCATCCCGCAGGATTTATTTTAAAGTGTACTTATTTTACAGTATGAAGCGGTATATAAGTCTAAGTGCTATTGTATTACTTCCAACCTCCCCATCCCAAGAAAGAGTGTTTTCTTTCTTCTCATCCCGCAGGATTTATTTTAAAGTGTACTTATTTTACAGTATAAAGCGGTATATAAGTCTAAGTGCTACTGTATTATTTTCGACCTCCCCATCCCAAGATTTTCTTTCTTTCTTCTCATCCCGCAGGATTTATTTTAAAGTGTACTCATTTTACAGCATGAAGCGGTATATAAGTCTAAGTGCTATTGTATTATTTCCGACCTCCCCATCCCAAGAAAGACGTGTGTTCTTTCTTCTCATCCCACAGGATGTATTTCTCTCGAAGAGTTCCAGCAAATGTGGAAGCTGTTCAGTTCCCATATGAATATTAATATCTCAGATGAAAATATTCGCAATTTGGCCCGGAGCATTGATTTCAACAAGGATGGGAAGATCGACTTCAACGAATTCCTTGAGGCATTTCGCCTTGTCAGACAGCCAGCTTCCTGATGAAAAGCCAAAGCCGCCGTGAGCTGGACGGGTGGGTGGAACCCACTGTGCTTCTGTATTCATCTTTAACTCCAAAATGTGCCTCTGAACCAACTCCAAAGGGCGAATTATTTACTGCTACAAATGCAGCCGTTTTTACTTTTCTCGAATTCAAAAGGAAAAAAAAAAATCTGAAAATCTTTTCTCTCAGTAACTTTCAAGCATTGAAACTTTTCTTTTTTCTTTTAGTGCTTGAGAAAACGCAAACACTTCTGATAAAAGCTGCGTTGCTTTTAATATCTTACTCCATTTTAAAGCATAATACGAATAAAGTTTTATCAGCTGTATCCAATGGCTGGATGTTTCCTTTTCGTTAGCTTGAACGTGGATCTAATACAAAAAAATGTTTTATGTTATCATTGCCAAGTTTGGCTGATTAATTAATACATTAGCCAAAAAAGGTTCAAAATTAACTCTTATGCAATCATATTTAATCAGAAATCAAAAAGTATCTTTGTTTCAAGACTATTTCATTTACATGTCGATTTGTCAGACAGTTCCAGATTTTTTTCAGAACCGCTGTACTTATTTAATTTTTCAAGAGGCATTAACATAGAAGAATAGTAGAAACTGGATGCTAACCAGAATTGCTCATCTAAATTTCAAAAATACAGTTTTTTATTCCAGTCTTAAGCATAGGTTCCAATCTTCAATAATAACTTAGTCTTTTTTCTCTTTAGTCTCCTTTTGGATCTTATATTTTTAAAAGGTTATTAAATTAAAGAAGGAGACCAATTAATCTCTCATTATCCATCCATAGTCTTCCAGTAGGCAAAAATATTGTCTACTGTTGTTGACCAAAATCCTTTTGGCAAATTGGTTAACAATCAGGAAATTTTCTACAAACGTGCTGATAATGATACTGGGTTGATTTTGCTCTAAGTATTTGCAAGAACGAACACGGGGGGGGGGGGAATAGCATGGAAATTCATTTGCCTGTAGTTGTGCAAGTACAGGGTTCTTGTTAACTGCCTTAAAACTGCAGTTCCTGATCAATCTCCACATTCTTAGCAACTACAACTACAAAACCTGACAGCAGCTACCATCCACACCAGGGGTCTTCAAACCTGGCCCTTTTATGACTTGTGGACTTCAACTCCCAGAATTCCTCAGCCAGGCACGTGTGCCTGGCTGAGGAATTCTGGGAGTTGAAGTCCACAAGTCATAAAAGGGCCAAGTCTGAAGACCCCTGATCCACATGCTTCACTGCACAAGTGTATGTGGCTGCACACATATGGATGACCTTTTCTGTATTTTGGAGTGATGCTGCGTTAGCACAACCAACTCACTTGTAAGCACAGTCGAGTGTGACAATCTACCTTTATTACCCTGGTGCAATTCGTAACAAAAAATGGAAAAACACTCTAGCAGAGCTGCTGTTTCATTTGGCCAAGAAATCTGAAAGAAGGCTAGCACACTACTGTGGTTATTCCCTTAGCCCCAATTCTTGGCTTAAAAAAAAAAAAAAAAGCGGTCAACATCTTTACAAAGGTAGCTCTCTAAAGCAATGCTCTTTTAAAAAACCTTTCTCAAGAGTTATTGTAAGGATTTCATTTTCATCTTCACTTTAGGTAATACAACAGAGAGGGCACAATTCCTCCACTGTGCCTTGCAGGTGGGTCTCCAAACCTGGCAATTTAAGACTTGTGGACTTCAACTCCCAGAATTCCTGTCTGAGGAATTCTGGGAATTGAAGTCCACAAGTCTTAAAGTTGCCAGGTCTGGAGACCCCTGTGTTTAAGCAACAGGCAGTGCTTCAAATGCAGGCTTCTGTGTTGTTGTATTACTTGGGAACAGGAGGTGGTGGATAGGGATCCTCTGAATCTCAGAGGATATTTAGGCCCACAGATTAATTAGTGATTATGCAAGATTAACACTCCTAGACCCAGTTTCCATCTGTCGTTATCTTGAAAACAAGCGATCCGCTACAGAGAGCATATGGCTGAATAACAGAAAGATTTTATTACCTTTCAGTAATATTGTACATTCTGATGAATTGATATAAAATTATAGTTTTCTTTGCGATTGTTAAGCACAAGGGGGAAGAAAAAAACACTTTTGACCTGTGCATTTCTTTCCCAAACACGGCAGGTGTGTTTCTCTTTTAAACCAGTTGTTTTGTGTTGTTTCTCATATAGAGGTGGTGTGTTATTTCCCCCGCTGATAATTTAACACTGGAAGTGTTGTTCGGAAAATCAAAAAACAAAATGAGACATAGCTGATAAAATAGAAATGCAGGCTTAGATCACAGAGCAGTATGGAAAGTATCTTTCCATCTTAAAAATCAAGTGCAGCTTTTTTTAACCTTTACCCTTTGACCTTCACGGTTGAATGCCAAGTGCCTGGCACTCTCTCAGAACCTCCACTAAGATTTAAGGTCCAAAAAAACCAACCAGTGAATTTCAGTCAACGTGTTTTCTATGCCCATACAGTCAATGGAAAGGGCCAACGGATCAACTGAAGACGCCCCCTCTAACCGGAATGCTCTCGTTTAAGCCATGTTCTGTCAGCTTTATGTCTTCCAGGTCATCTTTTATAATGCTGATCAGGTGACTTAGTCCTTCTTGCTGTTGCTTCAAATGCTAAAAAAAAAGGAAAAGAATTGCATGAGATTCGTCCCTCTGAGCACTTACTTAGGTTATTTTTATCCCGCCTTTTATGAATTTTATAAATAGATCAGTATTTACAGAAAGTTACAGCTCACTATTTTTTTAAAAAACAATGATAATCTAGATCAGGGGTCTTCAAACTTGGCCCTTTGATGACTTGTGGACTTCAACTCCCAGAATTCCTCAGAGGAATTCTGGGAGTTGAAGCCCACAAGTCATCAAAGGGCCATGTTTGAAGACCCCTGATCTGGATAAATTCTCCGAAGACTCGAGCAGAGATTTCAGCCCCGTGTTTATCAATTTAGTTCATGATAAACCCCAATCCCTGCACACCTGTTTGATTTCCCGCAAGAGATCTGCATCGATATAGTATCTCTCCTCAGATCTGACCGCTCCGAAGTGATTCTGCATTCTGATCTGTGACATCAGCTCATTCAAACGGCCCTGCAAGAGATCGTTACAAAATCTAAATCTAGTTTAGGCCTTCGTTACATGAGATGGAAGAGCGAGCGGTGTTATTTCTGTTGCGTTTTCCTACCTACAAAAAACAAAAACAAAAAAAAACAACCACACCTTTTCTGCGTATAAAATTAGTGCCTCAGATGGACGGGATCTTCACGGCTGTTGTTTTGCCCAGTCAGATATTCAAAAGGGTGATTTCGTGGCTGGCAACTTAAAAAGCGTTTAGGGAGGCTGAAAGATTACCTAACTCGTTAACGCCTTTAAAGCTGTAACCGGAAATAAATCCATAGCTGTTCGGAGGACTCCGTGGCTTAATCTTAATCAAAACAGGAATACTGCTGTTAAAACTGGATGCACCTGTCTGGAAACCCTCAAAGGAGCTTCCGAAATGCAATTTAAGTCTAACGTGGCCTGTACAAACTCTACGGCATCTTTCACTTTCAAGGCTTATACAGCCTTAGTCCATTTAATGACCGTTTGAAATTACAACGGAAAGAAGTGACTTAGGACTAGTTTTGCACTCTTTTGACCGCTCCAGCATCCCCAGGGTCACGTGATCAAAATCCAGGCACTTGGCAACTGGCCGGTATTCATGACAGTTGCACTGTCCCGGGATTATGTGATCACCCTTTTCTGACAAGCCAAGTCAATGGGGGAAAGCCAGATTCACCTAACGACTGCATGAGACACTTAATTACAGAGATCTGCTTAATAACTGGGGCAGAAAGAGAATGTGAAATGGGGCACAATTCGTTTAACAACCGCCTTACTTAGCAGTGGAAAAATCGGGCTGAATTGTGCTTCTCATTCGAGAACTAGGTTAGATTAGATTAACCTTTGTTGTCATTTTTTTTTCCTGTGGGCACAACGGCACACACTAAAAATGAGATTTTGTTGCTGGTTCTCCAAAGTGCACACACACATAACACACATTTAAACATGCTATATACAACATATATACATCGTATTTTTATAGTTCTTAGGGATGTACAACATATGTATATACCGACACCCTTTACATATAAGTAACATATAAATATTATTAATCACTACCTGTACAGCACTGGAACCACAGCTGAAAGACAGGAGGCCCCAATTGGGCAGGGTGTTAAAAAGACATTCCCAGCTTAAGAGTCCATTCAGGGGAGGAAAAGTGTGAGGACAAACCCTTTTAGGTCTGTATCTGCTGTTTCCCGAAGGCGAGGCAGACAGTCTGGCGAAACTCTTGTAATATAGGTCAGGGCTTTCCAAACTCGACAATTTTAAGACTTGTGGACTTCAACTCCCAGAATTCCTCAGCTCAGCCAGGTTTGGAGACCCCTGCAAGGCACAGTGGAGGAATTGTGCCCTCTATGTTGTAGGAGGTCGTTCTCTCATCCTTGTGTCTGGATTGCAGGAGTCTTTTAAACTTGGCCCTTTTATGACTTGTGGACTTCAACTCCCAGAATTCCCTAGCCAGCTATGTTGGCTGGGGAATTCTGGGAGTTGAAGTCCACAAGTCTTAAAGTTGTCGAGTCTGGAGGCACCCAATACGTCTGATCAATAATAAACAAACCTATTTGACCTATTGTTAAGAGTTGTTCTGGCTGCTTATAGTCTGACATTCGGAGTCTCGTTGTAAGATTCTGAGCGGCTCACCTTGAACTGGGTGGGGGCGTTGAGTTCACACTGAATCGTATCCAGCTGCACCCGGAGTTGCTCTTCATCTGCCTGGATGGCGTACCCGCTTTTCCTCTGGATCTCCTGCTTGATGAGCACCTGCCACAAATATTTAAAAAAAAAAAAACCAAATTATTACAGGTCTCAAAAGTTGTATTCTGTAAAGTTAATCCTTTGGGAGCAGGGAAAACCTGGTCCATATTATCCCGATGGAACGCCATCCCACAGCGTGCCGTGAATGTTGTGGTGGGATCTCTCCAGCTAGATGGGAGAAGGAGTGAAAAGACTGATAAGCTTGGAATCCTCGCAGGGAAGGAAGTGACAGAGGCCAGACACACACACACACACACACACACACCACCCAGTCTAGGATTCCTGAAACCTTTATCTGGCAGTTCCCAAGAGAACGCAGTATACAGAATGAGAGCAAACCCCACTCCCTACTAGCACTGATGATGTTACCTAGTTGGGTAATGAAATGTCTGCAAGGAAACAAGCAAGCTCAGAGAGCACCAAGGACCCCCCCAGTTCAACCCTGAACTATAAGTACTCTCTTCTACCAGTAGAATGTAGTCGGTCTGGTGAGATTCCTGTAAATAGGCAAGCAACAATAAAGAAGTAACTCTGGTCAGTTCAGAGTGTCATTCTGGTTCTTTGTGACTGACTGCCTACTACCTACTTAAAGCCACAAGGGCAATGTGGAGGTTTCACAGTGAGATTTGAAAACTGTAACATATACTAAGAGAGAAAGGGCACGGGGCATCTGGCCAGCTATATTAAGATTGCAGAACCCAGCACCGTTTTTCCTTACATCTAAAATAGATGGGAAGAGGGAGAAAAAAACGGATTTGTAGCAGACCTTAGCAATTCAGTCTCTATTTAGCTCATTATTTTCCCATCCCTACATCGACGGCAAAATCTTGCCAAAATCTGGAGATATTTCTATGCATATTTCTCTTAATATAAGCATTTTCCTCTAGAAAGGCTCTTTTCATCTCTCTCCAGCAAGTAATGTTCTACCATATATTACGTGTCATATTTCTTAATACACACATTAACTTATATTTATGAATATTCCTGTTCCCAATGCATGTATTTTTGTAGGCTATCGGATGGACTAAAAATAATGTCAATAAATGGATAAAACAGCACCGCAACATTTGGAAAGTGTAAGTCTTTCAGAATACAACTGCATTTCTATACGTTTACTAATCTAGGAGGTGCTTTTTTTCCCTCTGGCCTGAATCTAATGCCATCCCATTGGGTGGACTTCCTGACAATTAAAGATTTCTGTACCTTTTACATTTTTAAACCGCAATAATGCGAACCTGCTCAGTCCTCTTTTACTGAATGGGTTAAAAAAAAAGAAGTTATGTGCCAGCACAGGCCTACCTGCAAAGTTCGATGGGAAAGATCCATTAGCTTTCTTTTGTACTGTGCGATTTTGGCCATGGTTGTAGTCTGATTTTTCTGAAGCTCACTTATATCTTCTGATATGATCTACAGATCAAGAGAGAGATCGGCTCAGAGGGACAGGCAAAGAAAACCCACTTTGAACAATCCATTTTCGTTTCATCCCTAGAAACTTTTCCCCTTTTCCATTTGTCTTGGGTACCTATGGAACTCCATTCAGAGTCCCTGTCAGGATAGAAATTAATGTGTAAGCAAGCAAATAAATAACGTTTGTTGTCTGAACTAGACCAAAGCATTAAAGACAAGTGGCTTATTTTTTTAATGGTTGGGCTAAAAAGCTGACTTTTAGATAGCCTTCCTGAGTTTAGTGCTGTGGAGAACAAAAGGAGAGAATGAGGAACAAGGAAGGCCTGCCTATCAACATCTATGCCAGGGGTAGGCAACCTGGGCTCTTTTATGACTCGTGGACTTCAACTCCCAGAGTTCCTGAACCAGCCATGCTGAGGGGAAAGGGAGAGTTTCCAAGCTGAGCCATGCTGGCTCAGGAATTCTGGGAGTTGAAGTCCACGAGTCATAAAGCAGCCTAGGCCTAGGCCAGGGGTAGGCAACCTTGGCTCTTTTATGACTCATGGACTTCAACTCCCAGGATTCCTGAGCCAGCCATGCTGAGGGGAAATGGAGAGGTTTCCAAGCTGAGCCATGCTGACTCAGGAATTCTGGGAGTTGAAGTCCACAAGTCATAAAAGAGCCAAGGTTGCCTACCCCTGATCTACGCAGATAGCAGGATGATCCCTCTCCAACTATCGTTCTGCACGGAGCTCCGAGCACGTACTAAAATAGTCTTAAAATTCCAAGCCTTCTTTCTTTTGAGTAAGTCCACATTTTCCTCCCAGAAGCAATTAGGAGCTTTCTAATATACTCCCTTCCTTAACTGAGTCATTGATGCTGGGCTAACATGGTTTCTGCCTCTGCATCACAGATTTCATGACTGTTGGGACTCTGGAGTTGTACATTAGCTCTCAAACAATCCTTAAAAACCACAAGCGTTAGAGATTTAACGGTCAGACAAAAGAATAGCAACGGGAAACGTCTCCAGTTCCAAAAATGTGATTCTTCCTAGGTTCCAAGACAGTAAAAATATTAGCTTATACAAGGCAATCCTTGTACAGCCAGCAAATATCAAAACTAGACAAAACTACTGGGCACCAAATATTTGCGATATTGTTTTGGGAATTTATTCTGTCCACAGACGATTAACCGTTTTTTAACTGGACCATTATTATTATTATTAAATTTATTTGTTGCCTATCTCACCCAGGGGCTAAATAAAAAGAAGAAGAACTAAAAGGGAGTAGAAAATAAAATAATAGAACAATAAAATAATAGAATTAAATCAACAAAGAAAAAGAAAATAAAGAAAACACATCAATATCACTAGTAAAAAAGATGGACAAGTGGGGAGCAGAGAGCGGGGGGGGGGGAGGTGGAGTTTGCTGTCAATCAAGCAGCCATCTCCAGAGCTCCATCATCTCCACCAACCCTGGTCAAGCTTTTAAGTATTTTAGAAGAGAGGGGCGGGGTCAAAAAGTGGATCCTTACGTCCAATCGGCTTTGATGTTGCTTTGTCATTTGGTCTTGAACTTTCAATCTCCGTAAGAGTTCCTTGAAGCCAACCATTGGGACTGGAATCAGCCTGCAGAAGTTAAGAGCATGGATTCAGCAAAAAATACCGTTGCCATCATCAAATTTTATCCCTTCTTCTTAAAGGAGCCCAGTGTGATATATAGAGAGCAGTTAAAAATAAAGGAGATTATTAATACAACTATTTATCCTAGAATAAGATGATACAAATGCAAAAAATAAAAACGCAATTATTACCTTGCAGATAGTAGATTGAATAAATAATTTAAGTCGGTTATTTCTCAACCTCGGTGACTTTTGAGACATGTACACTCCAACTCCCAGAATTCCCCAGTCAGTCATACTGACTGGGGAATTCTGGGAGTTGGGACTCCACACATCTTAAATGTTGTCGAGGTTAAGAAGCATCAATTTAAATGAAATGCTGTTGGTGCCACGGGGGAAACAGAACGAGTGCTGTAAACCTGCAGGGTAAAGGAATAACTCTTTTGTACATCATAAAGGGGGAAAAAACCCCAAGATCTCCTATGGAGATAACTAGGAGCTTTTGTTGTTGTCAACTTTACAAAAATTGCTGTTTCTCGTCAACAAAAAGAAGACAAATGGGGAGTGACTCAGAAGGGCTAGCTGCTTTAGGAAGAGAAGGAAAAAAGAAATGGGAGAACAAAACTGCGTTGATGAGAAGGAAACAAATTGAATACAGGAGAAAAAGCCTCTCTCAAACAACTACTAATATTCAAAGCAGCCACTTTGCAGCAAGAATCTTTTTTTTTTTGTCTTCTGGACCAACTGCAGGTCGTCCTCGACTTACAACAGTTCAATGAGTGACCGTTCAAAGTCACAACAGCACTAAAAAAGTGACTTCCGATCATTTTTCATCTTTACAACCATTGCAGCATCCCCACGGTCACACAATCAAAATCTGGACATATTTATGACGGCTGCAGTGTCCTGGGATCTTGTGCTCCCCTTCTGACAAGCAAAGTCCACGGGGAAGCCAGATTCACTAAACAGCTGGGTTGCTAACTTAACAACTGCAGCGATTGACTTAACAACTGCAGCAAGGAAGGTCATAAAATGGGGTGAAATTTACTTGGACAACCGTCTCGCTTAGCAACAGAAATTTTGGGCTCAATTGTGGCCGTAAGTCAAGGACTACCTGTGCTTCAGTTTCTCCATCCCTCCTCTGGAAAACACTTGTTATTCTCTTCGTAAAGGTGCCCTTTTTATGTGTCACCTTGCAGACCCCCACTTACTTTTCAGGATCCGGATTGTCCACTTTGGCCTGTTCCCAAATGATCGGATCAACACCTGTAAAGGGAGAAGAACAGAACTGGTTTCTTCTCCCATCTTTATTACTGCCGCAAAGGATCAGAAAAAAAGGTTTGACAAAGGGATCCCTTTCTTTGTTAACAAGAACTCTCCATTATGTTTTAATCCTCAGGCCTCTCTATAAAGTTTAGGGGAAACGCTTGACATTCTAGCTGAAATAATAAACAGACCGTGCCAATTGAGATCCAAGAGCTTTTCCTTTTACGTTCGTTTAGGTAAACTGATTTCCAGAATTAAATCAGACCCTAACAGACCTATGTACAGCTTCTCTCTTCTAGTGCAGGGAAATGATGAGTGTATAAGCAAATTTATGTATTTGCCTCAGGCGAGATGGGCAGCTATATAAATCTGACTAATAAGTAAACAAATAACACAATCTCATTTCTGGGACTCGTTCGTGTAACAAACCCCAAATCCTTGAATACCAGGGATTATATGTTATGAGGGTGTTTGTGTGTGGATGTGTGGTTTTAGTCTTTGTATGCTGCCTAGAGTCACTTGGGAAGCCATATAAATCATGGATGGATGGATGGAAGGATGGATGGATGGACGGATGGATGGACAGACGGATGGAAGTTCTCTTTAATGAGTCAAAGACAATTGAATGATAGAATTTCTCTTGCTTAAAGGTAATGCAAACACAGGGATTTTTTCTTTCTTTTAAGTAGAAGCATCTGAGAGGTTTCATGCTTAGTGCTGACTGACTCAACAAACACTCTTTCCTTCCTGTCCTAAGGTGGTATCTTTCAAAACTGTAAAATAGTGTCCAAATGACCTCCCAGAGATCTAGTGAGAAAACGTTTTGCAATCTTTCCAAATTGCAGGTAAAATCAGAATCAAAAGGACTTGAGTTCCTCGACCCTGTTCACGGAGCTAATTCTCTTCCTTTACAAGGCACTCGCTCCAAGGATCGCTCAAACGTTCACTCCTTAAAAACATCCATTCATCCACTCGCTCGTAGGACAGGAAGGCTCGATTATCCATCCCAAGCCTGGGTTACCTGCAGGAGGGTGCTGCAGCAACTGCTTC
Source organism: Azemiops feae (assembly GCA_023970755.1). Taxonomy (NCBI): domain Eukaryota; kingdom Metazoa; phylum Chordata; class Lepidosauria; order Squamata; family Viperidae; genus Azemiops; species Azemiops feae. Next base: position 541,646 of record JALGBA010002670.1, read on the forward strand.
ACCTGTGCTGGGGAGAGCTCCGTCCTGGCCATGATCAGGGTCACGCCAATCTGCTGCAACTGGGTTTTGATGTTGACTTGTTCGAAGTGCGCATAGAGGGTGGTGGCTGGAACACGCCTGGATGTCCCGTTGGGCGACCGCTCAACCACATAGATCACGATTTCTGTTCTAAAAGGTCAGTGAAAGGATTCAGATTGGACGTACAGGCAGTCCTCGACTTATGGCTGGTCACTTAGCAACTGTTCGAAGTTAGGATGGACCCCGAAAAAGGGACACACGACCCAGATTTGAAGCTCTGACGACTGCCTCTCCAGGGCCACGTGACTGCATTTTGGGTGCTTGGCAACTGGCCCGCATTTACAGCCATTTTGCAGCAACCCACAATCACATGACCCCAATTTATGCCAAAAACTAGCGTTTACTTCCGGTTTGGGGCAAAAAAACCGGAGAACAATGGGTTTGCTTAAGGATCTCCACGTTTGCTTCAAGACTGCACAAAAAAAAAAGGTTGTAAAATCCAATGTGGTCACATGGCAACCTGCTTAATGGTTATGACTTACAACCAAAATGACAAGCTCAAAATTATGATTGTAAGTCGAGGATTAACCTATGAAAGATTTTTGAATTGTGTAGTTATTTGGTGTTAGGTGGCATGCTGCAAACTCCAACCGACTTGAATGTTTAAGGAAGTAAGATGTCTCCCTACTCGGTTCCCACTGTTTTCACAGGCTAATCTCAACGTGGAACCCCATGAGCTGAAAATAAGAATCTAGGAAAAAGAATTCATTTTCTCTTAGGTCTTATTGAATCGTTGTAAGAACGGAAAGGGTATGGGTGAATTTCCCCAGGATGAAAAAAATCTCTGGATGAATTCCAAAGATGCTTTTTCACGAGGCAACTGGACTTCCTTTTTTTCCTTTGAAGGCGTTTCGCTTCTCATCCAAGAAGCTTCTTCAGCTCTGACTGGATGGTGGGGGAATGGAAATCCAGTCAGAGCCGAAGAAGCTCCCTGCATGAGAAGCGAAACGTCTTCAAAGAAAAACAAGGAAGTCCAGTTGCCTCGTGAAAAAGCACCTTTGGGACAACTAAGACCTGGATGACTGAGAATCTCCATAGACACTCTGGATGAATTTCACTTTTTGCTACCAGGGAGACCAATAGGTCAGAAGTAGCCCTTCACACATCTGCAGCTACGTTAGAATTTAACCAGTATTTACTGAATAAACAATTGACTCTCTTTATACAACACACTAAACCAGGGGTAGGCAATCTTGGCTCTTTTATGACTCGTGGACTTCAACTCCCAGAATTCCTGAGCCAGCATGGCTCAGCTTGGAAACTCTCCCTTTCCCCTCAGCATGGCTGGCTCAGGAATTCTGGGAGTTGAAGTCCACGAGTCATAAAAGAGCCAAGGTTGCCTACCCCTGCACGAAACTAAGCCATTGTTTAAAAATAATGGCAATGGTGTTCACTTGATGAACATTCAACACACACACACACACACACACACACACACACATCGTATGTTCATACATATGAAATAAGGAGTCCTTGGTGCTCTCCTAGTGCTCTCCGAGCTTGGTTGTTTTCTTGCAGATGTTTCATTATCCAAACTAGGTAACATCATCATTTGGGTAATGAAACGTCTGCAAGAAAACAACCAAGTGTCAACACTGCAACGACCTGAAACTGAAGCCATTTTCACTTCGTTTTCGGTTGCCACATATTTAGAAACAAGGAGGGAGGGGGTGTAGTTCTGAGTTAGCCAAAACAGTTCTCATGTATGGGAGCCAAGGTCATTACTGATAACATTTTGGCGGGCTGGAGAGCTGGGAGGAGTTGCCTGCGTTTTCTAATAATTGGTGAATGTGATTTATGACACCTAGTTGGGGTGGAAAGTACGTATAGTCAAGGCCATGGTTTTCCCAGTTGCAATGTATGGCTGTGAAAGTTGGACCATAAGAAAGGCTGAGCGGCAAAAGAATTGAGGCCTTTGAACTATGGTGCTGGAGAAGACTCCTGCGAGTCCCCTGGACTGCAAGGCGATCAAACCGGTCAGTCCCAGAGGAGATCAACCCCGACTGCTCTTTAGAAGGCCAGATCCTGAAGTTGAAACTCAAGTACTTTGGCCACCTAATGAGAAGGAAGGACTCACTGGAGAAGAGCCTGATGCTGGGAAAGATTGAGGGCAAGAGAAGAAGGGGACAACAGAGAATAAGGTGGCTGGATGGAGTCACTGAAGCAGTAGGCGTGAGCTTAAATGGACTCCAGAAGATGGCAGAGGACAGGAAGGCCTGGAGGAACGTTGTCCACGGGGTCGCAATGGGTCGGACACGACTTCGCAACTAACAACAATTGGGGTGGGAATTGCAACTTGTAACTTTGTAACCAAGGGGAGGGGAATTTAGTCTTGGGTTCACCTTTGTATGTGCCGTTATTTTGTAGCCAAATAAAAATGTTCTTTTAGAGGCAGAATTCCTTGCCTTGAAGTTCTTTTAATTGGTCTCATCTACCGGAACCATGACACCAAGCTCAGAGAGCACCAAGGACCCCACAGTCCTCCCCCTCCATCATGTTACCTAGTTTGGATAATGAAACATCTGCAAGAAAGCAACCAAGCTCAGAGAGCACCAGGGACCCCTCCTTCCAACCCTGAGCTATTCTCCTTTATTGTTAGCCTGAAGCACTGCATTCTAACCACTGCGCCACCACGGCTCTTTTTGGCTTTAAATAAGACTATCCAATCTTACTGTTCATCGGGCATCGTCTTTACTCCTTCTACGTTGACCGAAAGCGTCTGATTTGAACCCAAGATTTTGTGCAACGATTCCACAAGCTGCTGCTGCTGACCACGGATCTCTGTTTCTTTTTTATTGAAGACTAGTGCCACCAAGCCATCTTCGTCCTTGTGGTTGGGCATGCAGCTGTAGCCCACAGCCTGTGAAGAGAGACAACTGTCTTTTCAGTTGCAGACGCTCGTTCTTTTTCTGTATCAAGCACAGCACTCAGGAAGCATTAAAATTTGACACTGGGCTGACCCAGAGAAGATTAGAGATAATTCCCAGCAGAGGGAACAGTTCACCCACAGCCAACCAACTAAACCAGGGGTCTTCAAACTGGGCCCTTTTATGACTTGTTGGACTTGTCCACAAGTCATAAAAGGGCCCAGTTTGAAGACTCCTGCAATCCAGACACAAGGATGAGAGAACGACCGCCTACCTTAAATCTGCAGAATGGATTCTCCTGTGTAAATTCCACTGGGGCAATGTTGTTGTTGAAGTACCCTTTGCCTGTGCCCCAAAATGCCTGCAGCTGATTCCACTTGGCCAAAATGGCATCTCGCTCATCTCCCAAGAGGGTGGGGGCGGAAAGCGCACTTGCTGTGTTGATCAGGTGATTGGACTGGGCAGGGGCTTGAGCAGGCTGGCTGAAGAGACCTCCAAGTGCTAAGGTTGGATGAGAAGACCCCTTGATTAGGAGGCAGATCAAATCTACCAGTGTAATATCCTCCGAGGTTCATCCCCCAATGCTTCTTTTTTTGTCAAAAGTATTTAATCATCTACAGCGCTGTTTCTCAACCTGGGGAACTTGAAAGGCATGTGGACTTCAAATTCCTGTGGCTGAGAATTCCACATGTCTTAAAGCAGGGGTCTTCAAACTTGGCCCTTTGATGACTTGTGGACTTCAACTCCCAGAATTCCTCAGCCAGGCACACGTGCCTGGCTGAGGAATTCTGGGAGTTGAAGTCCACAAGTCATCAAAGGGCCAAGTTTGAAGACCCCTGATCTAGATTATCATTGTTTTAAAAAAAATACTGAGCTGTAACTTTCTGTGAATACTGAGCTATTTATAAAAATCATAAAGGCAGGATAAAAATAACCTAAGTAAATGCTCAAAGGGACGAATCTCATGCAATTTTTTTTCTTTTTTTTTTAGCATTTGAAGCAGTAGCAAGAAGGATTAAGTCACCTGATCAGTATTATAAAAGATGACCTGGAAGACATAAAGCTGATAGAAAACATGGCTTAAATGAGAAGGGATTAGAGGGGGCATCTTCAGTTGATCCGTTGGTCCTTTCCATTGACTGTATGGGCATAGAAAACACGTCGTTTTCCTTGACTGAAATTCACTGGTTGGTTTTTTTGGACCTTAAATCTTAGTGAAGGTTCTGAGAGAGTGCCAGGCACTTGGCATTCAACCATGAAGGTCAAAGGGTAAAGGTTAAAAAAGCTTGATTTTTAAGATGGAAAGATACTTTACATACTGGGAGTTGAAGTCCACAAGTCATAAAAGGGCCAAGTTTGAAGACCCCCTGCCTTAAAGTTCCCAAAGTTGAGAAACACTGATTTACAGAATTAAGAGTTTAGGTCTATTGGTAGTGGTTTAGGCACCAGGCTAGAAAGCAGGAGATTGGGAGTTGTTCTAGGTCTGCCTTAAGGCATGAAATACAGCTAAGTCACTTCAGATTATTAAAATATTTCGGGCCACAATTAGGACCAGAATTTCTGTTGCTAAGCAAGATGGTCATTGAGTGAGTTGAACCTGATTTTATGACCTTCTTTGCCACAGTTCCAGAGTTGCTGAGTGAATCACAGAATCATTAAGCAGATTTAGCCTCCCCCATTGGCTTTGCTTGTCAGAAGGTCGCAAAAGGTGATCACCTGTCCCTGGGATACTGCAAACGTCATAAAGGTGTTCCAGTTGCCAAGCGCCCAAATTTTGATCACATGACCAGGGGGATGCGGCAACAGTCGTAAGTTCAAGAACTGGTCCTAAGTCACTTTCTTCAGTCTCACTGTAATGGATTGTTGTAAGTCAAGGACTACCCGTATTGGAAACTTTTGTTTTAGGTTATCACCAGTCATTAGATTGAATGCAAGGCTGCCTTAAAACATCCCAGGACTGTAAACCAGATTGGAAGAAGCCAGATTCAGAAAAACAAATTAAGAACAATTTGGAACTAACACTGGGATGCCTCTGACAATGTAGTTCAGCGTTGTCTCCTCTGGGATCGTCCAGATGAGTTGGGACATTTCCCAGAATGCTCCTGGAGAAGGCCAGGTTTGTGTTCTCTGATGATAATAATAATAATAATAAAGTTGGAAGGGACCTTGGAGGTCATCTAGTCCAACCCCCTGCTCAGGCAGGAAACCCTATACCATTTCAGACAAATGGCTGTCCAGTCTCTTCATAAAAACCTCCAGTGTTGGAGCATTCACCGCTTCTGGAGGCAGGTTGTTCCACTGGTTAATTGTTCTAACTGTCAGGAAGTTTCTCCTTAGTTCTAGGTTGCTTCTCTTGATGAGTTTCCATCCGTTGCTTCTTGTCCTGCCTTCTGGTGCTTTAGAGAATAGCTTGACTCCCTCTTCTTTGGGCAACCCCTGAGATATTGGAACGCTGCTATCATGTCCCCCCTCGTCCTTCTCTTCATTAAACTAGACATACCCAATTCCAGCAACCGTTCCTTATATGTTTTAGCCTCCAGTCCCCTGATCATCTTTGTTGCTCTTGTCTGCACTCTTTCTAGAGTCTCAACATCTTTTTTACATCGTGGTGACCAAAACTGGATGCAGTATTCCAAGTGTGGCCTTACCAAGGCCTTGTAAAGTGGTATTAATACTTCAGCGATGACAGCTCTATGTCATTCCACGCTTTCATCAAAAATGCTTTCAGCATCTTTTCTGAAAAGTCCTGTTTAAAAATAGCTGCGATGACTTCTGATTGGAATATTGATTGCCGATACTGTCTCTTTGCCCACAGGGTGGTTATTAAATTATAAGGGGGAGGGGAAACAATAGCTTTGCCCCTGTTCGCTGCAGTCAGTCAAAAGAAGAAATCTTTTCCTTTCGAAGAGGGAAATTTCTCCAGCTTAACACAGAGAGTTTAGATAAAACTCTTTGGAAATGCTTAACCTCCCTATATAGGTAGTCCTTGACTTATAGCAATTCATTTAGTGACCGTTTGAGGTCACAACGGCGTTGAGAATGTGATTTGTGACTGTTTTTCACACTTGTGACCATTGCAACATCCTCATGGTCAGGTGATCAAAATTCGGACACTTGGCAACTGACTCATATTTATGACGGTTGCCGTGTCCCGGGGGGGGTGGGGTGTCACGTGATCACCTTTGGCCACCTTCTGACAAGCAAAGTCAACGGGGGGAAGCCGGATTCACTTCACAGCCGTGTTACTAACTGAACAGCAGTGATTCACTTAACAACGGTGGCAAGAAAGCTCACAAAAATGGGGCAACATTTACTTAACAATCATCTGGCTTAGCAACAGAAATTTGGGGCCTCCACTGTGGTCGTTAAGTCGAGGACTCCCTGTACTTACTTGGCTGCTGCTGCTGAGGGTTGAAACCACCAAATCCCAAACCGGTTCCCAAGCCGGTGCCAAGCCCAGTTCCTGTACTTGGCGCTGTTCCAAAGCTGGTACCGAAACCAAACGTTTTGTTCTGGGTAGCCCCAAACAACCCTGGAGGAAGGAGAAAGGATATCAGCCGAGATGGCGGCTCGCAAAGGGCCGATCAGAAAGTCACCTCTGCGCTGGGTCACTTTCGGGCACTTACCTGTGTTGACAGGCGTTGAGAAACTAAATGTAGACCCCGGTGCGGTGGTGGTGGTGGTTCCAAAGCCCCCAAAGGCTCCTGGGAAACCAAATGCCAAAGTTAAAAGGAGGGTCACTTCTTGCAAGGCAATTCATTGTTCAATGAGAGCATGCTGGTGGGTATTCAAGAGACGGTGACAAATGAACGTGGCTGATGTGGCCTCATACTCACGCAAGATCCAAATGACAGCAGAAAATAGCCAGTGTTAGCTTATTGTTGGAGAAAATATACACACACCTGTAAACCTGCCCCCCTCCCCCTTTTTTTTTTTTTAAAAAAAATCTAGTCTTTGCTCATAACTCGAATAAGGAGGTAAGACATTTACTTTAGGCCAGTGTTTCTCAACTGCTTGAAGATGTGCGGACTTTAACCAGAATTCCCCAGCCAGCCATGCAATTAAAACAATTATTTTTGAATAATTTAATTATAATAATTTGAAGGGCGGTCTTTTCCTGGTCATGTATACCTGGCCCACTAGAGCGGAGATGCATGAAATGTTGTGGGTCCCCTTTTCTAAGGAGGTACAGCCTAGCGAGACCCAGAAGAGGGGCCTTCTCCAGGGTGATTCCCTCCCTTTGGCACATAATCTCTGTGGAGATTAGATTGGCCCCCACTTGGACACTCTTTCTCAAGCCCCTGGTCTTGCCAATGGGCCTAGGGAGCCCAGAGCAGGATGGAGCCCATCAAGCAGGTTATCTGTTGCTGCCAGGGGTGTGGGATGGTATTGTTTTTAATGTTTGTAAGTTGTATATTGGCTTTTTGTAAGGTGCCCAGAGTCACTGAGAGTGAATGAGTGAGTGAGTGGGAATGAGAAGAAAGAAAGAAAGAAAGAAAGAAAGAAAGAAAGAAAGAAAGAAAGAAAGAAAGAAAGAAAGAAAGAAAGAAAGAAAGAAAGAAAGAAAGGAGGGAGGGAGGGAGGCAAGGAAGGAAGGGAAGAAAGAAAGAAAGAAAGAAAGAAAGAGGGAAGGGAGGAAGGAAAGAAAGAGGGAAGGAAGGAAGGAAGGAAGGAAGGAAGGAAGGAAGGAAGGAAGGAAGGAAGGAAGGAAGGAAGGAAGGAAGGAAGGAAGGAAGGAAGGAAGGAAGGAAGGAAGGAAGGAAGGAAGGTCAATTCCTAGAAACTTTATGGACATGTTCATGTATTATCTTGACAAGAACACCAGAGGGATTAATTATAGCTCTCTTGCAGGACATCCCCCCCCCCCCCCCCCCCGCCCAAACTCTCAAACTAGCCTACAGTTTTCCAGGCTATCCTTCATCTAAATACTAACTAAATCCTGTTAAGCTTCTTTTCCAGATCAGCCACAGTTGGCTAGGAGAGAGAACATGTTAATGAAGCCGCACAATATATAAGAAAGTGGGGTGGATTAATAATTCTGGAACTCCCTCAAGCACAGGGACAACAGAATTTATTAAATGACTTCTCCAAATATGGGAAGAATCAGAAGCGGTTTGTTATTGCTACTTGGATAGCAACAACTGTTGGGCCATCTTTACAAGTCCTATGAACCTATGTAGACAAGCAGCAGAGTTTCTATACGAATTGTAGTGATCAAATCGTAGTTCTGTACCCCTTCTGCATTTTTTCCTTGCAAACCAGCTCCACAGGAAATGCATACTGAGGAAACAATTCCAATGAATCATAGAACAGTGTTATTAGGATTATTACTTAAGGTGGTGATTGCTTTAACAGTGAATATGAATCTATAATACACTAAATGTTGAAATGTCTGCATACATAGTACAGAAATGATGGGAACTATGGAATGAATGTATCATATACGAGCAGCTAGAACATTTACTACAAAAGAAATATACAAAAGAATAGAGGTAAGTACAGAGATAATTACTATTAAAGTCAGCAAAAATAGATTTTTTTTTTAAACAAAGTCTTTGTTATTGAATGTTTTTAATCAAAGCCAGCGGGGGATTTTTTGTTGTTTTTGGTGCTGATCGTATATAATTTTGTTTTTCCACAGAACCGTGAGAAACGGATGGTAGATTCATGATAATTGAACTCCAATGAAGAGACATAAGAAATGGACAATATATATAAATGTAGCAGAGTCCAAGAATTCAAAAAAAACCCAAAAAGGAATATCTTTAAATTTTGAAATTATTTAGCCCTTATGCCATGGAATTAGTTGTGTATACCTATTGTATTAAAGGTAATTGGGCTAATTTCGTAGGGGGGGGGGAATGTGTCTCAATCGTGAGCCACATGGATTCAAAACAATTAGCATGTTTGTATATAGACAGACTCAAAAACATACACTATGAAGTATAACTGAGAATATATTTGCCAGAACACTATATATCTTATACGTACACGCACACATTTACACGTGTTTATCTATGTATGTGTGTCCCTCTCTCTTTCATTGGCAAGATTGTGTGCTTTTTTGCTATGCATCTATTATCTGAATGGAAATACATTAAAAAAATCAACTTAAAGCTCTGTGCCAATTTTATATTAGCTCCCAGTTAATCGTTCTTAATTTCTTGGCTGCAGATTTAACTTGATTTCTGCGTTCTTTTAGGCAGCTACTGTTAGAAATGAGAACATATATTCATTATAATTCTTGTATCTCTAAGCACTGCTGAATCTTATAGTTATTATCACCAATAAAACAATGAAGAAATCAGGCAAATTTCTGGAACTATTTAATGGATCTGCCTTTAATGTCAGGCCTTGTGCTAAGGTGGATGATGGACCCCTGAACAATGTTCTGCTTTTGACTGTTATTATGCTGGTCTTTTGATAAATATGTTTAATTATTATTTTTACTTATTATATATTAAGCTTGCTGCCCATCTCATTGCGAAGCAGACTATTTTTCCAATATATTTTGTAAGCCACCCAGAGTCATAACAGATTAGTGTAGTCTATACAATTTATGTATTAAATTTATATGCTGCCTAACTCACCAATAAAGGCAACTCGGAGTTTTATTTTACAAATAAAGCATTTCAGGTAGAAATCACACGTAAAATTATTTTTGAAATGAATAATAAAAGCAGAGAAATATTTTGTCAAATTTTGGCTTGAAGGACTTCTTACGGATTTTAACACAACTTGTTCATGAACTTTCAAAAACTGGGAAGTGTAAACTGAATTCTTGGATCCCTCCAAAAACAAAATAATTACGAGCATCACATGAATATTCTCTACCTGCGCTGGCCAGACTGTTACCAAAATTAAACGGTGGCGCCGAGGTAGTAGAGACACCAAAATTCCCAATATTAAAATTCACTGCAGGATTAGCAGTTAATCCAAAACCCCCAAAATTAAACCCAGTGGCAGCGGAATTTGCTGCTTCAAGCCCACCAAATCCTGATGAGTGGGAAGCATAAAGAAAGCAAGACAGAGTCAGTGAGAAATCAGACATCTTCTAAGCAATAAAACCATTTCTTAACTACCAAAATACAACAAAACCAATAGCAGGGATGTAGGAACATGGATTCCCATCAGCCCCCCCCCTCCCATCAACAGGACCATGGAAAGTCACTGCAAGGGTCCCCAAAGCTTGGAGGGCCACAGATCGCCAAGGTTAGATGTGACATTTTCTTATAATTTTACAACCTTTTAACATTTAACTTTTGAATTCTCATATTGCCATTTTATACCTTGATACTGTCCTGGACACCGCCCAGAGTCCCTCTCTGAGGGAGATAGATGGGCGGTCCAGAAATGCCAAATATAAATAAATAAATTACATTTTTACAAGTTTTCGTCAGCTGGGGCTGGTAGGCAGCTGGTTTAGGCAGGGACCCCAACCAGCTGCCTACGAGCCCCAGCTGACGAAAACTTGTAAAAATGTCAATTTATTTATTTATATTTGACATTTCTGGAAGGCGCCTCAAACAATTGGCCCCCGACACCCACCCACCCCCCTCCATTTCCCTTTGGGTGAGGTAATTTTATTTTCCTCGCTCGTTTTCTCTAGTTTTTGTGGTTCCTAAGGGAGCCCAGAGTCCTTCAGGCAATGGGCGGTTTAACAAACGTATAATATCACCTCACGCAAGAGACGGCGGCGGGTTCCCTCCCTCCTTCCTCCATTCCCCGCAATGGTTTCAAGAGCCAGGCAGGCATTCAACGGGTGCAGCTCTCCCTCCCTCCCTCCCCCCATCCCCGCCCGGCCCGCAAGCTCGTCTCGGCAAGGCCTTCTGGCGGCCCTCCCCGCCTCCGCACTCACCCGCGGGGTTTGGGGCGGCTGCGGCGCCAGCAGCCGCCCCGAAGTTGAAAGCCATGAGGCAGCGCCGAGAGAGACACGAGCAATTGCCGAGTCCCAAAAGGTCCGGTCGCCTCTTCCGTCCGGGCGGAAACCGCGACCCCAGAGAGAAGGGCCGAAGGCGGACTATAGATCTACGAAAGATGTAGAGTAGAGCTCGAGTTCCAATTTCCGATTCTAAACTAATGGAAATCCGTTGGCGCATCACGGCGTCGCTGGAGGATGAAAGGCTCGATTCATGGTCATCTGAATTTCGGAAGAGGAATGGGCTGAGGTAGGAATCTATATGCAAATATCATTAAATCATTGCGGAGGTGCGACTCTTCTATTTCTAGCTCTGTGAACGGGGGCCGACGTTCACTCGGCCGTGAGAACTGGCTGCACGGAGCTTGATGGTTGCTCCGGCAACTGGGCGGAGCGATTGACGTCATCCGCGCGGTGTTCGTGAGTGACGTCATGACGCAGCCGTTATCCGAGTTCCAAAATTACAGAGCGGCTCATAACGCGCTACGGGTTGAACCAAAATGTGGACGATGCGCCCCCTTAGGGATTGGAAGAGAATTGCAAATCTTTTCTCCGCTTTCAATTTATTATATTACAGGTAGTCCTCGACTTATGACAATTGAGCCCAAAATTTCTGTTGCTAAGTGAAACATTTGTTAGGTGAATTTTGCCCCATTTTACAGCCTTTCTTGCCACAGCTGTTAAGTGAATCACTACAGTTGTTAAGTTAGTAACGCGGTTAAGTCAGCCTGCCTGTCCCATTGATTTTGCTTGTCAGAAGGTTGCAAAAGACGATTTACATGACCTCTGGATACTGCAACCGTCATAAATAGAAGTCAGTTGCCAAGAGTCTGAATTTTTATCATGTGACCGTGGGGATGCTGCAACGGTCGTGTGAAAAATGGTCCCAAGTTACTTTTTTCAGTGCTGCTGCAACTTTGAACGGTCACTAAACAAACCGTTGTAAGTCGAGAACTACCTGTACTTGTGTTTGTATGCATGCTTGTTCATTTTTGAGCTAGATGGTGACTTCCGAGTGATTTTAAGAATATTGTAACTTATCAATAATGTTCTTTCGTTTAAATCCCAATTTACCGAGATCTGCTTGGCACACAGGCTGAATAGAATCTTCCAACAAGCAGTTGTAGAAAACTTTGCATCAAGCACCATTCAGTGCCAGTTCACAAATCACGCTGGTTAATTTATCTTCCAAAACTAGACGTGAAGTGCAGAAGTCAAATTAAATTTTATTTTTTTAATGGATATGAAATAATATTGGCGATGAGCATCATGCTTTTAGAAGCATGGCTAATCAAATTTTTGGGCTAGTTATGTATTCGGTATCATCATACGAAAGTCTTCCTTCTTTCCTCCCTCCCTCATTTCCTTCCTTTCTTCCCTCTCTTCTTCCTTCCCTTATTTCCTCCCTCCCTCCCTCCTTCCATTATTTCCTTCCTCCCTTATTTCCTCCCTCCCTCCTTCCATTATTTTTCCTTCCTTCCTCCCTCTCCCTCCCTCCCATTTCTTTTCCTTCCTTCCTTCCTTCCTTCTCCCTCCCTCTCTTTCACCCAGCCCACCTGAGCATGAAATACATTTTCCCTTTTAAGACATAAGAAAACGAAATGAAACAACAAAAACATCTTTTACTGCTTGAATAGTTCCAACATGCCATAAAAGTGTGTTAGTCTTCAGGGAGACACAAGACTGTTTTTAAGGCCAGCGCTTGTCATCAACTCAGTAACACAACCTTGGAAAAGCAGCTATGGCACAATCTTAGCTTCCCATCTTCTAAAGGAGTTAATATTAGTGTACCTTGTGCAACTTGTAGAATACAGAGACGTCAGAAGCTCTTTCTGAGTTAAGAGAAGCATTAGATAAATGTGATTCAGCCGGATCTTGGCTTGTATAATTGAAGAGGACTTGAGTCATTCTAAAGAGAGCAGTCTAATGGTTTCAGCCCAAGACAGTACGTTGGTCAATGCACACACATCCACACTCGTGCAACTGCAGGACTCATATTGGTAGTGCTGTCCAGTTGGGTTACAAGGAACCTGCAAATTCCTGGGAACTTGGTGCGAGCCTCAACGGCAAGAGCAGAAACAATGGCAAGCAACTTGCAAAGTGTAACCGTCATCTCTAAATTTGTGCAAGAGAAGCAACTAGGCCTTAAGTACCAGCAGCAATTGACTTGACCATCAAAAATAGGCAAATCTGTTTGGGACTAGATCCTAAAGTCTGGCTTTTAAATATATCCATCATCTTCAGCAGCACACACATTTGCCAGTTATATCGGTTTCAAGAGTAGGGAGACTTTAGCCTTGGTTGTTTTGTTTGTTTTCTTAAGAAAAAACCCCAAATCATCCATCAATTATAGCCAGCTACAAAAGATGTTTAAAATTAAATAAGCAACATTCCAAGCACATTTAGGGCCTCGAGATTTGATTTCAGTTCTGACTTCACAAGCAGCTCATAGCCCCGTACCAAAATCCAGTTGTGGCTCTCCCCTCCAAACTGTCTTAAATTGACTAATCTTTTTGAAAAGAGGAGAAACTAACCCTTTGATTTATTAACAGCTATTACAAACCTTTGCACATTTAAAGCTGCTACCCAGAGTGTCAATTACTCATCCCATATATGATCACATCTAGTTTTTAACAGATCAAGCAAGAGACTAACAAACAGAAGAGAATATTTGAAGCTCAGGGTCTTGATGCTCTCTGAGCTTGGTGGTTTTCTTGCAGATGTTTCACTATCCAACTAGCCAACTGTATATAAACAGAGAACAAACCCCACTCCCTTCTAGCACTGATGATGTTACCTAGTTGGGCAATGAAACGTCTACAAGAAAACCACCGAGCTCAGGGAGCACCAAGGACCCCAAAGAGACTAACAGGCCAACTTTTCAGAAGGCCAATTTTTTGTAATTGTGACAGAGGACTCTCCTTTGAAAGCAAGAGTGAATATACTGTGAATATACTCTGCCAGTTATATCACTCCTAGGCTAAAAGCTATCACTCTGCCAGTTATATCACTCCTAGGCTAAAAGCTATCCATGCAGAATAGGCCAGAAGTCCACAATCTTGATCTACGGTATTGTGTAGTAAAACTACTGGGCTCCTAAGACTGCAATATATTATTACATTCTTTTTCCTTGTCTCTGCAAATATTCAAAACTGTCTCCCTTTCTGCAAGAACTTCATGCACCGTAATGTGACATTTTCATTTCTGAGCTGAAAAAATGTTGACATTCAGATTTTAATTTCTCAGACATAGGTTGCATAATTTGCCTAACCTCAGAGGAAACCACTATTGTAGGTTTGTAAAGCATGTGCCTCTAATCTTTTAAGATTAATTCTACCACAGACGTCACCTTCAAGCTTGGTTAACTTCCCAGGACTCTGCCTGGCACAATTGGTAATGAAATGCCCAGGCTAAGGGACACTGGGTAGGATCCAGGAAAACCATTTTTTAAGATTCAGTTAAAGAATACAACAGACACAGCAAAAGCCATGGGAATCTATCCTAATCCAATGGGAAAATTTAAGATTGCAAACTCAAGGAATCATTTCTTTCCTAACAGTAGAATTCCAACAACTGGACATTTGGGAACTATGAGTATCGTAGTGAGACTTCAGGTAATAACTCAAGTGCTATAGATACACTACAGAAATGAAGGATGTATCAGGGACACAGTATCTATTTTCACTGCTTACTTAATAGGAAAAAAATTGGTGTTCAAGTTGAGTTTGACTCCTGGTGTCTTCGTGGACATCCATGTTGTTTTCCTGGCAAAAATATAGTTTGCCGTCGCTTTCTTCCAGAATTTTTTTTCCAACTTCCATGTTATGAGATGTCTTGGTTTTTCCTTGTCATCTCCTATCCGAATTATCAAGCACAACTTACAGTATGTTCCCAAGCAGGGTTAGCCAGATGCTACCACCAAAATTACTGGCTACTACTTTTTACTTTCAGGGCCATCTCAAAAAAGGATTCCATCTTCCCTTCACCAAATCAGTGCAGTTCACTCAACAAAGTCGTCGGCTCCCTTCTCATTCCCTCCAGTGCAAATGAATGATCGTGTAAAGCTTCCCTTTTTTCCTCAAAACGAGCACGTTATCTTGACAATCATAGGCTTCGGCCCGCAGGGTTTAAATTCCAGTTTGGCTGTAATGGTGGAGACTCTGATCCCTTCTTTTTTCTCGCTCTCCTAGGTTGAAGGGGGAAATCACTGCACATTTGGATACCTCTGAGGGAGCGGTCTTTAGCTCTTGAAAAGCCATGTGTTTGATTTAGAAAATAAATCTGCTATTCCCAAATCACTTTTAAAGGAGACACGAGAGAGAGAGAGAGAGAGGGCCAGGGAAAACCTTCACAAATGGAGTTTTGTATTCTTGGAAAATCTGTCCAGTTTGTAGAGATGGCTCCTTCAAACATATTTTGTGTGGTATGCTTTTTTTAAATAAAATAAAATAAAATAATTAGAATCCCAATAAATCTTTTGGCCTAGAGGCTGGATCTTTTAAACTCTATTTTCATAGATACAGAAACAGGAGAGAATTCACTATCGAATATCTGAGCCAGCCTACTTCAATCTGGCGTTCTCTAAAAAGGGTGCCAGGTTGGTAAAAGCTGATCTAAGCCTTTACCTCAAAAGGAAAATTTAAAAAACAAACAGATGAATGGGACATCCAACGGCCTGAACAAAAATGGAAAATTGTAGAAAAATTGTATGTAGAATTATTCCTCTTTTTGTTTTTTTGTCCTTTTCCGGTGCAAAGATTTACACTAGGGGAAAAGTGAAACTCCCAAGTAGATCTGGCCCATAAGATTCACCAAGAAATCAAATGATGGCAGGACAAGGCTGTGCTCGCAAACCTCCTAAATTAACAAGGATGTCACCAAGATTGACGTCACTTTTCAGGGCGCCTCCTATAAGCCAGCAGGGATACAGGCGCAGGTGCAATTCCACAAATCCAACAAATAACGCAAGTGTAGTGAAATACTGCTAGTTTCACACTCTGGGAAGGCAGGGGCAAATGGGGTCCAACTAACCCCTTATTAAGCCTGCAATTCTGCCCTCAGTTCAGGTTTAGCTTACAAATGCCCTCCTTCCTCAGAAGCAGATGGTTACTAAATGCTAAAGAGAGGATTACTTCAAGGGAGACGTTGAAGTGGTAGGTTGTGGTGGCAGTTAAAAAACGTTTGCCCTGTTCAGTCATCATCGTGAAGCTCTTGTTTGTACACGTGGTATGTGGTTAGTGGAATCGGGCTAAGTCCGGATAAGTGGAGCTCTTTCGTCAACGGTACCCTGTTGTACGGGGAGGCAAAAAAAAAGAAAAAAAGAAGAGTTAATTTAAGAGATTGTGTTTATACAACCCCATTTCATCTATCGGCTCCTGCAACTTTGCTGGAGATGGCAAAGCCCAGCAGAATCCAAGCAGACTTTTCTCAAGTCCTGTTCACAGATGAATTGTTGATGAGTGGTCTCTAACTAAGCTGATCTGATAGAAGGGGATATTTGCAGCGCAGGGTTGAAAATTGGGGTCCTTGATGCTCTCTGAGCTTGGTTGTTTTTGTTCTGTCCCAGCCTACGAACGTCCTTGTTACTTCACAAAGACAACCCCTCTTTAACAGTAGACTGGAAAATAAACCCTTTTTATTTGAGTTACAGACCTGATAATTGTCCCAGAAAACAAAAGCAACAGAACACTTCTCCAATGGAGATCTTGTCCAAAAGCAAAACGGAGCACGAGTCAAACAGGAAATAACTCACAGGCAAAATAGACAGACCGTGATCTCTTGACACTGAAGTTCTTTGCAAACGGTTGCCTCCAGCAACCAGCCCTGCCCACACATTCCTTTTATTATGCAGCCCCCAAGGCGTGGCTTCTCACTGCTTTCTCCTCCTACCCTGGAGTCGCCCCATTGCCTCCCTCTGTCCTACTCGTGTGACCTGTCTACGTTTACGAGCATCTCTGAGGTCTTCCAGCTGTGCTTCCTCCATCCGACTCAGCTTCCCAGGACAGCTGGCTCTCAGCTTGATCACAAGTGGAAGGACCAGCCTCTTCATTAGTTTGTAAGTCCTGCAGCTCATCAGAGCCTCCCTCCGACTCTGATGGCTCTCCAGGCCCCTCCTCCTCCTGATTCCCCAGACTCAACTACTGGGATCACAGGCTGGCACGGAATCACAACAGTTTTCTTGCAGATGCTTCATTACCTGAGTAGGTACCAGTGCTAGAAGGGAGTGTCCCACCAACGCGGAAGTGTCTCACCAACACTGACAGGGCAAGCCACTAGTATATAAAAATACAGACCGACTTTACCATAATTTCAACTGGGAAACTGTGAGCATCCTAGGCCATGCTAAGTCCAAAACCACTAGAGAATTCCTGGAAGCCTGGCAGTCCAGGCAAGTCTGCCCTCCACAGTCACATAGAGGTAAAAAACATCTACATGCCATTCAAAAAGCGACAATCGAAAAGCTACCCAGCAATCAACACCCAGATAATCAGAGATTAATGCCAAGATTAATTCTAGACCATCAAGCAAGAAACAATTTCCCAATCAACTCTGACAAACAATCAAAGCAGGGGTCTCTAACCTTGGTAACTTTAAGACATGTGGACTTCAACTTCCAGAATTCCTCAGCCAGCTTGGCTGGCTGAGGAATTCTGGGAGTTGAAGTCCACAAGTCTTAAAGTTGCCAAAGTTGGGGACCTCTGAATCAAACAATAAACAATAGTCAAGGGACCATCCAGAACATTCCCATCAATATTGACAGGGGAAGCCATTTGTATATAAACAGAGAGCAACCCCACTCCTTTCTAGCACTGATGATGTTACCTAGTTGGGTAATAAAACATCTGCAAGGAAACAACTGAGCTCAGAGAGCACCAAGGACCCCACACCATCTGAAGTATCTGAGCAGATCGATCTAGTGGCATTGTGTTCCGAAGACAGTCCTATCTTAGACTACAGGGAAAGGGTCACATGTTCAAATGGCCTTTTAAATCAATTTCTGGTGAAAAATGGGCCCAGCAGGGAGATGTTTTTAGCCAAACTGTATTTCCCCGAGCTGTTGTATTCCTACAGCAGGAAAAAAGTGTTGGTCTGTTTTTTTTCCCATGTTTACTACTCAAGCAAGGAATGTGAATAGGAGAAGACCACATTTGCCAGAGGTAACAATATTGGATTGCTGAATTCATCTGCAATTCATCTGCAAATTTGGGGCGACTCGGTGGATCTTTCGATCTGGGCTCTAAAAACATGAAAAGAGGAACAAGCACAACCTACCTTTGGGTTCTCAATGCTGAGGAGAACATCTCTTTAAACCTACCTTGTTTCTTTCCCAAGAATATGTAAAAACAACCAGCTGCTTTAAAAGAAAGGTAAACCCAGCTAGTAAAGTACCTTCACCAGGGCCACTAGACCAGGCCTAACCAAATCTATACGATCCCCGAAGAACAATATTTATAAATCCCTTTAAGATCAGAAAAGTGAGCATGGCACCGTGAACTGAGCGATTACAGGAACCCCTTCTAGCTTTTCTCCACTCTTCAGACCAATTAAAGCCCTACAGACCCATAGACCAAGCCCAAGAGATACCCCAGAATGTGGGGGGCCCTCTCACAGTTTGGGACCCCTGTTTAGAATATGCAGCACCCAGAAGTCAAAGCAGGAAGTCCTTTTCTCAGAGGTTCCTCCTCGCCTGTCCTATATAAATAGGTACCAGGGGTGGGCAACCTTGGCTCTTTTATGACTCGTGGACTTCAACTCCCAGAATTCCTGAGCCAGCCACACTGAGGGGAAAGGGAGAGGTTTCCAAGCTGAGCCATGCTGGCTCAGGAATTCTGGGAGTTGAAGTCCACAAGTCATAAAAGAGCCAAGGTTGCCTACCCGAGGTAGACCCTCGAATTACGACCACAATGGAGCCCAAAATTTCTGAGAAAGTCGTTAAGTGAATTTTGCCCCACCTTATGACCTTTCTTCCCACCACTGTTAAGTGAATCACTGCAGTCGTTAAATCAGTAACAGTGAAATCAGGTTTGCCCATTGACTTTGCTTGCCAGAAGGTCGCAAAAGGGGATCACGTGACCCCAGGACGCCGCGACCGTCATAAATAGGAGTCTTGTTGCCAAGCGTCTGAATTTTGATCACGTGACCCCGAGGAATGCTGCAACAGGCGTTGTGTGTGAAAAACGGCCGTACGTCACTTTTTTTCCGGTGCCGTTATAACTTCGAACGGTCGCTAAACAAACTGTTGTAAATCGAGGATTACTTGCCCTGTGGGTGCTCGACTTAAGACTGGGGGGATCTAGCTTCTCCCCAGTCTGTGCAAGGGCCCACATAATAGTCATGTAGGACAAAATGAGGGGGTAACTTCCTAGATATATGTTAGCTTTTCAGGGTGGACCCGAGTAGGAAGCCAGAGTTATGAAGGCTAACGTGACTTTTATGATAAGGCTCCAATAACAGAACTTTGCAAGTTGTAATACTCTTCCTCCATCCTTCCCTTTATCTTTGCGAGAACCATAGAGAGGATTCTGCTTGAGACGCTTTCTCAAATTACTCTTCTAGCTCAGACTCGGGTTTCTTTTCTCTGGCCGCCATTTTGGTAGCAGCTCTCTCTTCAGTTCCTCAAAATCACTCCTACTCTCCATTACAGGCAGTCCTCGACTTACGACCATTCGTTCAGCAGCCACTCAAAATTACAAAGGTTTCCTGGTGTTTGGGCCTTGGGGAGGGTGGCTGCCATGTGCCCCACTGTGGAAGCTGGGGAATTCTGGGAGCTGACGTTCACACCTCTTCAAACTGGGCCAAGGTTGGGAAAAACGGATCTAGTTGGTGTAACGGTATCCCTTTGGCACATAGAAGAGAATGGCTTTCATGACCAACCATGCGTGAACTGCAATTTTTATGCAAGCTCCAGTGTTAAAAAGTAATACATGGCCTGATTAATCTAGGATATCACCTTAGTGTCTTTTGCTTCGTTTTTAAATGGCTCCAGCTAAGCCATCCCAAGGCTGTTGCAATCTACAGAGAGTTGAGAGTGGCCTAGGCCAGGGGTAGGCAACCTTGGCTCTTTTATGACTCGTGGACTTCAACTCCCAGAATTCCTGAGCCAGCATGTCTGGCTCAGGAATTCTGGGAGGAAGTCCACGAGTCATAAAAGAGCCAAGGTTGCCTACCCCTGGCCTAGGTTATTAAAGCAGAACAATTTAATCTCAAAACTGGTTCACACATGTATAATTTATACTTTGTGATGCTCAAAGTTCCAAACAGTCCCTGCTTGAGCTCAAAGTAAGGGATGATGATCATTTATGAGATACAATTTTAATTAACCAATAGGAATTTCTGCGCCCATGGAAGTCACAATGCCGCTAAGTGGCTGGTACATGTGCAAAACCAAGCTTTAAGATTTCAGAATTCCCTCGTTGGCCCTTAGTTTGGAGACCCCAGGAAGAGATGAAGTTTGCTTGTCTTACCATGAGATATGAGTTACCAGCAGAATGTTGCTGAGATGCATTTACTGTGGGTCTATTAAACCTCTTCCCTAGAATGAACAAGCAGGTAGGTGAGGAAGGAAGGAAGGAAGGAAGGAAGGAAGGAAGGAAGGAAGGAAGGAAGGAAGGAAGGAAGGAAGGAAGGAAGGAAGGAAGGAAGGAAGGAAGGAAAGGAAAGGAAAGGAAAGGAAAGGAAAGGAAAGGAAAGGAAAGGAAAGGAAAGGAAAAGATAGGAAAGAAGGAAGGAAGGAAGAAAAGATAGGAAGGAAGGAAAAGATAGGAAGGAAAGGAAAGAAGGAAAAGATAGGAAGGAAAGAAGGAAGGAAGGAAAGAAGGAAAAAAGGAAAGAAAAGATAGGAAGGAAAGAAGGAAGGAAGGAAGGAAAGGAACGAAAGGAAAGGATAGCAAGGAAGGAAGGAAGGAAGGAAGGAAGGAAGGAAGGAAGGAAGGAAAAGATAGGAAGGAAGGAAAAGATAGGAAGGAAAGAAGGAAAAAAGGAAGGAAAAGATAGGAAGGAAGGAAGGAAGGAAGGAAGGAAAAGATAGGAAGGAAAGGAAATAAGGAAAAGATAGGAAGGAAAGAAGGAAGGAAGGAAGGAAAAGATAGGAAGGAAAGAAAGATAGGAAGGAAAGAAGGAAGGAAAAGATAGGAAGGAAAGATAGGAAGGAAGGAAGGAAGGAAGGAAAAGATAGGTAGGAAGGAAAAAATAGGAAGGAAGGAAGGGATAGGAAGCAAGGAACTTGCTTTTAAAATAAAATAACAGGGAAATGAGCAGACCCACCAACGACCTTACCTCCTCTTTTTTCCCTCTGGGCCAATAGGTGACTCCCAGAAACACTCCTCCACAAATAATGCCTAGTGCCAACATGATGAACGGGACAGCTTGGACCAGATTGGATTCAAGCAAAGCAGCCCTGAGTTTTCCTGCATTTACATCATCCAGCGCATAACTCTGAGAAGGGAAAGAACAAACAAGGAGATGGGGAAGGAGACACATTTTGGCTTTATCTGCCATACCCCTGTGGTTAAGTATGGCTTTGGACGGAGAAGGCTGAGCCCCCAGATTTAAGGCCAGGAGAAGAGGCTTGGGGCAAACCAGGTAAGCATACTCCAACCTTTATTTATGACTGAGTATATTAAGGGGGGGGGGGGGCAACTCTGTGAGATGCTGGTTCTTCCTTCTCGTGGACTTCCTGATCAATAGACTTGACGCCTCCTCCTAAGAGTTAAGGCTGAAATGTTCAACTGGTCCTTGTCTGCCATGCATGAAAAGTCAGAATAACAGAGTTGGAAGGGACCTTGGAGATCTTCTAGTCCAGCCCCCTGCTCAGGCAGGAAACCCCCTAAACCATTTCAGACAAATGGTTGGCCAATCTCTTCTTAAAGACCTCCAGTGTTGGAGCACCCACAGCTTCTGGAGGCAGGTTGTTCCACTGGTTAATTGTTCTCACTGTCAGGAAATTTCTCCTTAGTTCTAGGTTGTTTCTCTCTTTGGTGAGTTTCCATCTGTTGCTTCTTGTCCTGCTCTCAGGTGCTTTGGAGAATAGATTGACCCCCCTCTTCTTTGTGGTAGCCCCTCAGATATTGGAAGATTGCTATCATGTCACCCCTAATTCTTCTCTTCATTAAACTAGACATACCCAGTTCCTGCAACCGTTCTCCAGTTCCCTTCCCAGATTCAGAGAACATCCTTACAAATTCCAGGGGTGAAGGTGGGGATGCTTGATCAGTGCCTACCTCATTTACATACATCACTGGATAGGGCATTCTTCTGATTTTCCCTGTTTGACTGAAATAACACAAAAATGTAGATTAAAGCAGAGTGTTTCCCAGTGATTCTCAAGAGAATTATCCTGCTTCGAGGATACGTGATGTGAAAGCATCTCATTAGCCTTCAGAGCTCAGGAAAAATGGAATATAGGTTGTCTTCGTGGAGCGAGCACAATTGAGATAGGCAACCCAGTTGTTAAGTGAAGCAGTTGATAAGGCCAAGTGTAATTGTGCTGATCAATGTACTTCAGCTTTCCTTTGCATTATAATAACAGAATAACAGAACTGGAAGAGATCTTGGAGGTCTTCTAGTCCAACCCCCTGCACAAGCAGGAGATCCTATACCAGGGGTCTTCAAACTTGACTTTTATGACTTGTGGACTTCAACTCCCAGAATTCCTCAGCCAGCATGCCTGGCTGAGGAATTCTGGGAGTTGAAGTCCACAAGTGATAACAGGGCCAAGTGTGAAGACCCCTGTCCTATACTATTCTAGACAAATGGCTGTCCAATCTCTTCTTAGAAACCTCCAGTGATGGAGCACCCACAACTTCTCAAGGCAAGCCCTTCCACTGATTAATTGTTCTCAATATCAGGGAATTTCTCCTTAATTCTAGGCTGGATCTCTCTTTGTTAAGCTTCCATCTGTTACTTCTTGAGCTCTGGAGAATAGCTTGACCCCCTCTTCTCTGTGGCAGCCCCTCAGATATTGGAACACTGCTATCATGTCACCCTCTAGTGCAGGGGTAGGCAACCTTGGCTCTTTTATGACTCGTGGACTTCAACTCCCAGAATTCCTGAGCCAGCCATGCTGAGGGGAAAGGGAGAGTTTCCAAGCTGAGCCATGCTGGCTCAGGAATTCTGGGAGTTGAAGTCCATGAGTCATAAAAGAGCCAAGGTTGCCTACCCCTGCCCTAGTCCTTCTCTTCATTAGACTAGATATATCTTGTTCCTGCAACCGTTCCTCATATGTTTTAGCCTCCAGACCCCAAGCAAAGTTGCCAATGCAAGGATTGGTGGCAAAGTTTCTTTTCCATCACTGTCATACAGTTGCTAAACAAGACAGTCGTTAAACGAGGACTGCTTTTAATCACGCAAGTACGAACCTGTTTGGAATGCAACCCAGAGGCAAATCTCTGGCCTGTCTCTTTACAGTGAGGCCCCATCCCACCCCATTCCCCAAAAAGATGCCCCATTCCAGGCAGGGCTTTCATTTTGGGGAGCCCCTTAGTTCCCCCCCTCTCCCATGAAATGGGACACAATGCTATAATATTTCCAGAGAGGGTGAGGTTGAGCTTTAAATGTATTTTTCCTCGGAAGTGGAGATTAATTTAGTGAACCACCTTAAAAGTTGCTGAGGCTGAGAAACCCTGACTTATCTGGTGAATAAATTCACCACGGCAGCATCAAGCACAATTGGACCATCTTATTTATTTACTGAAATTATTTTCCCATGCTAACTGATTTGATTTGGCTGCCCGTTTTGCTGAGCTTAGACCGTCAGGAGAGACGCTGAAACTATAAACCACAGCCTATTTCATAAGCTGGTTTTTCTGCTGAGTATCTTTCTCGCTGTTTAAATACACCGATGCATTATTTGCATATATATATATATATATATATATATATATATGATCCCTTTTATTTATACATGTATTTTCCTACTATTTGTACAGGTGTTATTATTCTGTTTCATGGAACGAATGAATATATATTAAAACACAGCCGAGTTCTCTGTACAATACTTACATAAATTGGGGGAGTGTTTCAACATAAATATTGATTTGCATTCTTTTGTTCGCCCGCACCAAAACTCCCGTCAGCTGAAAGGGAAAAGGAAACGTGCTTTCGCTTAGAAATGAAACGTTATTGTTTCAGCCACAGTCACTTTACCAATCCAGTGCAAATTTAGTACAGGTAGTCCTCGAACTTACAACCGTTTGTTTAGTGACCGTTCGAAGTTACAACAACACTGAAAAGTCTGACTTAGGATTGTTTTTCAGAGTTACGACCGTTGCAGCATCCCCTTGGTCACGTGATCAAAATTCAGATGCTTGGCAACTGGCTCATACTTACGACTGTTGCGGTGTTCCAAGGTCATGTGATCACCCTTTCACAAGCAGTCAACGGGCAAGCCAGGTTCACTTAACAAGCAGGTTACTAACTTATCAACTGCAGTGATTCGCTTTACAACTATGGCAAGAAAGGTCACAAAATGAGTCAAAATTAACTTAAGCGTCTCGCTTAGCAACAGAAATTTGGGGGGGTCAATTGCGGTCGTACGTCGAGGACTATCTGTATTCCTACCTTGGTTACAAGCAGCTACATCCACCATATCCTTGGTGGAAGACAAACACAATTGGTGGTTCAGTCCCAGATATTACAATCTGGAGGTAAGCGACAACCTAGCGAGGTAGACCAGGCTAAGAAACCAATCCCATGACAGTATAAGGAGCTGTGTGAATAACCTAGAGATGCGTTTCTTAACCTGGGGCAATTTAAGATATGTGGACTTCAACTCCCAGAATTCCCCCAGCCAGTCTGCTGGCTGCAAAAAAAGAAAAAAAATGTAATTTCAGAAGTATAATTTCCAAATCACAGGAAATATTTTGTTACTCTGTAGGGTCCTTGGTGCTCTCTGAGCTTGGTTGTTTTCTTGCAGACATTTCATCACCTAACTAGGTAACATGATCAGTGCTAGAAGGGAGTGGGGTTTGATCTGTATATACTAGTATACTTGTCCTGTCAGTGTTCGTCTTTGGTGGTTCCTTGATTTGGCTGTTGTTTAATGCCTGATTGTTGGTCTGGGTTGGTAGTTTCTTGATTGGGGTATTCTTTACAACCGGGTTGTTGGTCTAGTGCAGGGGTAGGCAACCTTGGCTCTTTTATGACTCATGGACTTCAACTCCCAGAATTCCTGAGCCAGCCATGCTGAGGGGAAAGGGAGAGGTTTCCAAGCTGAGCCATGCTGGCTCAGGAATTCTGGGAGTTGAAGTCCACGAGTCATAAAAGAGCCAAGGTTGCCTACCCCTGGTTAGTGTTAACCTTTGTGTTAATCTCTGCTTATCTGGGCGTTTATTGCTAGTGAGGTGTTTTGGGGGGGTTTTTTGTTTCCTTTTTAGCTTTTTGATGGTCTCTTTGGAATGATATGCAGATGTTGTTTATCTCCCTGTGCCTGTTGATGGCTGGGTTGGCTTCCAGGGTTTTGTTATTGTACAGGTCCCACCTTCATATTTTATCTACCTAGGAGCACCACCCTTTAAGAGGGGTTCAGAAAAATAGAAACCAGCTAACATTATGTGAAAAGTGACAGAAGATGGATGGGTTTAGTAAACAGTGAAAAAAAGACAGCCGAGAAGGAATGACTGCATTCTTTAAATACCTAAAAAGTTATCACAGAGAAGGCAGCCAGGATACGTTCTTTTCTCATTCCACAGTACAAGACACAGAATTGTGGGTTTAAGTTACAGGCAGGCAAATTCCAGCTGAGGTTTGGAACAGCTTCCTAGCAGTAGATACACTTTAAGAGTGGAGCCAACGACTCAGAGGAGATGGTGGATTCTCCTTCATTTGATTTATTCACGCGCCTGGGAGATTTTTAATTGGAATTCCTGAACTGATCTGGAGGCTGGCCTGACTTTCCAACCTCGTTAGTCCTTTCCAAATTTTGAGTTCCATGAACAGTCATCACTTTTCAGATGAGTCAGACCTTTGCAAAGCCAACCTGAGCAAATGCAGAGGAGAGAATTAACAGGGCTGGGAAAGGACCATCAAAGCCACAAACTCACAACAGCGCCGTCCAAATAAAACTCTGAAACTGGATTCTATGACCCACCAAGCTTCCAATTCCATTTTAAATGGCTTTTATCAAATTTTAGAAATATTTTGTCTCTGGAACTTTGCCCTTTGATACGGCCCAAGGGCTAATCAATCAATCAATAAGACCCACTAAGCAGAGTTTTGCATTACATACAAACCAGGATGCCCTATTTGCTCACGCTTAAAAAAAAAAAAAAGCTTGACTTTGTACTCTATGAGCATGCAGCCAATGAAATACAGGTGGTCCTCGACTTACAGCAGTCTGTTTAGTGACCGTTCAAAATTACAACGGCACTGAAAACAGTGACTTATGACCATTTTTCACACCGTGGCAGTGCCCCCCCCCAGTCACATGATTTATATTCAGATGCTGGACCACTGACTCACATTTATGACGGTTGCAGTGTCCCGGGGTGTGTGTCATGTGATCCCCTTTTGCGACCTCCTGACAAGCCAAGTCAATGGGGGAAGCCAGATTCACTCAACAAATGTGTTACTGATTTAACAACTGCAGTGATTCAGTTAACAAATGTCACAAGAAAAGTCGTAAAATGGGGAAAATCTCATTTAACAAATGTCTCGCTTAGCAACATAAATTTTTGTCTCAATTGTGGCCGTAAGTCGAGGACTACCTGTACTCTATGAGCATGCAGCCAATAAAATACAGGTAGTCCTCGACTTACAACAGTTCATATAATAACAACAACAACAACAATAATAATAAAAAGTTGGAAGGGACCTTGGAGGTCATCTAATCCAACCCCCTGCTCAGGCAGGAAACCCTATACCATTTCAGACAAATGGCTGTCCAGTCTCTTCTTAAAAACTTCCAATGTTGGAGCATTCACTGCTTCTGGAGGCAGGTTGTTCCACTGGTTAATTGTTCTAACTGTCAGGAAGTTTCTCCTTAGTTCTAGGTTGCTTCTCTCCTTGATGAGTTTCCATCCATTGCTTCTTGTCCTGCCTTCAGGCGCTTTGGAGAATAGCTTGACTCCCTCTTCTTTGGGGCAGCCCCTGAGATACTGGAACACTGTTATCTTATCACCCCTCGTCCTTCTCTTCATTAAACTAGACATCCCCAATTCCAGCAACTGTTCCTTATATGTTTTAGCCTCCAGCCCCCTGATCATCTTTGTTGCTCTTCTCTGTACTCTTTCTAGAGTCTCAACATCTTTTTTAGATTGTGGTGACCAAAACTGGATGCAGTAATGACCGTTCAAATTTACAACAGCACTGAAAAAAGTGACTGACCACCAATTTCCACACTTACAACCGTTGCAGCATCCCCACGGTCACGTGATCAAAATTCAGACACTTGGCAACTGGCTCATATTTATGACGGTTGCCATGTCCCGGGGTCATGTGATCCCCTTTTGCGACCTCCTGAGAAGCAGAGTCAACGGGGAAGCCGGATTCACTGAAAGAACTACGTTACTAACAACTGCAGTGATTCACTTAACAGCCTTGGCAAGAAAGGTCACAAAACAGGGCAAAGCTAATTTAACGACTGGCTTGCTTTAGGAACAGAAATTTTGGGCTCAATTGCGGTCGTAGGTACAAGGACTACCTGTAAATGATTTTGAGGCCCATAGAAATAGAGACTTACTGGGTTAATATCAAGAAACGTGTCGTGATTCTCTTTATTTGGATGCATGCCGTCCACCGACTTGATGTACTTCTCCTCAGCATGGAAGAAATGTGGGAGCGATAAGAATATTGGTGCCCCTGTAACAACAACAACAACGACACAACAGGGTTAAAAAATGAACAAATAAGGAATGATCAGGCACCCACGTATTTCAAAATGCCTCCTGTGCACCCTATCAGATTCCATAATCACTTCTCAAATGCAGCATGCTGTACTCCAGGCTATCATGCTCTTTCCTCGATCTGTTAAAGATCAGATAACCATTACTATCAAAAATTCTGTTAATACTCCCTGGCAATTATGGAGCACTGTGCTGCCCCACTCCACACACACACACCTGCACGTACAGCAAGAGTCTACATTCAAAGCCCCCCAAACAGGACCTTGTTGCGCAGATCCGGATCCCAAGCTCAGCACAGCAAGAGTCACTGGGTAACCAAATCCAACGGGCACACACAAAGTCCAGGAAAGCAGTCCACGAGTCGAACGGGTCAGGATACCCGGCAGGAGCACACAAGACGCGGAAATGGCCGCATTGCTCCAGCAACACTGAAGTCCTCAGGGCGGGGTTAAGCAGGCGACGCCGGTGCAGCCCTTCATGAGAGGCGAAGTTGCCTCCTCGCAAATAGCCTAGCTGACCAGCATTGTGCCTGTCTCCTCTCTGCCGTACATGTCCTTGGATCGGGAGGTGGTGTGGACTCCACCTCCTTCTCATTACTAACGGGCGGCAGCTGCGCCTGGTTCTCCCTGGAGCCTCGTGGTGAACTCGCTGCAGCTGCAACTCGCCGCCCTCAGTCTCAGCCTGTCACTTATCTGATCCACCCAGCTGAGGCTGCTCCGGCAGGCTAGCACTTTCTGAGCCCCGATCCTGACCAACACTCGGCTCTGGGCTTTCCTCTGGAGACTCAAACTCACCCTAATCCTGGCGAGGGGCCCGGGGGTTAAATCCATGACAAGCACCTATTTTCAGTCATCCTGGCTAGAAGTACAAATAGTCCTTGACTGACGACCGATTTGCTTAGGAACTGCTTGAATTACGACAGATCTCCAGAAAGGTATTTGTGACCTGGATTCAAAATTCTGATGGCCCCACCGCCCTGTGGTCACATGATCACATTCCGGGTGCTCAGCAACCAGTCGGCATTTACGGCCATTTGCAGCATCCCGCGGTCACGTGACTCTCTTTTCTGTCAGAAACCAGCATTTTTCCAACCAAAAAAAAAAGCCCACGGCAGATAATGTGTTTGCTTAATGACCGTTGTGTCCACTTCACGACCATGGTGTTCACTTAACGAACGCTGCAAAAACTGTCACAAAATCGGGTCAGTCGTCTGGGTGCCTTGACTTACGACCCTCATGACATACGACGGAAATTCTGGGATCCGTTACGGGCGCAAGTCAAGAACTACCTGTTAAAAGAACTTATGAAGACTGGTACTTGACTCCCTCCGGTTTGTGACTCACTAACCTTGTTTGCAAACGGTGACGTTCAGGATTCCAGACCCCATACAGTGCCCAGCAGGGACACAAAATCCAGCGTTGTCTGGATTAACCGAGACATTGGCGAAGATTTTCAAGGGAGGTGTAAACCGGTAAGTTGGAATTCCCAAAACGGTTAACTCTTTCTCGAAGCTTAGATATATAGATCTGGAAAAGAACAAAATAACATAAAAAGTCTGCTTTGGTGAAGGCACGTAAATTTGCAGAGAAAAGCCAGGTTGACACGTCCTATGACGTTTTTGCTTGAGCGCAAGCGACGCCCTAAGCTTTAAATCATGTCTTACAAGGCACAAAGGCTGAGGAGTCCTTGATGCTTTCCGAGCTTGGTGGTTTTCTTGCAGACGTTGCATTACCAAACTAGGTAACATCATCAGTGCTAAAAGGGAGTGGAGTCTGCTCTTATTTTTATATGCTAGTGGCTTGCCCTGGCTGTCAGTGTTGGTGGGAATGTTCTTGATTTTACAGTAGCTTGTTTTTCTGCATTGGTAGTTCATTCACTGGGGTATTATTTGATTGTTGGTCTAGTGTTAATCTTGGTGTTAATCTCTGCTCATATGGGTGTTGATTGTCTTTTTTGAGTGGTATGTAGATGTTGTTTATCTGTGTGTGCCTGCTGATGGCCGATTTGTCTGAATGCCGGGCTTCTAGGAATTCTCTCACGCTTTTGGACTTGGCTTGGTCTAGGACGCCCCCAGTTTCCCAGCTGAAGCTATGGTTAAGTCTATCCATGTGTTGTCAAACTGAGTTTTCATCGTGTCTTCTGATTGCTAGTTGGTGTTCATGGATGCGCACTGCTAGTCTTCTGCCTGTTTGTAATGAAACGTCGACCAGAAAACCACCAAGCTGAGATAGCACCAAGGACACCACAATTTAACCCTCAGCAGCAAATATTCTCTTCTATTGGTACCACAACGGCTGTGTTCACTGGACACAACAGACTGAATTGAGAAAAATCTTTTACAGTACCACTAGGAATTCAAGCAAGGAGATCCAGGATGAGTCAGTATGGCAAAGCTATGATTCAATGTTGAATTTCAGGCAGCGCTTCCCACTGTTCTTACCTACAGAAATCTGTAGAAAAGATATAGATTGTGTCATCTTTGCTGATCAGTGGGTGGAAAGTCCCTCCATCTGTTCCATTGATCATATTACAGCTGGGTGTTGTCCACCAGTCTAGCTTGCTATCACAGAAGAGATCAGAAGGAATCAAGGATTAGTTTTAAAACATAAAGAGAAATCCTGCTGGGTCAAAAGATCAAAGACCTCTTTCATCCAGGATCTGATATGTCTGATCCTCTTTCAAAACAAGCCCAGACAACATCTTGTGAAGGTCTGTGATCTAATTACGGGCTTGAGTTTTTCAAGACAGGGAAAATAAACATTGTCAATCCCTAATACAAACCCACTCAGGATAAATTCTTTCCCAAACCACCTTCTTTCCTAATCATGATAATGCGTTTTCCTGAAACCCAACTTGCCAAAAAATAGAGGTGATGTTCCTTGAAGCATCCTCCTTTTTTATGTACTTACTCAGAGGCACTGAGGAAGAAATAATTCTTATCTTATTGAGTCTGAAGAAGGGAGGTTTAGCCCATGGATCCTGAACAGCAGCGTCTGAAACTTTTTTTATCCAAGCTATTAAGAATCTTTGGGAAGGAGAGGGAAAACCACTACATCTAATGGAGCATTTTGGAATAGGTTTGGTTAAGGGACTGGCCTAGAAACCAGGAGACTGTGAGTTCTAGTCCCACCTTAGGCATGAAAGCCAACTGGGTGACTTTGGGCCAGTCCCCAGGAAGCGGTAAGTTCTAGTCCCTCCTTAGGCATGAAAATCAGCTGGGTGACTTTGGGCCAGTCACCAGGAGACGGTGAGTTCTAGTTCTGCCTTAGGCATGAAAGCCATCTGGGTGACTTTGGGCTGATCATCAGGAGACTGTGAGTTC
Organism: Azemiops feae; assembly: GCA_023970755.1. Classification (NCBI taxonomy): domain Eukaryota; kingdom Metazoa; phylum Chordata; class Lepidosauria; order Squamata; family Viperidae; genus Azemiops; species Azemiops feae. The sequence goes on from JALGBA010002670.1 coordinate 572,669, forward strand.
CACTTTAGTCATGAAAGCTGGCTGGATGACTTGGGCCAATCACTAGGAGATGATGAATTCTAGTTTTGCCTCAGGCATGAAAGCCGACTGGGTGACTTTGGGCCAATCACTAGGAGACAGTAAGTTCTAGTTCCACTTTAGGCATGAAAGCCGGCTGGATGACTTTGGGCCGATCACCAGGAGATGGTGACTTCTAGTTTTACCTCAGGCAAGAAAGTTGGCTGAGTGCTTTGGGCCAATCACTAGGAGACGGTGAGTTCTAGTCCTGCCTTAGGCATGAAAAAATGGCTAGATAACTTTGGGCCGGTCACTCTCCTCAGCCCAACCTACCTCACAGGATTGTTGTTGTGGAGAAAATAGGAGCACTAGGGAAGTTTTCCACCTTGAATTATTTAGAAACAATAACGAAGGCGGGATAAAAAAACAAAAACCAAATGGATGAATTAAAATATAAGGCAAGAATTACAATGTGCACGGCCACAGAGATATAAGGAAAAAAAAGAAGAAGCAATCATTACTCTTTGCCATTCCATTCAATTACTCTTGTGAAGTCCAGGTAGCTATTTTCTCCAGATAACATGACATATTCACCATCATCGGTCCCGTTCATCTATATAGGGGGAAAAAGAAAAAGAAAAAAAACGCAAGAAAAGAGTTTTACTTTCAGGCAGCTTTTCCAAATGGGAATAAAGTGTACACATATTAGACACAAAGAATCGGGACCATTCACGTAGGTTGCAGCATTCACGATTTATTGAAGCCTATGTACAAAAATCTGGTCGACTAAATGGCCAGTGCTGAATTGGCGCAGGAGAAGAGTCAATGGAATTCAAAGGAGGGGGTGGTCTTGGGTGGTCACACAAGGACTCTAAACTGATGGCACATTTTGCTCCGCCCTCTAGCTCTACCTGCTCTTCTTCTACACCCTAAGTCAGGGATCCCCAACCTTGGCAACTTTAAGACCTGTGGACTTCAACTCCCAGAATTCCCCAGCCAGCATGGCTGGCTGGGGAATTCTGGGAGTTGAAGTCCATAGGTCTTAAAGTTGCCAAGGTTGGGGACCCCTGTCCGAAGTCTTTATTTGATGCCTCATCCTATTCCAAGGAGCAGCAAATATTAACATTCGGAGTCCTCCACAGATGGGGGCCAATGCAGAACCATTCTTCTTGCACTGGTGGGGTTTTTTCAGATTAATTTTGCTTTAAAAAGCAAAAAATTTGCAGGTTGTCCAATAAACAATCAACCTGAAGCACAATCTGTATTCTCACAGTGGTTCCAGACGATTCTAGCTCATCTAAAAGTGGGGAAGTCCAAGCAAATGGTTTATCGGTAAGCACTCTTGTGAGGCTGGAGGGAGTGGCAGGGACCCCCTCCCCCATATATTTTGCTTCCGGGTCCAATTCAAGGTTGGCTGGCTGTCGCCTTCAAAGCTCTACATCAGGGGTCCTCAATCTTGGCAACTTTAAGACTTGTGGACTTCAACTCCCAGAATTCCTCAGCCAGTCCACAAGTCTTAAAGTTGCCAAGGTTGAGGACCCCTGCTCTACATGGCTTGGAACCAAGTTATCTAAAGGACTGTCTTTTCCCGGTTATAGCTACCAGAGCGGGGAGGCAGGGAATGTTACAAGTCCCCTCTCTTAAGGAGGCCCAGCTAGCCGGACCAAGAAGAAGGGCCTTCTCGGTGGTGGCTCCCTCCTTCCTTGTGAAACATCTCTGAGGAGCTAAGATTGGTCCCCACGTTGGCACTCTTTCACAAGGGCCTGAGGACACGGTTCTGCCAATGAGCTGGGGACTCCAGAATAATTTAGAGCCCATCAAGTGGCTGGTCACAGAACTGGGCCTCAAGACTATTTTTCTCTCCAGTGGCTATTTAAAAAAAACAAAAAACACCTCTTAAAATTGTCATAAACTTCCTGGAAGTCTTTATTTTGCTTCATTACAATATATCCTGGGCCAAAAGGAGACTGGCAAACTGTCAATGGCCCTTTTTTCTGCCCTCTTAATGGCAAAAAAAAAATAAAACCTGTTGAGGAAAAAAAAGACGGCGGCAATCAGCTCTCAAAGGGCTGCTGTTGATTATTCTCATTTAAAAGAGACAGGGAGCAATAATGAGATGCTAATAAGCCGAATATCTAGGAGACATTGGAGTCAGAGGATATTGGGCCAGCACAGCATGTTTTAATCACTGCCCTGTTTAAAAAATAGCAGGGGTGACAATCCTCAAGCAATATGCATCTCTGAAGACTGCCTAGATAAGCATTTCCATACTCGCAGGGTGGCACAGGACTTCAATGGAAAGCTGAGGAAGGAAGAAATAATCTAAAGCTGTACTGCAGGGATTCCCAACCCTCCGGGCTGTGGCCCACTATTGGGCTTGTAGCCCATTCAGAACTGGGCCGTGCAAGCAGCGGGCAAGGGCGCAGTTCCATTTGCGTGAGTGGCGGGCGGCAAATGGAGCTGCGCACACTTGCGCACATGCCTACCAGTCACACAGAAGCATCCCCTCTCCCCTCTCCCCTCCCCCTGCCGGGTCGCCAAGCCGAAAAGGTTGGGGACCACTGCTGAACTGGATACAGTTAGTCAACAAGAGTAACTTAACCATGTTAAGAGAGGTTGAGCAATGGTGGCGCAGTGGTTAGAATGCAGTAATGCAGGCTATTTCTGCTGACTGCCGGCTGCCAGCAGTTCGATTCTCACCGGCTCAAGGTTGATTCAGCCTTTCCATCCTTCCGAGGTCGGTAAAATGAAAACCCAGATTGTTGGGGGTCAATACGCTGACTCTGTAAACCGCTTAGAGAGGGCTGTAAAGCACTGTGAAGTGGTATATAAGTCTAAGTAATATTGCTAGTGCTATGTTACTAATTACTAACCACTGCAGTGGTTCACTTAGCCACTGTGGCAAGAAAGTTCGTAAAATGGGGCAAACTCAATTAACAAATGCCTCACTTAGCCACAGAAATTTTGGGCTCAATTGTGGTCGTAAGTCAAGGGCTACCTGTGTAGATGACCCAGAAGGCAGGAAGAGGTGAGGGGAATTGAGGAGTTGAGTTCCACAGGGCCACACGTTTTCTTGCCTTAAATTCCCTTATTTTATCTTTTTTGAAAAGGAACATCTAAGACTAGACGTAGGAAAGGATATACTGGGAACGTGACTATGATCCTTGGCGCAAATCAACATTTTTTCAGCCTTGGTTTTTTTGGGGGGAGCAGCCGGTGAAGGAAAAGGTGCACCAACTAAAAGCGTGAGAAGGAGCCAATCTACTCTTGACGACAACCATGTTACCTGTTTAAAATAGCCGAAATCCGGATCGACGTTAGGGAAAAACTTGTGTACCATCTTGAGGAACTTATCCGTGTATCCCCATAAAATCTCATCAACCGTATGGATGGTGAACATCTCTTCCTGGTAAACCAGCAGCAACAGCTCTGCAGGAAAGCTGAAAGGCGTTCTACGAGCCATATTCATGGCCACCTGGCATCAAGGGGGGAAAAAAGATCTTTTATGATTAGGTTATTGTTATCTATAACAATAGGCATGTATTGGTCGCAGGTAGTCCTCGACTTACAACAGTTCATCTAGTAACCGCTCAAAGTTACAACGGCACTGAAAAAAGTGACTTGTGACTGTTTTTCACACTTAATAACCCTCGTGGCATCTTCATGCTCAAAATTCAGATGCTCACATTTATGACGATTGTGGTGTCCCGGGGGTCATGTGATCACCTTTTGCGACCGTCTGACGAGCAAAGTCAGCGGGGAAAACCAGAGTCACTTAACAACTGCGTAACTGACTTATTAATTGCAGAGATTCACTGAACGACTGTGGCAAAAAAGGTTGTTTCACAGGGCAAAACCCACTTAACAACAGAAATTTTGGGCTCAATTGTGGACGTAAATCGAGGCCCACCTGTATTTTTCTCCCCATTAGTGTTATCCCTGAGACAAAGAAGCTAACACTTAACAACCGTGTTGCTAACTTAACAACTGCAGTGATTCACTTAACAACCTGGGCAAGAAAGGTCGTAAAATGGGGCAAAGCTCAAACTTAACAACTCTCTGGCTTCACAAAAGAAAATCTGGGCTCAATAAGTTGAAGAGTACCTGCATTTATCAGGTACTCAAATAAAAACACAAAAAATATAATTGATGGGCAGAACTTAAGTTATAAGGGTTAAAAAGGACATTAGCCACAGCTTAAAAAGTTAGCAGTTGACGTCAAGGGAAGCTGGCTTTAGAATTGGAGCGAAGGTGTTCACATCACTGAGTGGATTTGTTTTCAAAGAATGCCCATTACAGAATTGAGGTTATAAGAACTCTCGCTCCTTAGAATAAACAGAGTTAGAAGGGACCTTGGAGGTCTTCTACTCCAACCCTGGACTCAAGCAGGAGACCATATACCATTTCAGACAAATGGCTGTCCAATCTCTTCTTAAAAACCTCCAGTTTTCTAAGGTCTAAGATTTTGGTTTGAATTAATATTGATGTAAATTATTGATTTGATTATGGTCTGGAATGGCAATATGGAAAATTGGAAAATTTAAAATTAAAGGAGTTGGATTGAGATTGGTGAAATATTACTGATATTTTCACTTATATTTGATAGAGTATAGGAAATAGAATATAGTTGAGAATTATTAAAATATAATAGTTATACTATTTGTCTATTTTAGAAATAATTATTGTTTTATTAGTTTAGGCTAAAAAAATGGTTTTAAAATACTTAAAGTCATGTTCATTTATAAAATATGTATGTGAAATAGAATAGAATAAGAGATAGAATTTAATTGAGAAGTATAAATAGAATAATTGGAATAATATGTATATGTTAGAAACAATTCATATTATAAGGGAAATTGGATACCCGAATTGTATACCATATGTTTATGTAAGGCCAAATTGGAATATGTTAATTGTAAGTTAGTTAAGCCTGAAAACAGGTTGAAATATTATTGATAGTTTTTGTTGTTGTTGTTGTTTTCCTGATTGATAAAATAGAGAGGGAACCTTTAAAGAAGTAATTTAAATTGTTCATGTATGATTATATTTCTTACTTTGTTTTATGGAGTGCCCTATCTCCACGATGAGTCTTAAGCACTTGGTTGTAAAACAAAAAAAAATCAATAAAACTTATTATAAAAAAATAAAAAAAAACCTCCCGTGCTGGAGCACCCAGAACTTCAGAAGGCAAATTGTTCCATTGATTAACTGTTCTCGTTGTTAGGAAATTTCTCCTTAGCTCCAGGTAGGCTCTCTCTTTCATGAGCTTCCACCCGTTACTTCTTGTTCCTGCCCTCTGGTGCTTTGAAGAATAATAAGTCCACCCCTTTTCCTCCTTTTTCTACATAGAAAAAGGCCGGTCTACAGCTTTGCAGAGCACAAATTACAAACCCGTTTTATTCCAATTTCAAATACACAGGGCAGAGCTTTGAATCAGTAAGCAAAATGCTCCCAAACAAGGATTTCATTTAGCCCAGAATCAAAGTCAACCCAATAGATCACATGAAGTCTTTTTTTTTTGGGGGGGGGGGGGTCGGGTCATTTTGCTACCCAGTCGCAAATCTCAAGACTTACCACCGCGGGCAAGTTCACTGTCCGGATCCGATCCACTTCTGGGTCACCCACAGACAGCTCTCGCTCAAAGTAGTAAGAGGTTGGCTGAAAAGAGGACACTTTGGAGCCATTCTCCAGAATGTGCACGTCCCGTCGCCATTTCCACTCCCTGACAAAAAAAAGCAAGGGGAAAAAATGCAGTTTTCTACCGCAAACTAAAGTCATATAAAATTCAACTCTTAAGGAAAGTTGAATGTTAAGGTCTTCTCTGCAAATTCTACCTCTATGCTCGCTTTAAATCGGTGTGTCTCAAACTTGGCCACTTGGAAGATGAGTGGACTTCAACTCCCAGAATTCCACAGCCAGCCTGGCTAATCACAAGGCAATGGTGAGTTTTAGTCCCGCCTTAGGCATGAAAGGCAGATGTGACTTTGGGCCAATCACCAGGAGACTGTGAGTTGTAGTCCTGCCTTAGGCATGAGAGGCAGCGGGTGACTTTGGGCCAATCACCGGGAGACTGCGAATTCTAGTCCCGCCTTAGGCATGAAACTGGATGGGTGACTTTGGGCCATTCCCTCTCTCTCGGCCCAACCTACCTCACAGGGTTGTTGTTGAGGGGAAAATAGGAGGAAGGAGTATTATGTATGACTGCTGCCCTAAGTTACTTGTAAAAGTAATAAAGGCAGGATAAAAATCTAATAAATCCATTAAATAAAAGGGGAATCTTGAAGTTGCTGTTTTTCAACAAAGGATACCCGGTTTTAAAAATCTCTGCTCAACTTTGCCGATAAAATACGATAGTAAAACATGAAATTATTGAGGCCTGGTATTCCAGTAAAGGAGCAATTAACAAGCATACTGATCCAGATCCAGCATGAAACCAGACCATTCGAAGTGTCAATCAACAAGAGAACCAATCAGCTGCTCAGAATTCAAATATAGCTCCAAACGAACAACCAGTCGCACGGCCAACTGACCCCACTGGCACACAGGACATTTATAAGCTAAGGAGAATAGGATAAGAAAATCCTACTGATGATGTTACTTTAACTACTTAGATAACCTTTATTGTCATTTTTTTCCTGTGGGCACAATGGCACACATTAAAAATGAAATTTAGTTGCTTCCTCTCAAAGTGTACACATACACAACAGACATTTAAAACATACTATATACAACGTACGTATAGACCTACACCCTTACATATAAGTAACATATAAATGTTATTCACTGTCCTTCTTGAGTACATAACGGAAGGAGGAAGCTTTAGAGTTTGGTAACTTCAGAAATTATACTGAAACAAGCTTGGAGAACAAACCACAGCCAAAATCTAAAAGCTGAGCTAGAAGTATTTTCTATTATGTCAACAACAGTAACAGGCCGAGACTCTTCCTCTGAACATGTCATTTTAAAAGAATGTAGCTTCCTAGCCCCAAGCTTTTCCAAAAGCAGGAATGACAAAGGCTGGGTTAAAATTTGGAAATTTGTGGAGGAAATTATCACAGTTAAGTGAGATTCCGGATGAGTTTATTCTCCCCATCCGTAACTTTTGCTAGAGGACAAAGAAAATATATTTTTTTTTTAAAAAAGGCCCAGCAAATACAGCAAAGTGTTCCTGCTTATTTATTCTGCATAGCTAACGAAGGAAGGGAAGGTTACTTGACAAAGAATGCAGTCATCTGAGCTCTCTGCCCAGCAAAGCAGCCCAAGCAAAAAAAAGCTACATAAAGCGCTATTTAAGCTTGCAAATACAAAGGGAAGTTCAGTTCCCTGCATTGCCTATTGAAATTCAGGCTCACTCTGTCTTGGCAAGCCGGAGCAAACCAGGATAAGCGAACAAGGTAGGGAAAGTCTACAAAAGAAGACTTTGCCGCTGCTTAAAAAGCTTTTCTAATTGCAACAGGTCATCTGTCCTTTTAACTGGCATGGCTGCCTTGGTGTCCTCTACCTGAAGAAAATTTGCACAGGCATCCATCCAGCAGACAAAGCTGCCTTAAATTAGATCGCTGATCCGGAGAACGAGGAACACTTAGGGATTTACTAAAGTCTCTAATAGAATTATTTGCTTTTTCCCCTCCAGGAGGTACCAGAGATGAACAGGAGCTGAAGCAATACTAAAGCTATGCCCTACTATGAGCAAAAGCATTCTACAGGTAGTCCTCGACTTACAACAGTTTGTTTAGTGACCATTCAAAGTTACAACAGCACTGAAAAAAGTGACTTATGACCATTTTCCACACTTTCAATCCTTGCGTCATCCTCGTGGACACATGATCAAATTTCAGATGTTTGGCAACTGACTCATATTTATGATGGCTGCAGTGTCCCGGGCTCATGTGATCACCTTTTGCGACCTTCTGACAAGCTGAGTCAATGGAGATTTACTTAACAACTGAGTTACTAACTTAACAGCTGCCGTGATTTAACAACTGTGGCAAGAAAGGTCGCAAAATGGTGCAAAACTCCCTTAACAAAGGTCTCACTTAGCCACAGAAATGTTGGGCTCAATTGTGGTGGTCAGTTGAGGGCTATCTGCATCTGTCTGCCAGTCAATGTACAAAATTGCACAAAACCTAACCCTTTCTTCACCATGGATAAACAGGCCACAATTGGTTGGGATAGGCAAAATCTAAGGCAGGGGTATCCAACCTTGCCCACTTTAAGGCTTGTAAGACTTCAACTCCCAGAATTCCACAGCCAGCCAGAAATTCCACAGCCAGCCAGAAATTCCACAGCCCTGGCTGGCTGAGGAATTCTGGGAGTTGAAGTTCACAAGTCTTAAAAATTGCCAAGGTTGGACATACCTGGTCTAAGGGACCAGCATCTGCAATTCCATTTTTTAAAAAATGATGCTTGATGCACTTTGTTATTTTTTAAAAGGCTCTGAAGATGTGTTTTGCTTACAGGCCTGGGGGCCCCAGAATGATAAGGAGCTCATCAAGCGGTTTGTTTGATTGTTGTCGATAGGGTAGTGGGTAGGAGTTTATTGAATTTTGTATTGGGGGGTTTATTCCTCTAAGCCAGAGGCCTCCAACCTTTTGGGCACCAGGGACCAATTCTGTGGGGAGAGGTTTTTCCGCGGACCGGAGGGGGCGTGGTTTCGTGTGCTGCCTGCATCCCATGGATGGGGCTTCGCTTGTTTGTGCGGACCGGTTTCTGGCATGCCACGGCCCAGTGCCGGTCCACGGACCGGGGGTTGGGGACCTCTGCTCTAAGCCACCCGGAGTCACCATGTGTTAGTTGGGCAGCCATATGAATTTTCTTAATCCAGGTAGTCCTCAACGTACAACAGTTCATTTAGTTCAAAGTTACAACAGCCCTGAAAAACGTGACTTATAATCGTTTTCACACTTATGACCGTTGCAGCATTCCCAGGGTCACATGATCAAAATTCAGACGCTTGGCAAACTGACTCGTACTTAGGACGGTTGCAGTGTCCCGGGGTCATGTGATCACCTTTTACCACCTTCTGACAAGCAAAACCAAAGGTGAAACTAGGTTCACTTCACAACCGTGCTACTATCTTAACCACTGCAGTGATTCACTTAACAACGGTGGCAAGCAAGGTCGTAAAACGGGGCAAAATTCACTTAACAAAGGTCTCGCTCAGCAACAGAAATTTTGGGTTCAATTGTGGCCGTAAGTCGAGGACTCTCTGTATTTCATCATTTTGCAGCTAAATTTCGGAAGCATGATATCAGGAAGCTTGGTCTGTGTGTATGAGGGGGGAGAAGGGTGCTGAAAGCACATCTAGGTTTGTAAACCATTGCTTACAAACCTAGATGATCAGCTTTGCAAAGCAAATTACGCCACAAACAAACCAGCCACACAATCAATGGACTCAGCTTGAGCACAACCAACATGTACACCCATATACACACCCTTGATTTGGATCTGGAAGTTACAACAGTTATTCATAAGGAATCGCCACATTAATTCACCTTGCATATTGCAACAGGCAAAGCATAAAGGCTGAAGCCAATGAGACAACAATCCCTGATTCCCAGGCCTGAGGAAACTGCTATATAAGCAAGGGAGAGATTGCACAAATATTCATGATTGGAATATTCTCAGCTATCAGGCTTGGGAATGTCTGCTTGGTAATGCAGAACGGGAAGGGGGTTGAATCTGTGGGCATGGAGCCTCAATGTTAAGAGGCTCTCCAGGATTTCAGACAGGAGACTTAAGAGGTACCAAGGGCTGAACATGGGACATCGTGCAGGTTTTGTTTACTACTGAGTATGTTCATTCGTTCCTCTCTGGCTCCCACTGAAATCACAAGCAGCTCTGAAAATATAGTGTGACCCTCTCCTCCATTTCTGGTTACTGAGAATAGCAATAGCACTCAGCACTTAGCCTTATATACCACTTCACGGTGTTTTACAGCGCTCTCTAAGCGGTTTACAGAGTCAGCATCTTGCCCCCAACAATCTGGGTCCTCATTTTACCCACCTGGGAAGGATGGAAGGCTGAGTCAACCTTGAGCCGGTCAGGATCGAACTCCTGGCAGTGAGCAATGAGTTAGCCTGCAGTACTGCACTCTAACCACTGCATCGCCACGGCTCTAGAATCTAGTCCAGAATATTAGACCCTAGAATCACAGGCTGGAAAGGACCTGAGAAGTCTTCTATCTAGTCCAGGGGTAGGCAACCTCGGCTCTTTTATGACTCATGGACTTCAACTCCCAGAATTCCTGAGTCAGCATAGCTGACTCAGGAATTCTGGGAGTTGAAGTCCATGAGTCATAAAAGAGCCGAAAGTTGCCTACCCCTGATTTCTAGTCCCTTCTCAAGGCAGGAGACTTTATACCATCCCAGTCAAATGGCTGTTCAGTCTATTTTAGAAAACCTCCAGTGATGAAGCACCCACAACTGTGGGAGGCAAGCCATTCCACTGATTAGTTGTTCTCACTGTCATAAAATTTCTCTTTACTTCTAGATTGGATCTCTCTTTAACAAGCTTCCACCCATTACTTCTTGTCCTCTGGTGCTTTGGAGAATAAGTCAATCCCCTCTTTTCTGTGACAGCCCCTCAAGTACAAGGGGACAGTTAGAATAAGAGAGTTGGAAGGGACCTTCTGGTCATCTAGTCCAACCCCCTGCCCAAGCAGATGGCAGTCCAGTTTCTTCTTGAAAGCTTCCAGTGATGAAGCTCCCACAACATCTGAAGGCAGGCTGTTCCACTGTTTGTTTGTTCTCACCGTCAGAAAATTTCTCATTTCTAGGTTGAATCTCTCCTTGATCAGTTTCCATCCATTGTTCCTTGTCTGGCCATCAGGTGCTTTGGAAAACAGGTTGACCCCCTCCTCTCTGTGGCAGCCCCTCAAATACTGGAACACTGCTATCGTGTCTTCCCTGGTCCTTCTCTTCGCTAAGACTAAAGATATCTAGCTCCCTCAACCGTTCATGACACAGTTGAGCCTCCAGACCCCTGAACATCTTTGTTGTTCTTCTCTGCACACTTTCTAGGGTCTCAGCATCTTTTTTGTATTGTGGTGACCAGAACTGGATACAGGATTTTAAGTGTGGCCTCACTAGTGTGGTACAAAGCGGTACTATCACTTCTCATGATCTTGATGCTATCCCTCAGTCGAGGGATATTCTCAACCATCTATTCTCTGCAACTTCACCAGCTACATTCATGAGGGCTAGAAGCCTGCCTTTTACAAATCCCATCTCTACAGTTTACTGCAAGTTGCAAGCTCTTTTCTTTGGGAAAGAGAAACTCACAACTGCCTCCAAATTTTCCATCCCTTCCTAGGAATTTTCCTTTGGAAATCTTCTCTACTAAACCCCCGGTTATAAGGTTGAAAATGAAGGAAATCACATTACCTGTAGCTGTAGGGGCCAACTTCCTTGACAATAGGGTTTTCCCCTTGAAGCACTTCTAAAGGATTAGTCAAGTTAAAAAAATAGAACTGCAGGAGAAGGGGTATTTGAGGATTCTCCCAGAATTCAAAAGTTTCCGAATTATTTCTTAAGATTGTTCCCTAAAGAAGAAAAGTCAAAAAGGAAAAAAAAAGCAATGAAATTCTAGCAAAAGCAGAAAATACAATTGTGCCTGAAGGCAGAATAACAGAGTTGGAAGGGAACTTCGAGGTCTTCTAGTCCAACCCCCTGCTCAAGCAGGAGACTCTACCATTCCAGATAAATGGTTGTCTGATCTCCTCTTGAAAACCTCCAAAGACGGGGCACCCACAACTTCTGGAGGCAAGTTGTTCCACTGATGAATTATTCTCACTGTCAGGAAGTTTCTCCTTAGTTCTAGGTTGCTTCTCTCCTTGAGCAGTTTCCATCCGTTGCTTCTTGTCCTGCCTTCTGGTGCTTTGGAGAATAGGTTGAACCCCTGTTCTATGTGGCAGCCCCTCAAATATTGGAACCCTGCTAACATTTTGATAATATCCATATTTCTAAGACTATAACGCAGCAGTGAGAAAAGAGATCTATGAAAATTACACATTGTGACTCTATGTACAAACCTCACTAGGGAATAAGCTTTTGTGGGGTCCTTGGTGTTCTCTTGAGCTTGGTTGTTTTTTTTGCAGACGTTTCATTACCAAAGTAGATAACATCATCAGTGCTAGTAAGGGAGTAGAGTTTGGTCATTTGATCATTTTATATAGTAATGGTTTCCCCTGCCGGTGTTGGAAGGAGTGGACTTGGTGATTCCTTGACTGGGCTGTTGTTTATACTGTTAGCTTACTTGTCTGAAAGCTGTAACAGCCCAATCAAGGAACTACCAAATTCACTCCCACCAACACTAATAGGCCAAGCCACTAGTATATAAAATGAGAGCAAACCCCACTCCCTATTGGCACTGATGACGTAACCTAGTTGAGTCATGAAACGTCTTCAAGAAAACAGCCAAGCTCAGAGAGCACCAAGGCCCCCACAATTCAACCCTAAGCTACAGATATTCTCTTCCATCAGAAATAAATTTTTCTTTTTCTTCTAGATACTTTTAATTTTCTGCATGTGACAGTCCCACTGCTCTCCATACAATGGAGCACTCAGAAACTAATTATAAGATAACTTTTATTGTCATTTTTATATTGTAGGCACAATGGCACACATCAAAAATGAAATTTAGTTGCCCGCTCTCAAAGTGAAGCACATACATGACACACACCTAAACATACTATGTACAATTATGACATGTGATTGGAATCATGAACTCAGCCAAACCACCATTGGTGGCTTCACTGTAGGCTAAGATATCAACAAAAACAGACATGGGGGAGAGGGGAAGAGGAACATACACAGACCTTCCCAATCTTGTGTCAGATCAGCTAGAGCAATGCAAGCAAGAGGGTGTAGTTTACAATCTCTGGGGAAAATCACGTTTCAGGTTTTGTGAACTATTTTGTACAGTTATATCTCTGGAAAGCTCTCTGCCGCTCTTTGCTTAAACTAAAAAATAATTATGACCTGATTTAATAAATGAAGTAATATCATGGATGAAGCAGACAATTAACTCTGGAACTGCATCTTTTTAAAAAATAAAATAAATAATCTTGTCACAAATTGCTAAGGTCTGTATGGGCAAGTCAGGCATGCTTGCGCCTGAAACTACAAATTCTAGCCTCGTTTGTACAATGCGTACCTGGATTTTCCATATCTTAAGTTAAACCATTAGATCTTTATCGCAACTGCTAATTAAATGTCACTTTGCTTGGGCCGATGCCAATCACAGCTCTTTCCTACTCTTGCCCTAAAAGTGCATCAGATGCATTTGCTTCCCTCACAAACAGCTGGTTCTGAGACCCTTCTCTTCGCCCGTGAAAATGTCACCTTGCTTCACGCGTGGGCTTTCTCGCTTCTGGAGAGGTGCATCAATTTAAAAAAAAAAGAAAAGCCTGCATTCACAAGTTCGGTTTTGCAAGGTGCCACCCTGAAGGGTGACCGAGAAAAGCAGGGTGCAAAGAGCGGTTAGGGCCCTGCAGGGAGTGGCTGCAACCAGGGGCTGGACACGCATTTGCAGGGATCGTGGGGAGCAGGGCGCAGAGCTCAGGGCCTGGATCAGGTGCCACGATCCGTGGAACGGGCGGGGAGTTTTCTCACGTGCGGGCACAGGATGGGTGTCAGGGGTTGGGGGCTGGAAGAGAAGTCTCAGTCCCCAAAGGAGACGGCCCCCGCCGGGGATCGCAGCCCGGAAGATGCGCGCCCCGCTCCTCACCTGCTTGATCTGGCCGTCCACCAGGTTCTCCATGATGTGGGCCGCCAGGAGGGCGATGCCGGCGATCAGGAAGGCCGGCGCCAGCATGCCCAGCGCGACAAGGCAGACCCGCTTCATCGTTGGCTGAGAAAGAGGCTCGCCGGAGCCCGGGGACTTGCAGAAGGCCGGGAGAAGAGAGCGAACGCCCGGCCAAAGATGCCCAGCCCGGGAGAGAACGCCGGGGGTGGTGACGGTGCCTCCTCCTCCTCCTCCTCCAAAGGGGCACCTCCCGGCTCCGAGGGGCGGAGGCAAGCCGGGAAACGGAGCTCAGCTTTGCCCGATGCTTACTTTCGCTTTCCAAAGCGGCCTTGGCGTCACCCGGCCTGCGCGCTTGCTCGGGAGGAGCTCAGCCTGGATCAGCTGGTGGGCAGGTCGCGCGTCCTCCTGGCCTCTCTCCTCGCTCCCGCTCTTCTCCGGCCCCACCCGCCGCCCCAGTTGGCATGCTTGCAGATTTCCCCCCCCCCTTCCTTCCTCCAGCTAAAAGGGAGGAAGGAAGGAAGCTGGGCTGGAGCGCCCTGGAAAGGCCAGCAGGCAGCGCTTCTGCACGGGCTGGTTGGGCTTTCGGCAGGTTTCGCCTGCAATTAAGGCAGGGCGAGGTTTTTGGCTTAGAGGAGGCTGGGGGGGGGAGCTGCTTGTGGGGGGCACGTGTCTGCTCACATAAGTGGGAATGTGTTTCTTTTGCAGGGAGGCTGCTTTGCTGAAGGTTATATCTCCCTTCCCTTCCTTCCTTCCTTCCTTCCTTCCCATATTCTTCCTGCCTTTCTCCTTCCTTCCTTCCTTCTTTCCCATATTCTTCCCTTTCTCCTTCCTGTTTCCTTCCTTCCTTTTCTTTCTTTTTCCTTCCTTCCTTCCTTCCTTCCCATATGCTTCCTGCCTTTCTCTTTCCTTTCTTGTCTTCCTTCCTTCCTTCCTTCCTTCCCATATTCTTCCTTCCTTTCCCTTTCTTGTCTTCCTTCCTTCCTTCCCATATTCTTCCTGACTCTCTCCTTCCTTCCTTCCTTCTTTCCCATATTCTTCCCTTTCCCCTTCCTGTCTCCTTCCTTTCTTTTCTTCCTGTTTTCTTTCTCTTTCTTTTTTCCTTCCTTCCTCCCTTCCCATATTCTTCCGCCTTCCTTCCTTCCTTCCTTCCTTCCTTCTCCCTTCCTTCCTTCCTTCCTTCCTTCCTTCCCATATTCTTCCTGCCTTTCTCCTTCCTTCCTTCTTTCCCATATTCTTCCCTTTCTCCTTCCTTCCTTCTTTCCCATATTCTTCCCTTTCTCCTTCCTGTTTTCTTCCTGCCTTTCTTTCCTTTCTTGTCTTCCTTCCTTCCTTCCTTTCCATATTCTTGCCTTTCTCCTTCCTTCCTTCCTTCCTTCCTTCCTTCCTTCCTCCCTCCCTCCCTCCCTCCCTCCCTCCTCCCTCCTCCCTCCCTCTCTCTCTCTCTCTCTCTCTCTCTCTCTCTCTCTCTCTCTCATTTATGCAACCAACTTTGGGCAGCTCCCAGAGTTATAACAAGACATAAAAACCATATTAAAATTATAACACTGAACACATTAAAATACTAAAAGCAACAATAGACCTAGCACCATGACAAACTTCTAATGTGCAATTATCCAATCTTATCCCAGTGCATGGGGCGAAAAGCCAGGTCTTCAGCAATATGATTCAGTTGTTTGTTGATTGAAGTAGCACAGTCCTTGAAGCTGGAGGGCGGAGACCCTGTCTTTAAAAATCAGCTGGTTGCAAAATGGTGAAAGAGAAAAGATAAA
This sequence comes from Azemiops feae, assembly GCA_023970755.1. Taxonomy (NCBI): domain Eukaryota; kingdom Metazoa; phylum Chordata; class Lepidosauria; order Squamata; family Viperidae; genus Azemiops; species Azemiops feae. Next base: position 588,181 of record JALGBA010002670.1, read on the forward strand.
CAATGCGAAAGAAAGGAGATGCTTAGTAAAAACTTTAAAATGTGACATAATGCTATTAAAGCCACACCTCCACTAGAACAATCCCAGGCTGTAAAGCGGGATCCAGACTTCTGAATTCTCAAAAATATGGCAAAATGATAAAACAGGAAAGAGTGAGGGTCTGACTCAAAACCACCTTTGCTTTCAGTTGTATGTTTGGTGCCTCAACAGATGCAGCGGGCAACCATGCCCTCCCACTGCGCCACCAGGTCTCAAACCTCCCTGCTTATGTGGGAATAACCCAAGTGCATGAAACAGACCGGAATATGGAGTTATCTCTGGTTTTAAAAAACCAGCCGTGGGGGAGGCTGAAATTGGCTTCTGAGAACAGGCAAAGATGTGAGATTGCTTAACACATTTATTTCCTCATCTTTTCCCTCTCCCAGCTGTTATCTCATGTATCCCTAAGAGAAAGGGAAGAACAGAATAAAGTTTTGAAGCAAAGCATTCTGGAGACGGTTAGAAAAAAAAAAGGAACTTTGGCTGGCATAGTTGCCTCCTGTTTTTCTTTGCACACAGAACATAATTTGCCCTTCACTACAAAGATGAAATAAGACTTTTTTCTTTTCTCTTGAAAATATTGAGAAACTTTGCTCACCACTTTTGATTCTGGGTCAAAATCAGTTCCTGATCCAGATTGCAAAAATAATTGAAAAGGAATTTGTCTCCTGATACTGCTCTGTCTCCGTTTCTAATTCATAATGACTATTGGTTGAAAAATGTTCAATTGTCCATATAAGTAAGGGATTTCTATCACCGCTGCCATTTTGACTTTTTTGACCTAGCTCCACAGATGCTTCCGTCGGAAAAACTTAATATTACACACGACTGGATAAAACCATGCACATTTGCAACCAAACCCACTTTAAGTATTTTAAACAGGAAAAGAGAATAACAGAATTTAGAATTAAACATCTCCATTGTCTGATAATGTACTACTCTTGCATAGAATATTCACTAAAAAAAGTCACGAAGAATTTTTTATTGAAATTCTCTGTTTCATTCCATACAGCATTAACCTTGTGAACTCTCAAGCTTCCTCCTTCCGTTATATATTCAAGATGGACAGTATTTAATATTTATTTGCTACGTATATGTAGGGGTGTGGGTCTATACATATGTTGTATATAGTATGTTTAGGTGTGTGTCATGTATGTGTTTCACTTTGAGAGCGGGCAACTAAATTTCATTTTTTGATGTGTGCCGTTGTGCCCACAGTAAAAAAAAAAATGACAGTAAAGGTTATCTTATTTTATCTTATCTAAACAGAACAAATCCAGAGATGGCATGGCTTTTGAACATTGGCAGGGTGTGGGAACTGCCTAGAGAATTATTGTGAGAAATTGGAAATATAATATTACACCAGATATTAAGGACAGGATCCAAGAAATGAGTAATTTGCATATTTCTGACAAGTCCATATACTAATCAAAAACTGATGCAATATGTTTTCCTTTGGCACAGATTTCACGATTCTTTACAACAGAGTTTTCAAACTTGACAACTTTAAGATGGACAGACTTCAGCTTTAAGATGGATGGACTTCAACTCCCAGAATTCTCCAGCCAGAAGGCTGATGGGGGAATTCTGGGAGTTGAAATCTGCCCATCTTAAAATTGTCGACTTTGGAAATCACTGCTTTACAACAACAGAAACTTTTATTTTTAAAAAAAGAACTGAAATATTTATATATTATTAAGCATTTGATATATGTGATATACTTAAAATGTTTATATTTTTATTTTTATTTATTTAATTTACATAGCTGCTCACTCACAAATCGCAACTGGATGGCATATAGCAATCAAATAATAACCTTTTCAGTTTGGTTTGTTATTTTATTAGATTTTTTTTTTAAAAAAAAACATTGCTTAAAGTTGTATTTTTTTTATTCGTTGGTGAGTTGGCATTCTTCTGGTGTTTAATCTAATTTTAATCCAATTTTAAAAAATTATTTTAACATTTTAATTTTAAAGTATTTAAGAAAGAATGAGATTGCTTTAGAATTTAGTGCTGAGCACAATTTCTGACTCCTTGCGGCAGTATTGCTAGAGCAGCTGAATGATAGTAGTTTATTTGAAATACATTAAGGGCCTTATTTGTAATTTATTGTCATCTTGCATATTTGTCTTGATTGTGTCTTCATTTAAAATACATGATGCCTCTCATGTATTGTAAATTTATTTATTTCCATTGGAATGGATCCAGACTTGGAGAACGCAGATTGGAAACCAGCAAAGTAAGTGAATTGTTGATGCTAATGAGAATAGCATTAATGTTCATCCTCTCCATAGCTAAGTCGGCAATACAGGTAATCCTCGATTTATGGCCAAAATTGAGCCCAAAATTTCTTCTTAGATGAGAAGCAAAACATCTTCAAGGAAAAACGAAGTCCAGTTGCCTTTTGAAAAAGCCTCTTTGGGACAACTATGACCCGGATGAGTGAGAATCTCCATAATCTCACAAAATGACATTTGTTCAGTGAATTTTGCCCCATTTTATGACCTTTCTTGACACAGTTATTAAGTGAATCACCTCAGTTCTTAAGTTAGTTACACAGCTAATATTGAATCCCACCACTGCTCCAATTACTGAGTTTTAAATCTTAATCTAAGGGTTAGATTAGCATGACTCGGCTGGGGAATTCTGGGAGTTGTGGTCCACAAGTCTTAAAGTTGCCAAGGTTGGACACCTCTGATCTAAGCCAGGAAGTCATTTAGGAAGTTTTGGACAAACTTGCAATATTTTAACATTATTTTCTGCCACTGGGGACTAATAATACCAAACTTTTCCAGTTTATTTTACTTTTGCCAGTGATCCCTAGTGTGGGCGATGGTGAACCCACGACACGTGTCAAAGGTGACACACCATGAGATTTGGGTAACATGCCAGCATTTACCAACACCCGACAAAATCTATTCCCAAAAGCACGCCCTGTTGTGAAATTTTTGGTGATTGCAGAGGCTGTGTGAGAACGGGGTGTCCTTTCACGTAGCCTCCAGATCCTGCAAAAAAAAAGTAAGAGAGGGTCATGTTCTCATGTGGTTCCTAAGCCTCTGAAAATTTGTTTACTTATTAGACTTTTATTCCATTTTTATTACTTTGTATAATAATAATAATAATGATAATAATAACAACAACAACAACAACTGGAGCACCACTTGAACACCATTGGCATTGACAAATTCGCCATTAGTCAATTGCAAAAGGCGGCCTTGCTAGGAACTGCTTCCATCCTGCGACGATATCTGTAATACCATCAAACATCCACATCTGCCTATCCCAGGTCCTTGGTAAGGACTCGATAGGTAGACAAAAATGCCAAATCCAGTCTGAACATCTGGCTGACTGTGCGATGATCAATAACAATAATAATAACAACAACAACAACAACAACAATAATGTTGGAAGGGACCTTGGAGGTCATCTAGTCCAACCCCCTGCTCAGGCAGGAAACCCTACCATTTCAGACAAATGGCTGTCCAGTCTCTTCTTAAAAACTTCCAGTGTTGGAGCATTCACAGCTTCTGGAGGCAGGTTGTTCCACTGGTTAATTGTTCTAACGGTCAGGAAGTTTCTCCTTAGTTCTAGGTTGCTTCTCTCCTTGATTAGTTTCCATCCGTTGCTTCTTGTCCTGCCTTCAGGCTTTGGAAAATAGCTTGACTCTCTCTTCTTTGGGGCAGCCCCTGAGATATTGGAACACGGCTATCCTGTCACCCCTTGTCCTTCTCTTCATTAAACTAGACATACCCAATTCCAGCAACCGTTCCTTATATGCTTTAGCCTCCAGTCCCCTGATCATCTTTGTTGCTCTTCTCTGCACTCTTTCTAGAGTCTCAACATCTTTTTTACATCGTGATGACCAAAACTGGATGCCGTATTCCAAGTGTGTAGCTCAAGGTGACAAACATAACTGATGCTCCCTCCTCCTCTTATTTTCCTCACAACAACAACCCTGTGAGGTACTTTGGGCTGAAAAAGAGCGATTGGCCAGTGAGTTTGTTTTACTCACATTGCATTTTTAAAATGCTTTGACGTTACCTCATATAATAAAGATAGTTCTCGACTTAACAACCATTCATTTAGTGACTGTTCTAAGTTACAACAGCATTGAAAAAGCGGCTTATGACCCTTTGTGACACTTATGACCGTTGGTAGCATCCCCAGGGTCACATGTTCAAAATTCTGACGCTTGGCAACTGGTGTGTACTTATGACCGCTGCAGTGTCCCGGGGTCACGTGATCGCCCTTTGCAAACTTCTGACCAGCAAAGTCAATGGGGAAGCCAGATTCACTTAACAACCATGTTTCTAACTTAACAACTGCAGTGATTCACTTACCAACTGCAGAAAAAAAGGGCATTAAACGAGGCAAAACTCATTTAACAAATATCTTGCTTAGCAATGGAAATTTTGGGCTCAGTTGTGGTCATAAGTTGAGGACTATCGGTAATACACATCTGAATGGACTGTATTTTTTTTTCCAAATAAATCCATGTGTACAAATTTTTTTCTCTTTTCTTTGGGGAAAGAGCAAAGTAGAGTTACACACTTCCCTGATTTTCAGCACCCTAAGCCTCAAAGGCTGGCCCAGCCTAGTGGCTTTTCTGCTGATGACACAAATGAGACAAAGTCACAACGTCTTAAAATAGGTTCTGTTTTCATTTTCATCAGGTCGACTCCCCTCTTGAACCCACAGCCTCAATTTTATCCACAGTGTATGAATGAAACAGTCTCAAGTCACCTTTAGATGTACCTGATTAAAAGCAGCATGTTCCCTTTTAAGTCAACATGCTAAGGAATGTAAGATCTGTAACTCTCTGTCAACCTTATTATTGGAAACCAAGCCAAGGGAGTGTGCGTGTGTGTGTGTGTGTGTGCATGACCAGAGTTGTGGTTAGGGAGTGTTGAAAATACAAGTATGTTCCCTCCCTTCTAGCCACTAACCAGTCTCTGCTACAATCATTTTTCTCCAATGCTGGCCCTCTCCATTAACATTGGCTGCCTGAGTTTCTTTCTCGGTGATCCTCATCTCCCTAACCTGCTTTTGAAACCTACTTCTCTGAAGGCTTCCAACAAGGGAGAGGAGATGAGCACAAACCTTCACTGCTCCATGGGGTTGAAGATGGGGCTTATCTGCACAGTTGTACTGAAATGGGGATTTTGGGCCTTTTGATGCAGCAGCCCTAAATAACAGATTAACAGAGCTGGAAGGGACCTTGGAGGTCTTCTAGTCCAACCCCCTGCACAAGTAGGAGATCCTATACCATTCTGGACAAATGGCTGTCCAGTCTCTTCTTAAAAACGTCTAGTGATGGAGCACCCACAGCTTCTGGAGGCAAAGCCGTTCCACTGATTAATTGTTCTCACTGTCAGGAAATTTCTCCTGAATTCTAGATTGGTTCTCTCCTTGATGAGTTTCCATCCGTTGCTTCTTGTCCTGCCTTCAGGTGCTTTGGAGAATAGGTTGACCCCCCTCTTCTCTGTGGCAGCCTCTGAGATATTGGGACACTGCTATCATATCACTCCTAGTCCTCCTTTTCATTAAACTAGACATACCCAATTCCTGCAACCATTCTTCATATGTTTTTACCTCCAGTCCCCTAATCATCCTCGTTGCTCTTCTCTGCACTCTTTCCAGAGTCCCAACATCTTTTTTATATCCTGGCGACTAAAACTGGATGTAGTATTCCAAGTATGGCCTTACCAGGGTATTATAAAGTGGTACCAACACTGGAATGGAATGGAATGGAATGGAATGGAATGGAATGGAATGGAATGGAATAGAATAGAATAGAATAGAATAGAATAGAATAGAATAGAATAGAATAGAATAGAAGCTGGAAGGGACCTTGGAAGTCTTCTAGTTCAGCCCCCTGCTCAAGCAGGAGGACCTATACCATCTCAGACAGATGATTGTCCAGTCTCTTTTTAAAAACTTACAGTGATGGAGTGCCCACGATTTCTGGGGGTAAGCTGTTTCACTGGTTGATTGTCCTCACTGTCAGGAAGTTTCTCCTTAATTCCAGGTTGCTTCTCTCCTTGATCAGTTTCCAACGATTGTTTCTCGTCCTTCCCTCTGCTGCTTTGGTGAATAACGCTGACCCCCTCTTCTTGGTGGCAGCCCCTTAGATACCGGGATACTGCTATCATGTCTCCCCTATTTCTTCTTTTCTTTAGACTGGCCAAACCCAAGTTCTGCAGCCGTTCTTCGTACCTTTTGGTCTCCAGGCCTTTGATCATCTTAGTTGCTCTTCACTGATTTTTTTCCAGACTCTTTTTTCCAGACTGATCTTTCTTCTCAGTGAGTATAGAGAACAATGGGGAGATTAAACTGAGCTTTTGCTTCCAACAGTTTCATTATATTTGTCCATTTCAGTCGTGTTCCCCTGAAACGTAAAACCCGGTTGTCCAGTTGCTAGTCAGTCTCCATTCTGCAGCTCTATACAGACAGTCCTCAACGTACGACCACAATTGAGCCCAAAATGTTTATTGCTAAGCAAGGCAGGTAAGTGAGTCTTGCCCTGTTCCACAACCTTTTTGGGCCACAGTTGTTAAGCGAAACTGCCGTTGTTAAGTGAATCATGCGGTCATTTTAGTGAATCTGGCTTCCCCCATTGACTTCGCTTGTGATCATGACCCCAGGACAGTGCAGTCGTCATAGATACATGTTAATTGTCGAGCGTCCAACTTTTGATCACGTGACCATGGGGCTCCTGCAACGGTCATAAGTGTGAAAAACGGTCATGAGTCAGTTTTCTCAGTGTCGTTGAATGGTCACTACACAAAAGGCTGCAACTAGCTAATTACTACCTAGTACTACCTCAGCTGCCAGCAAATTTGGAAAACTCAACAGTGGCCACAGGATTGGAAAAGGTCAGTTTACATTCCAATTCCAAAGAAAGGCAATGCCAAAGAATGTTCAAACTATCGCACCATTGCACTCATTTCACGTACTAGTAAAGTTATGCTTAAAATCCTACAAGCTAGACTCCAGCAGTATGTGGATCGAGAACTACCAGAAGTACAGGCAGGATTTCGAAGAAGCAGAGGAACTAGAGATCAAATTGCCAACATACGCTGGATCATGGAGAAAGCTAGGGAATTCCAGAAAAACATCTACTTCTGCTTCATTGACTATGCTAAAGCCTTTGATTGTGTGGATCACAACAAATAATGGCAAGTTCTTAAAGAGATGGGAGTACCAGACCATCTTATTTGTCTTTTGAGAAACCTATATGCGGGTCAAGAAGCAACAGTGAGAACTGGACATGGAACCACTGATTAGTTCAAAATTGGGAAAGGAGTCCGGCAAGGCTGTATTCTGTTGCCCTGCCTATTTAACTTATATGCAGAGCACATCATGAGAAAGGCAGGGCTAGATGAATCAAAAGTTGGAATTAAGATTGCCGGGAGAAATATCAACAACCTAAGATATGCAGATGATACCACTCTAATGGCAGAAAGTGAAGAGGAACTAAAGAGCCTCTTGATGCGGGTAAAGAAGGAGAGTGCAAAAGTTGGCTTGAAACTCAACATTAAGAAAACCAAAATCATGGCATCCGGCCCTCTCAATTCCTGGCAAATAGATGGGGAACAAATGGAGGTAGTGACAGCTTTTATCTTCCTGGGCTCCAAGATCACCACAGATGGAGACTGCAGCCAAGAAATTAAAAGACGCTTGCTCCTGGGGAGGAAAGCTATGGCAAATCTAGACAGCATACTAAAAAGCAGAGACATCACCCTACCAACAAAAGTACGTATAGTCAAGGCCATGGTTTTCCCTGTTGCAATGTATAGCTGTGAAAGTTGGACCATAAGAAAGGCTGAGCGCAAAAGAATTGAGGCCTTTGAACTATAGTGCTGGAGAAGACTCCTGCGAGTCCCCTGGACTGCAAGGCAATCAAACCGGTCAGTCCTAGAGGAGATCAACCCTGACTGCTCTTTAGAAGGCCAGATCCTGAAGTTGAAACTCAAGTACTTTGGCCACCTAATGAGGAGGAAGGACTCACTGGAGAAGAGCCTGATGCTGGGAAAGATTGAGGGCAATAGAAGAAGGGGACGACAGAGAATGAGGTGGCTGGATGGAGTCACTGAAGCAGTAGGTGTGAGCTTAAATGGACTCCAGAAGATGGGAGAGGACAGGAAGGCCTGGAGGAATGTTGTCCATGGGGTCGCGATGGGTCGGACACGACTTCGCAACTAACAACAACAAAGTACCTCAGCCCTTCAAGGTAGGCCAAACCAAGCCACTGACTCCAGCGGTTTCACTGTAACTATATTTTATTGATATAGGCTAAAACAACAGACTCTTGGAAGCCTAATTGGTCCTCCCATCCCTCCCACTTATAATTCAGAAAATAAGGGCAGGGCTGGTCTTGAGTTTCTTCCTAATGCTTTTTTTGGTTTCCTGGGCTTCAAGCATATTTTTGTACATGTCCTTTTGTAAACACCTCCGCATAGTTTCTCCACAGCCTCCCTTTTGTGGGTCTCTGCCGCCTCCCTTTTCTCTGGGGTTCTTTGTGCCCTGGTGTCTTGGGAGAGACCTACCTGTGGGGTGGAAGGAAGAGCAGACAAACCAACCTTAAAGATCACTAGGCAGAGTCTGAAGGCTTAGCAACCAATCAGCTTGCCTCTAATGAACAGCATGCTAAAGAAAAAGGGGGGAAAAATAGGGCAAGATCTTGTGACATAACAGAAGTAAGAAAGGGAGGACAATACAGGTGGTCCTTACAATCCCTTGTTTCGTGACTGTTCGAAGTTACAACTGACTGAGGACCGGTTCTCACATTTAAGACCACTGCAGCATTCCCCATGGTCACGTGATCAAAATTCAGGAACTTGGCCTGTAGTTATGAGGGCTGCATTATCCTAGGGTTCTGTGATCACCACGTGCAGCCTTCTCAGTCAGCTTCCAACAAGCGAAGTCAATGGTGGAAGCCAGATTCGTTTAACGACCGCCTGATTCACTCAACAACTGCAGTGATTCGTTAACAACTGTGGCAAAAGAGGTCATAAATTGAGGCGCTTAACAGCTGCCTTGCTTACCAGCAAAAATTTTGGGGCCCAGTTGTAGTGGTAACCAGTGGTGGGATTCAAACAGGTGAACAGCCGGTTCTCTGTGTGGATGCCACTTCCGGAAGTCCACTCTGGGCCTGGGCAACAAAAAATTAGCCCATCAAAAGGTGGTTTCTGAGCAGTCCCCTGCATCTTTATTTGGCCCAAACAGAAGACAGGTACTCCTCAACTTAGGACAATTGAGCCCAAAATTTCTGTTGCCAAGGGAGACATTTGTTAACACTTTCCTCAGTCTTGTCTTCCAGTGTATCTCCTAGTCTTTGAATTGGCAGAACTTTGAGCCAGCATGAGATTCACTTCCCCCATGGCTGATCCCTGCCCTGCTTTTACTGCATGTTTTCTGAGTGACTGCCAAATTGTGCTGATCTGATTAAGCATGTGATAAGCCTGTGACAAACTGAGCAGTAGGTTGCCCTCTTTGCTAAGGGGGTGAGAACATCCATTAGTCATCTCATTACAGCATGGAGGAATACAGAGATAGCCTTGAAGAAGATACGGAGAAGGTGTTATTAAAGGGCCAGCCCAGAAAGACAGGAAAGGGTTAGGAAGAAACTCAAGATTGGTCCATCTTGATTTTCCCTTGGGGATAAGTGGGAAGGAAAAACCGCAACTCCCATCAAGCTTTTAACATTTTGTTAATAGAGCCTACAGGTAGTCCTCAACTTGCAACCGTTCATTTAATGACGGTTCAAAATTAGAACGGCACTGAAAAAAGTGATTTATGGCCATTTTTCACACTTGCGGCCATTTCGGCCAGCATCCCCATGGTCACATGATCAAAATTTGGTTGCTTGGCAACGGGTAGGTATTTATGACGGTTGCAATGTCCCAGGGTCACGTGATCATCTGTTGTGACTTTCTGGCAAGCAAAGTCAACGGGATGGGGGGGAACCAAATTCACCTAACAACCATGTTACTAACTCAACAACTGCAGCAATTCACTTAAACAACCGTGGGAAGAAAGGTCATAAAGCAAGGCAAAGTTCCCTTAACAAATGTCTCACTTAGTCACAGAAATTTTGGGCTCAGTCGTGACTGTAAGTCGAGGACTACCTGTGTTCTGTTTGGGCCAAGTCAGAAGTTTTCAGCCGTTTTTTAAAAAAAGAAAATTAAAAATATATTCATTTTAAATAAATTGTGGAGGTCAGGGGCAAAGTTGAGTCGTGCAAGAGATTCCCTGACCTTTCCAGGCACCACTTTGTTGATCATCTTCCTTTTTTAAAAAAAATAAAGTTTCTGTTCTTTCATTTCCAGGTTCCTTTATTTTATTGTTGACATCGTCTGCCAAACTGGCTACTCCAGTCTATCCAATCAAGCAGGATAAAAGTATAGACAGCAAGAAAAGCCTGTTAATAGATAAAAAAAAAAAATCATCTCACGATGGATATAAAACAAGAACACTCCAACTCTGGATGCTGTAATTCCGCAGAAAGGGTACTGTGGTCTTTGTGCATCTCTGCCCTCATTTTAAAACATGTTGCAAGATTATGTAAAGGAATGTGTGGGCGATGCTGCTAATATCTCAGAAACCTGTGGTTGAATAGAGTTTCCAGTTCCTCAGCGTTTTGTGCAGCTCTTTGTCCTTCCTAATGATTGAAAAAGAATAAATTGCACAAGAAGGTTATAATGCAACGTGTAATCAGGTCCCTTACAGCACATGCATTTGTTATAAGGAAGCAGATTGGTAGATTCCGATTCTTAACAGATCAGGAAACAGATTTTCCCCACAATGTGAGCTAATGGAAGATTTTAAAATTTATTGTGCTCTGAATTGAATAGAAAAGAATAACAGAGTTGGAAGGGACCTTGTAGGTCATCTAGTCCAACCCCCTTGCCCAAGCAGGTGACCCTACACCATTTCTGACAGATGGCAGTCCAGTCTCTTCTTGAAAGCTTCCAGTGATGAAGCTCCCACAACTTCTGAAGTCAATCTGTTCCATTGGTTGATTGTTCTCACTGTTAGGAAATTTCTCCTTATTTCCAGGTTGAATTTCTCCTTGATGAGTTTCCATCCGTTATTCCTTGTCTGGCCTTCAGGTGCTTTGGAAAATAGGTTGACCCCCTCAAAATTGGAACACTGCTATCATGTCTCCCCTGGTCCTTCTCTTCACTAGACTAGCCATGCCCAGTTCCTGTAACCGTTCTTCATGTGTTTTAGCCTCCAGTCCCCTAATCATCTTTGTTGCTCTTTTTCTAGAGTCTCAACATCTTTTTTATAGTGTGGTGACCAAAACTGAATTGTGGTGTTCCATTAAAAACAGAATGTTCTGGGAATTATAATATCAGCAGCATAGCTGTATTTCTGAACCACACCAGTTTAGCTTTGCAAAAGGTGTTTTTTTTTAAATTCTTTATCTTGATAGCAATGTTAACATTATCTCTCCAAATGTCAGTTTTCTTCTCCTCTCCATATATGTGTATTAGTATTTGTGTATATGTGTTTGTAAGTACAGGTAAGCCTCGACTTACAACCACAGTTGAACCCAAAATTTCCATTGTGAGTGAGACAGTTGTTTTGAAGTGAGTTTTGCCCCTTTTTACGCCTTTTCTTGACACAGTTGTTAAGTGAATCACTGCAGTTGTTAAGTAAGTAACACAGCTGTTAAGTAACTCTGGCTTCCACATTGACTTTGCTTGTCAGAAGGCCGCAAAAGGTGATCACATGACCTTGGGACACGGCAACCATCATAAATACATACCAGTTGCCAAGTGTCCAAATTTTGATCATGTGCCCATGAGGATGCTGCAATGGTCATAAGTGTGAAAAATACTCATAAGTCACATTTTTCAGTGCTTTGAATGGTGTTGTAACTTTGAATGGTGACTAAACAAATGGTTGTAAATCAAGGACTACCTGTATATGTGTAAATGTGCTTGAATAATTTACACTTCCCTCAAATGTGCTTAGGATGGATAACTTATAATTTCATGAGTAATTTAATTTTATGAAATCTAATTTCATAATTACATTTCCAAAATAAAACTATCTTGTTGGAGTACAAATATCTTACCTTACTTTGAAGGATCAGTTGTTACAATTCTAACATTAGCCTGTTTATATGGGAAAATATTTTTTTTAATCCCCCCGAAGTACCAGTGTTTTTATTTCAATTTATTTTTATATATAATTTTAATTTTTACTAAGTAAAAGTAACAGGAAAAGTAAAAGTAAGAAAAAAGGGAAAGTAATAGAATACATGCATGTAATTATATATATATATAGCAGTATAATCTATAATCTGTGTAGTTAATTATATTTCTTTATTATTACTATTTATTAAGTATTTACTTATTATTCACTATTCCGTTATATATTCAAGATGGACAGTGTTTAATATTTATTTGTTATGTATATGTAGGGGTGTGGGTCTATACATATGTTGTATATAGTATGTTTAGGTGTGTGTCATGTATGTGTTCACTTTGAGAGCGGGCAACTAAATTTCATTTTTGATGTGTGCCGTTGTGCCCACAGTAAAAAATGACAATAAAGGTTATCTTATCTACTATTCTGGTTGCATAAGCTTTATGCTAAAGTAAGGAATGATGTGAAAATTCAAAAATGAGATTTAATACAGTCCAGTAATTTAATTTAATTTTTGAAGAAAAAAACAAATATTTCAATAAGTAAAAACATTCCGGCGGGTCCTCCCTTTTTTCTTATTCCAAACATTGGAGTTGAAAGATTGCTTTTAAAAATTCATTTGTACACATACCAAAGGGAGAGTTTATCAATATATTACAAAGCATTTTTCAGAGAGAGAGGGAGGGAGGGGGGGGAGAGGGGAAGGTTTGGGCTAAAAGTTAAGGCACCAGGTTAAAAACCAGGAGATGGTGAGTTCTAATCTCGCCTTAGGCGTGAAAGGCAGCTGGATGACTCTCTTTCAGCCTAACAATAGGGTTGTTCTGGAAAAGAGATGAGATAAGATAACCTTTATTGTCATTTTTTTTATTATTGTGGGCACAGCGGCACACATCAGAAAATGAAATTTAGTTGCCCGCTCTCAAAGTGAAACACATACATGACACACACCTAAACATACTATATGCAACATATGTATAGATCCACACCCCTACATATACGTAACAAATAAATATTAAATGCTGTCCATCTTGAATATATAACGGAAGGAACCCCCACAAAATAGGAGGAAGATGTAGTATTATGTATGTTTTCTGCCTCGAGTTATTTATAAAAATAATAAAGCAGGGATATAAACAAACAAATAAAGAGATAGGCAGGCAAACAAGAAGCTATTCTCTTTTATTTTTTAATTTTCCGAGCCAAATTGGCTTCTCTCTATAAGGTTAGCAAATTCTTCACCAATATGAAGAATACGCTAACCTCTTGAAACTCATACAGTATTTCAGTCCAATACCATGTTGGTGCACAAATTACCCGCTACTGTATATCCTAATTCCCTTAACTCTGTTTTCTGAGGCTGTGGGGACACTAACAAGAGTTTGCTCTTGCCTTTAATATTTGCTTTTCTCTCTCATGACAAACTACAAAAGTACATAGAGTTCAAGATGGGACTCTGATTCCCAGAGACTAGGGGCATAAGCAACGCTGGATACAAGAATGAAAGATGGAAGAACCAGCCGCTTTCTAATATTGAGAAGTCTCTGAATTTTTTCGCTGAATGCTGGTGGGAAATGCCATGGTAGTTGCAACAATAAATTGCCTCTGCGTAGGAAGACTGAGAAGTAGGGTGGGGTTTCCCCGCTGTAGTTCATAAAGTGCTCATAAACATTCCACGTTCAGTTGATTGCATTAAAACAATGTCTCCACAAAGCTAAAAAGCCCAAGTATTGTTTTGGATATTTTCTTTTTTCTTTCTTTCAGCAAAACAAAACACGTTGGCTCCCATTAATCAGTCCAAGAGGAAAGGACGCCGCTGTGGCCTACTAAGCAATTGCATCAAAGAATGTAAATGCTGATTGTTTGTACTTTCATATGAATGTATATGCACACAGTCCTTGAGTTACAACCATTTGTTAGAGGGACCTTTCAAAATTACAACAGCACTGGAAAAAGTGACTTATGACCAGTTTTCACACTTACGACCGTTGCAGCACCAACATGGACACATGATCAGAATTCGGACGCTGGGAAACTGACTCATATTTACGACGGTGGCAGTGTCCCGGGGTCACGTGATCCCCTTTGGCGACCTTCTGACAAGCAAAGTCAATGGGGAAGCCAGATTCACTTAACAACCGTGTTACTAACTTGAAAACTGCAGTGATTCACTTAACGACTATGGCAAGAAAAGTCGTAAAATGGGGCCAATCTCACTTAACAACTGCCTTGCTTAGCAATGTAAATTTGGGGCTCAATTGTGGACGTAAGTCGAGGACTATTTGTATTTTGCTTTTCTATGCAGGAGCATGTTTATAGGTGAATTGTTATTAAGGGTCCTTGGGGCCTTTTTGATTTTATTCTTACGCATCGTTTTCAATCCAAGTGCTTGACAGGATATGGCTGCTGCTAGTTCTTCAGTTGGAGCCACCTGTGAGCCCAGCAAATAAATAAAGTATCCAGGTTTGCAAAAGGATTGGGGGGAAGGGGGGGAGGTCTTGTCTTTGACTGCAAGGTTGACTACATTTCCCAGAATTCCCACTCAGCAAAGCAGCCACCATGGGTTAGTTCAGGAAACAGTTGTTCCAACATATCTAGGAAACATCAGTGTGGAGGAGGCTTCTCTAGCAAAAGCAAGTAGGCCCAAACTAGTGTGGCAGTTGCTCATCTCTATGGTCGCCACTGCTTTGCTGTTGTCTCCTAGCAACTGGAACAAACGGTTGACTCAAGCATCCTGTTGCTGGGAGACAAGCATCCTTAGCTCTACCCTGTCCTTTTTAGCAGAGGGAGCTGGATCCCTTTGGTCAGCTGTTGCAAGAGCTTGCCCTAATGCCAGTCAACATGTATCCTGCCCCTTGGTGAGCAAGTAACAGTAAGCCGATGAAGTGTGCAGGTGACAAGGAAGGGATGTCTATTTGGAACAAGCATCATGGTGAACAGTCACTCTAGAACTTATTTTAGGAACCGTATGACCTTGAAAGCCGACTCAATCCTAGTTAAAGCTGGCTTCAAAACAATGAGCTAAATTAAAATGCTTAAACATGGTTTATCTGAATAAACCACAATTGGCTGGCACTAAAGCCTCTGCTATAACCAAACTAACCTATTTTGACATCTAGATGCAGGACAAGATTAGAAACTGGGCTTGGCCTAGGATGCTCACAGTTTCCCAGTTGAAACTATGGTTAAGTCTGTCCATGTGTTGTGAAATTAAATTTTCATCATGTCTTTTGATTATTAGTTGGTGTCTGTCCATGTGTTGTGAAATTAAATTTTCATCATGTCTTTTGATTATTAGTTGATGTTCAGGAGTGTGCTGTACTAGACTTCTGCCTGTTTATCCTATACAGTGTCTATTACAGGGGTCCCCAACCTTGGCAACTTTAAGACCTGTGGACTTCAACTCCCAGAATTCCCCATCCAGCCATGCTGGTCTATCACACTCTTGCATTGGTTGTGTTGTAGTGGAGAGCAAACCCACTCTCTTTTAGTGCTGATGCTATTACCTAGGTGGGTTATGAAATGTCTGCAAGAAAATAACCAAGCTCAGAGAGCACCAAGGACCCCACAAGCTCAGAGAGTCTAATAAATTCAGTCAAGGACCATCCACCAGGTTATTGAAAAGCCTAAAGGAGCTTGTCAAGTTTCAAGAAAACTTACTTTAAGAAAAGTAGCTCTTTGCTGACATCTAGGGATTGTGTAGTCTTTGCAATCCAGAGATGATAGCCCTGATAACAGAGAATATTTGTAGTTCAGAGTTGAACTATATGGGAACTTTGGTGCTCTCTGAGCTTGCTGGCTTTCTTGCAGACATTTCATTACCAAACTAGGTAATGTCATCAGTGCTAGAAGGAAGTACGGTTTGCTCTCATTTTTATATATTAGTGGCTTGCCTGGTCAGCATTGGCGGGAGTGTTCTTGGTGCTTCCTCGATTAGACTATTGTTTACAGTTAGCTGATTTGTCTGCTTTACTAGTTCCCTGACTAGGGTATTGTTTACTTGATTCTTGGTGTAGTGTGAATCTTGGATGGTAGCCATATTCTGCACAATCAGGTTTGTTGAAGGTAGTGGTCAAGAAACAGGCAACAAGGAGGAGTACAACGCTGCCTTTTGCTAATGGGCCTCTAGGTAACGGTGTCTCCTGCCTTCACCATATTTAAACTAGGATTTATAGATCTGCGAAGGTCATCAATGTTTGTATTGGTTGCAAAGTTTCTTTTCCTCACTGTTGTAACTGTGAACGGTCATTAAAGAAGGCAGTTGCCAAAGAAAGACTACCTGTATGTCTTTTGGCAAAACACAAACAAACGTTGATGAACTGAATATTGTAAGGAAAGCTGGTAGATTCCCAGTTCATTTTAGAACTATTGTAGCCCAGAGACCTTTGCTTTAAATGCTGGTCATACCTCTTTCCATCCAGGTACAAAGAAAAATTGCCTTCTAAGTGTTTTCAAAAACAGGCTAGTAACAAAGAGAGATTCTCTGATTCTCTCAACGCTCAGCGATGGAAATTCCTGAAAAATGGCCTGGATGATTTCAGAAGTGGCTGCCCTCCACCTTCGGACAACGTAATAATTCAAGGTACAAAAGGGCCCATCCCGATAATCCTACAGTATAAGAAACTGGATGCTTCGCAGATGGTCCCTTACAAATCCAGAGATTTGCTGAGTAAGCGCAAAGTGCTTCACTCCAGACTTCCTACACCTCAGCAAGCCGAGGCAGACAACATTACTCAGACCAAGCGTACCCAGGCGAAGCAACACCCACTGGCACTTTATCCACATCTGGAAGAGAGTGTGCCTCCAGAGGTAAAATGAACTTGTTCGTTTATTTATTTGTTTTGTTTTCCCGCCTTTATTATTTTTACAAATAACTTAAGGTGGTGAACATATCCAGCGCACTTTCCTTCTCCTATTTTCCTCAAAACAACCAACCTCTCAGGTAGGATGGGTTGAGAGAGAGTGTCTGGCCCAAAGTCACTCAGCTGGCTTTCACGCCTGAGGCAGGATTAGAACTCGCAATTTCCTGATTTCTAGCCTGCTACCTTAACCACTAGAGCAAATGGTCTAAAAATGCAATAAAATGAATTTCTCCTTCATTATTAATCAATGATACAGTTAATAGTAGTAGTAGTAGTAGTAATAATAACAACAACAACAACAACAGAGTTGGAAGGGACCTTGGAAGTCATCTAATCCAACCCCCCGCTCAGGCAGGAAACCCTATACCATTTCAGACAAATGGCTGTCCAGTCTCTTCTTAAAAACTTCCAGTGTTGGAGCATTCACCGCTTCTGGAGGCAGGTTGTTCCACTGATTAATTATTCTCACAGTCAGGAAATTTCTCCTTAGTTCTAGGATGGTTCTCTCTTTGGTTAGTTTCCATCTGTTGCTTCTTGTCCTGCCTTCAGGTGCTTGTCCTCAATTTATGGCCACAATTGAGCCCATAATTTCGCGCATACGTCAAGGCAATACATAACCTGCCTCAAAGTTAAAACCATTATTTTTACAGCAGTTGTTAAGCGAATGGCGTGGTTGTTTTATGGGAAACCATTTTCCCCAATGGGTGCCTTTTGCTGGAAACTGGAAGTAAACACCAGAAATCAGCAAAAAAAATGTAAATCGCGGTCACGTGACTGCAAGACAGTGTAAATGGCCATAAATGTGAGCTAGTTGCCAAGTGCTCAAAACATGATCATGTGACTGCAGAGTGTGTGTGTCGATGGGGCAGTTGTAATTTTGAAAACAGGTCGTAAGTAGCTTTGGGTGAGGAACAGCTGTAACTTTGAACAGTTGTTAAGCAATCGGTCATAAGTTGAAGACTACCTATATACAGTATACCCTTTGGAAATTCAAGTTCCTTGACTTTTACAAGAGCACTGAAAAAAAAGTGACTGATCACTGTTTTTCCCACTTATGACCACTGCAGCATCCTTGTGGTCATGTGATCAAATTTCAGCTGCTTGGCAACTGACTCGCATTTATGATGGTTGCACTATCCCTGGATCACTTGATCACCGTTTGTAATCTTCCCAGCCAGCTTTCGGAAAGCAGAGTCAATGGAGGAAGCCAGACTCACTTAACAACTGCACTGATTCGTTTAACAACTACCGCAAAGAAGGTCGTAAAACGGGGCAAAAACCTACTATGCAACTGTCGTGCTTAATACAACAGTTCATCTAGTGACCATTCAAAGTTACAACGGCACTGAAAAAGTGACTTTATGACCATTTTTCACACTTACGACCGTTGCAGCATCCCCATCTGATCAAAATTCAGATGCTCGGCAACTGACTCGTATTTATGACGGTTGCAGTATCCCGGGGTCACGTGATCCCCTTTTGCAACCTTCTGACAAGCAAGGTCAATGGGGAAGCCAGATTCCCTTAACAGCCGTGTTACTAACTTAACTGCACTGATTCGCTTATTAACTGTGGCAAAAAAAAAAGGTTGCAAAATGGGGACAAGCTCACTGAACAACTGTCTTGCTTAGTAATGGAACTTTTGAGCTCAATTGTGTTGGTAAGTCAAGGAAACAGAAGTCCCTAAACTTCTGAACAAGCTAAAACATGTGAAGAACGGTTGCAGGAATTGGGTATGTCTAGTCTAGTGAAAAGAAGGACTGGGGGAGACATGATGGCAGTCTTCCAATATTTCAGAGGCTTCCAAAAAGAAGAAGGGGTTAAGACAAGAAACAATAGATGGAAACTAATCAAGAAGAGAAGCAACCTAGAACTACGGAGAAACTTCCTAACAGTGACAACAAATAACTAGTGGAACGGCTTGTCTCCGGAAGTTGTGGATGCTCCATCACTGGAGGCTTTTAAGAAGAGACTGGACAACCACTTGTCTGGAAACGGTATAGTGTCTCCTACTTGAGCACGGGGTTGGACTAGAAGACCTCCAAGGTCCTTTCCAACTTTATTATTCTGTCGTTCTCCTAAGCTCTTTATTTTCATATGTCTTTAATAATTCAGTGTCTTTCTCACAATGGAACCTGCAGCAAAAACCTTGGGCTCTTTGCAATGGCCCTCTGATTTTGCTTATTTGCACCCTGCTCTGCTTTTTCCAACCCCCCCCCACCTAAAATTTGAGATTGTTCAGACAGGAAAAACAGTGTCACATCTTGCTGTACCCTCACAGCTTTTTGATGATGTTATGAAGCTCCTGGACCCTGGGATGCAGCTGACTCGAACATCCCCGGATTATAGTAAAGAGGATGCAACTATCCCTTCACCTACTCAATATCATGTGAAGTATGATGTGCCCCCAAAGAGAAGCTACAGCTCCACCCTTCCGTGAGTAGTGAGATAAGCAAAATGCAAATTTAACAAACAGAAGTGAAATAAATAAATAAATTAGGCGATCCAGTTCCCATGCTGTAGCCAAATGATGGGCAGCGTTTAGGGCTTTTGCTCTGGGCTGAGGTGAGAACAAACATGGGGGTGAATTCTTGTGGGAACGAACCTCTGGATTATACCCTTCCAAAGCGTGCCTCAGATCTTCATATTTGATTACATTAATGCAGTATTTAACAAATAAAAATGAAATAAAGGAAGAAAAAGGTAGGTGAGCCAATTCCCCATGCTGTAGCCAAACGATGGGCAGTGCTTGGGCCTTGCTATGGGTTGAAGTGTGAAGGAAAATGGTCGTGGACTCTTGTGGCACAAACTTCTGGACTATATCCTTCCAAAGTGTGCCTCAGATCTTCCTATTTGATTACATTAATTAATTAATTAATTAATTAATTAATACAATTTATCGGCTGCCCATCTTACCATAGGGCAGGGGTAGGCAACCTTGGCTCTTTTGTGACTTGTGGACTTCAATACCCAGAATTCCTGAACCAGCCATGCTGACTCAGGAATTCTGGGAGTTGAAGTCCACGAGTCATAAAAGAGCCAAGGTTCCCTAGCCCTGCCATAAGGTAACTCTGGGCAGCTTACAGTTACATATACAGTTAAAACATAAAAAGTTAAAATCAGGCATTAAAACCAAGGACACGGGGAGGGTGGGGATGGAGTGGTGGGGGGGAGGTGGAATCTGTTTTTACTCAATCAATCACCTCTATTGCACTGTTCCCACACTGGAGGCCCAAGTCGACTGATCTTTAGGCCCTTACAAAAAGATATGATCAGAATGAACGCTCTTGTAACTTTGAAGAGTCACTAAGCCAATGGATGTAAGTCAAAGACTACCAGTACTCTAAGCCAAGGCTTTTCAACCTTTTTACCGATTGTACCACTTTTAGGATATGGCAATATTCGAGTACCACTTAGCAAGGTGTCAAAAACTTGGTGACAAAAAAAAACCCTGTTCAAAGTTGCAATTGCACTGAAATGACTTATGACCATTTTTCACACTTATGACCATTGCAGCAACAGGGTCATGTGATTTATATTTGGATGCTTGGCAACTGATTCACATTTATGATGGTCACAGTGTCCCAGGGTCATGTGATCCCCTTCTGCAACCTTTTGACAAGCAAAGTCAATGGCAGAGCTGCTGGTGGCCAAGTGCTAAGGCGGGACTTCCTTCCCTGCCTCCCTTCCCTGCCTCCCTTTTTCTCATTCCCATCTCCTTCTGAAGGAAGAATTTGAAACCCCCCCCCCATATTTTTCCTCTTCCATATATTGATCAAACAAGGAAAGGCCTCCAGAGACAGAAAAGACAAGCTGCTGAGTGAACTAGCTTAAAAAGGCACTTCCCCTTTGAGAATTAGCTACTGGCTAGAAAGGAAAGTAAGGAGCCCAGCCCGCACTTAAGGAAGAAAAAAAATGTAAGTACTGGCTGCCGGCTAAGGCAGCCTCCCCAAATGGCTCCATTCATAAGTAAAATCTGCAGCTCCAGAGGACTCTCTCACTGTAAGTCTTTGCCTGTGCTGGCTCTTTCCCTTCCCCACTACACTTGGCTAGGCAGGGCTGCGTACCACCTGCCACTCATTAATGTACCACAAGTGGCACGCGTACCACAGGTTGAAAAGCCCTGCTCTAAGCAATTATTTTTCTTTTTTGGTTTTATTTTTGTCTCATTCATTTAATGACGGACTCTACCCTTTTTGTATCTGCAGCTGGGTGCACAAAAAAAAGAACCCCTACACCTGGTTTAGTAAGAAAGAAGTGGCGGAGAGACAACAGGCAGCCAAAATAGATTACGTTCCCCCCCTGGATGAAAACGTCAAGCGGGTAACAAAGGAATTTTGTGAATGGGCTAATGCAATGGTAAGTAAAAATATCTGTGGAATGAAAACCGCTGCCACAACTGAGCAGGCGATGTAAACGCAGCAAACGAACACACATCCCTCGTTTGATACCTTTATTTAGGTGGTCCTTGACTTACAACCGTTCATTTAATCACATGAATACGGGCAAACTCTGGGAGACAGTGGAGGATGGGCAGGGGGGAAGAGAGGGGCTGGTGTGTTATGGTTCATGCGACCCGAAGAGTTGGACACAACTTAGCGACTGAACAACAACAGCAATGCAGAGTGATAACAAGCAAATTTTTCTAACGGAAGAAGGGTGGTGTTGAATCAAAACACAAAATAACAGCAGGTCTCTACTAAAGACAATACGAAAGCATCTGGATGAATCTTCAAACTTGGCCCTTGGCACGCTGGCTGAGGAATTCTGGGAGTTGAAGTCCACAAGTCATAAAAGGGCCAAGTTTGAAGACCCCTGTTCTACCCAATACACTTGTATTGGGCCCAAACTTTCTGTTGCTAAGTGAGACATTTGTTAAATGACTTTTGTCCCATTTTGCAACCTTTCTTGCCACGGTTCTTAAGTGAATCACTGCAGTTGTTAAGTCAGTAACACGGTTGTTAAGTGAATCTGGCTTCCCCATTGATGTTGTTTGTCAGAAGGTCGCCAAAGGGGATCACATCACCCCCGGGACGCTGCAACCGTCGTAAATATGAGTCAGTTCCCAAGCGCCCAAATTTTGTTCGCGTGACCGTGGAGGATGCTGAAACGGTTGTTAAGTGTGACAAACAGTCACAAGTCACTTTTTTCAGTGCCGTTGTAACTTCAAACAGTCACTAAACGAACTGATGTACGTCGAGGACTACCTGTAACTATTATTCTTCTCTGTCATTAACACAATGAAACATTAGAAAATATTTGACTTTTGAACCACTTCCCCAGGTCAGAGGATCACTGGTTTTCTCAGCCCGCCTGCTGCATGTCACGCTTTATCTCGGTTCCCTTTTGGTTACCCATTAAGCAGAAGTAGCCTTGGAAACCAATTTGGAAATCAGAAAGGCAGAAATATAAACCGAAGGAGAATGTTGACATGATTTTAAAACTTTTGCAATGGGGTAAAAAAATAAAAAGAGGAAATAGGAAAGGATTTTCTAAAGAGGCTTGATGATTCAGCATGGATTGAAAGTCTGATTAGGGTATTCTGCATGAGTCATGATAGACTCTTGTGAAAGCCACAGTACAGAAAAAAGAAGGGTGCCCTCAGCAATTATTGACCCATATATAAAAGGAAGTTTGCCTTATTAATTATTAATTATTAATTATTAATTATTAATTATTAAGTATTAATTATTAATTAAATTATTAATTATTAATTATTAATTATTAATTATTAATTATTAATTATTAATTAAATTATTAATTATTAATTATTAATTATTAATTATTAATTATTAATTATTAATTATTAATTATTAATTATTAATTAATGGTAGAGCACAGTGTTTAAAGCAGGGGCCTCCAACCTTGGCAACTTGACGACTTGTGGACTTCAACTCCCAGAATTCCTCAGCCAGCTGGCTGAGGAATTCTGGGAGTTGAAGTCCACAAGTCGTCAAGTTGCCAAGGTCGGAGGCCCCTGCTTTAAAGGACTTTTAAAGAAGAGCACACAACTTTGATTTAAGCTAGGCCTTCAGTGCAGGCGTGGCAGTAATCCGACCATTGGACAGTGTTCAAAGACAAAGAAAACTGAAGTACAGTATGGACTAAGAACGATACAGACGATCCTCGACTTACGACGATTCATTTAGTGGCCGTTCAAAGTTACAACGGCACTGAAAAAAAAGTGACTTATGACTGTTTTTCACACTCACGACCAAAAAGTGTTTGCAATATTACCTGAACGTGTATGCTTGGTTTACTCTCCCAGGGAGGCGAAAAGTACAATATTGACGAAGACACTATCATGAAGCTCTTTGATACGAGGTACGAAACTGATATCAAGACAGCCCTGCCTCTTAAAATAGTGGAGCTGTATCAAATACCAGCAGAGCTGAGACAGTACCTGGGGAGGCATCGGAAGAGGAGACCCACAAAGGTAAGGAGAGCAAAATGACGGTAGCGGTAACAGACACTGAGATAGTTATTGAGGGATTCGATAATGTGCGTGTCACCTAAAAAAATAATAATAAGTGGGCCAGGTTTGTCAGCCTCGGTAATTTTCCAGAGGGGTGGACTTCAACTCCCAGAATTCCCCAGCCAGCATGTGTGGACTCCAACTCCCAGAATTCCCCAGAATTCAGCAAGGACAGTAACTACCTCCCAAAATCAGTGGCACGACTTGCCTCCAGAAGTTGCGGGTGCTCCATCACTGGAGGTTTTTACGAAGAGATTGGACAGCCATTTGTCTGACATGGTAGAGGGTTTCCTGCTTGCACAGGGGGTTGGACTAGAAGACCTCCAAGGTCCCTTCCAACTCTGTTATTCTGTGCAACCCAAAGAGTTCCAAGAACTAAAAAGACCATCGGTCTGGAGACATCCTCGATCATTGCTTGGTATTATAATTGCAGAAAATGCACCAATGATCAGGACGTTGGAAAAACAAGTCTGACTTCTCTTGTCTTTAGCTAACCCCTTCTGAGCCCAAATGGGAAAAGATTAAATATGGAGCCTGGTACCTTCCTCCGAAGACATGGAAAAAGAAACGAGCAACTGAGAAGGAAGAAATTCCTGAATGTCTACAAATCTTCTTGAATGCCAGGAAGAAGATTGTCCAAAAGGTAACTTCGCAGCATTCCATATTGTATTCTTTGCTGGCTCCCCTCAGTGTTGAATCTCCTCAGTACTTCTGGTGTGTGTTTTAGGCCTGTTTTAAACTTATTGCTTTTTAATTCTTTATTAATACTGCACTGATGATGTTATTTAGTTTGGTAATGAAACATCTTCAAGAAAACCATCAAGCTGAGAGAGAGTGCCAAGTACTTCATGGTCATAGTAGTCGTCTTCTTCTTCTTCTTCTTCTTCTTCTTCTTCTTCTTCTTCTTCTTCTTCTTCTTCTTCTTCTTCTTCTTCTTCTTCTTCTTCTTCTTCTTCTTTCTTCTTCTTCTTCTTCTTCTTCTTCTTTTCTTCTTCTTCTTCTTCTTCTTCTTCTTCTTCTTCTTCTTCTTCTTCTTCTTCTTCTTCTTCTTCTTCTTCTTCCTTCTTCCTTCTTCCTTCTTCCTTCTTCCTTCTTCCTTCTTCCTCTTCCTCTTCCTCTTCCTCTTCCTCTTCCTCTTCCTCTCCTCTTCCTATTCCTCCTCCTACCTACCTCCTCCTCCTCCTCCTCCTCCTCCTCCCTACAAACCCACTCCCTTCTAGACAGATGATGTTACTTAATTGGCTCATGAAATGTCTGCAAGTAAACCACCAAGCTCAGAGAGCAGCAAGGACCCCTACCTTATTTGTTTTCCAGTTCTGGCTTGGATTTGCCCTTCAAATTCTTTGGGAATATTGGAGGAAAGTACACACCATTTCTTTGGATAGTAATCTTCTTTCCTGTTCCCCAATTTTATGTACCACCTGGGATATTATAGACCAGTCTAAGATAATGGAAAGACTGCCATTTTTGACTTTGCAGGGAACTTAAAAAAATAAAAAGCCAACACAATTCTAGGCTGCATTAACGGAGGGATAGAATCAAGATCACTTGAAGTGTTAGTACCACTTTATAATGTCTTGGTAAGGCCACACTTGGAATACTGCATCCAGTTTTGGTCACCACGATGTAAAAAAGATGTTGAGACTCTAGAAAGAGTGCAGAGAAGAGCAACAAAGATGATTAGGGGACTGGAGGCTAAAACATACGAAGAACGGCTGCGGGACTTGGCTAGTCTAAAGAAAAGAAGAAATAGGGGAGACAGGATAGCACTGTTCCAGTATCTGAGGGGCTGCCACAAGGCAGAGGGGGTCAGGTTGTTCACCAGAGCACCAGAGGGAAGGACGAGAAACAATGGTTGGAAACTGATCAAGGAGAGAAGTAACCTGGAATTAAGGAGAAACTTCCTGACAGTGAGGACAATCAACCAGTGGAACAGCTTACCCCCAGAAATCGTGGGCGTTCCATCACTGGAGATTTTTAAGAAGAGACTAGACATTCACCTGTCAGAGATAGTGTAGGTTCTCCTGCTTGAGCAGGGGGCTGGACTAGAAGACCTCCAAGGTCCCTTCCAGCTCTATTCTATTCTATTCTATTCTATTCTATTCTATTCTATTCTATTCTATTCTATTCTATTCTATTCTATTCTATTCTATTCTATTCTATTCTATTAACTCAAGTAGTTTCTTGACATGGGAAATGAACAAAATCTCTTGCAGGCTGAGGCAGACTTAGAATCGTCACTGCATGGAACGTATGCCTTTGAACAATTCCTTGAAACGAAAGGCTACAGGAAACCTCAGGTGAGTGAACTCCTTGGATCTGATCCCATATTGGACCTGGGCTCCCCACAGACCAATGGAGGCAGTGGCATTCTCTCTACCTTAGAGTGGTTAAATTGGTAGCTGCCAGGATCCCAAACCTAGTGTGACTTGTCTGCTCGCCTGCCTACTGTTGGGTGGCCTCTAGCCATTTGAAAATACAGGCAATCCTTGGCTTACGACTGACTCATTGATGTTGCAATACCAGGTGATGCACGAACTAAAGAGAAACAGGTAAAAAAAAATAACGAAATATCGTGATTTACAAATTGAAGTTGAGCGATTGTGGAGGGAGAAATCAATCGTTGTAGCAATAGTAATAGGAGCCCGTGGAGCAATACCCAAAGAGTTGCCTAGATACATGGAAATCCTGAACTTATTAGACCTGAATATTCTGACTTTGCAAAAAAAAAAACCCACTCTACTCGGAACTGTTTATATACTTAGATGTTACCTTAACAGCTCTTAGGTCCTTGTTTAAGACCTGAACTATTAAGTTTTTACCGGTCCCAGACTTTAAATCGAATTGAAGATTAAATGATAACAATAATAATAGTCACAGAAAATGAAGAGGCTGAATTGCTCTGGGACTTTAGGATTCAAACAGACAGGCACCTGCCACATGACACCCCGGACTTAACAATTGTCAATAAGAAAGACAAAAAAGTCTGGATAGTGGACGTGGCAGTGCCTGGAGACAGCAGAATAGACGAGAAAGAACTGGAGAAGATAACAAAATACAAAGACCTACAAATAGAAATAGAAAGACTGTGGCAAAAGCAAGCAAGGGTAGTACCAATAGTAATAGGCGCCTTAGGTGCAATCCCAAAACAACTGGAGCACCACTTGAACATCATCAGCATTGACAAATTCACCAGTCAATTGCAAAAGATGGATTCACTTGGAACAGCTTCCACCTTGCAACGATATCGGTAACACTTATCAAAGATCCACATCTGTCTATTCCAGGTCCTTAGAAAGGTTATTTAGACAAAAATGCCAAATCCAGCCTGAACATCTGGCTGATTCTGCAACGGACTATATTATTATTATTATTATTATTATTATTATTATTATTATTATTATTATTATTATTATTATTATTATTATTATTATTATTATTATTATTATCATTATTATTATTATTATTATTATTATTATTATTATTATTATTATTATTATTGTTGTTGTTGTTGTTGTTGTTGTTGTTGTCATAAAGTACATAGGCTTTTAAGAGTCTGAACATGTATGGATCTAAGAAAGGAATCTGTTGGCAAGAATTGTTATCGGGCTGATTCCTGAAGCATTAAGTAAATGTTTGCAAAGTTCCTTTAGAAAAAAGCAGAGAATAAAGGGTAGAGTGATAAGAAGGAATAACCTTTTACCTAGCAGCTCTTGTCTTCTTAGAACTCACACCCCCACACACACAAACACACTACTCCAAAGAAAACAGGCATCCAGACCACATATATTACACCCACAAATAGCTTAAAGGTCACTTTGCAGATTAGTTATCATACGCACATATTTTCTGTCAATAGATTAAGGAAGAGTAGGGCCTATCTCTCCTAGGAATGCCATTCTGGCTATAGTGCTATCTCAGCTATTATACAGTATTAGAGCACAGTCTAGACCAGTGTTTCTCAATCTTGGCAGCTTGAAGAGGTGTAGAATTCAAGTCCCAGAAATCCCTACCCAGCGTAGCATAGCTGGCTGGGGAATTCTGGGACTTGAAGTCCACACATCTGCCTGCCTGCCTGCCTGCCTGCCTGCCTGCCTGCCTGCCTGCCTGCCTGCCTGCCTGCCTGCCTGCCTGCCTGCCTGCCTATCTATCTATCTATCCATCTCTCTATCTATCTAATCTTATCTAATGCTATCTATCTATCTATCTATCTATCTATATATCTATCTATCTATCTATCTATCTATCTATCTATCATCTATCTATCATCTATGTGTGTATATATCTATAGCTGTAGATATATCATCACTATTTCTCTCTCTCTCTCTCTCTCTCTCTCTCTCTCTCTCTATCATCTGTATCTATGTGTACAGTATATATATAACTGTAGATATATCATCACTATCTCTCTCTCTCTCTCTCTCTATCTATCTATATCTATCTGTCATGATCATCATTAAAGGTTTTTTTCTTAATATAAAATACAAACAGAAATAAAGACAATGGAAAACAGAAAAGAAAGGGAATAGAGGGGATAAAGTGAGGGAAAGGGGAAAAAGAAATAAAGAAGCAGTGACTTCCAACTTTTTTCAGTGCTGTAAGATACATAGTAAAGTTGTAATATCAACTTTGTAGTTATTGCAAATAATAACCTCTAGCTATTTCTATAATAATTAACCCACCTAATTGTCAAAACCCAAAGTCAAGGTTTCATTTTTTTCCCTCTTTCACGCAGAAAGTCCAGAAGCTGTTTCCAAAACTATTTGCATTCCTGTCCTAGAATAGAATAGAATAGAATAGAATAGAATAGAATAGAATAGAATAGAATAGAATAGAATAGAATAGAATAGAATAGAAAAGAAAAGAAATAAGAGTAAGAATAAGAATAAGAATAGAATAGAATAGAATAGAATAGAATAGAATAGAATAGAATAGAATAGAATAGAATAGAATAGAATAGAATAGTTGGAAGGGACCTTGGAGGTCTTCTAGTCCAACCCCCTGCTCAAGCAGGAGTCCCTACCTACACCATTTCAGACATATGTCCAGTTTCTTCTTAAAAACCTCCAGTGATGGAGTGCCCAATTAATGCAGCCAGCTTCACCATCTCTGCCAGTTCCATCCTCTTTTCAGTCCATCGTGGGGTTTAAAGTCCACACATCTTCCAGTTGCCAAGGCTGAGAAAGTCTGGTCTAGGATACGGAAATAAATAAGGCACACATTCTGGTGAGAGAGAAGTTTCCTGAGGATGGGCGCCATCATGAGTCCAAAAGCTCGGGAAACTAAACATCGGGTCCTGGTGAACAACCCAGATTGGATCCTTCAACAACATCATCCTGGGACGTGTATATATTTGCCTTCATTCATGATAAATAAGGTTGAAAGAAATCTTCCCAAAGTTTTCAGAACAACTTTGGGAATCTCTAACTGTCCCACCAGGGAGCACTATTTAACCAACTTTATCATGCTTGAAAAAAAAAAAAATAAGCAGCTGCAAAACTTTATTAGAACTTAAATGAGAAATCATGAGGAAATCTGATTAGACGGGATGCTTTTGAAAAAGATCATGGAAGAGAGAAATGACACACTACTTCTTCACTATTGTCAGGAAAATAACACGGATATTCTATGTGGCCTTCAAGAGCAAGCTTTACTTAACTGTCTGGCACAATCAGATTTTCATAGATTAAAATCTGTGACCTGTAAAGGAAGTAGTTAGATCAGGGGTCTTCAAACTTGGCCATTTTAAGACTTGTGGACTTCAACTCCCAGAATTCCTCAGCCAGCCCTCAGGGCTGGCTGAGGAATTCTGGGAGTTGAAGTCCACAAGTCTTAAAGTGGCCAAGTTTGAAGACCCCTGTAGTAGATAGATGAATAGGCAAGTCTACAGCCCAAAATGTAGTACAGGTAGTCCTCAGATTACGACCACAGTTGAGCCCAAAATTTATGTTGCTAAGTGAGACATTTGTTAAGTGAATTTTGCCCCATTTTACGACCTTACTTGCCACATTTGTTAAATGAATCGCTGCAGTTGTTAAGTTAGCAACACGGTTGTTTAAGTGAATCTGGCTTCCCCATTGACTTTGCTTGCCAGAAGGTTGCAAAAGGGCATCACGTGACCTTGGGACACTGAAACCGTCACAAATAGGAATCAGTTGCCAAGCGTCCGAATTTTGATCGTGTGACCACGGGGGTATACCGCAATGGTTGTAAGCATGAAAACAGTCATAAGTCACCTTTTTGAGCGCCACTGTAACTTTGAACGATCACTAAACAAACTGTTCTAAGTTGAAGACCACCTGTGTAATAGTAGTGAATGAGGAATCATCAAGATAAAAATAAATGGAAAGCAATTCATAATTCGGTTTACATCCAAGAGATTTCATAAAGATGATTTTCCCTCTTTGACTTGAAAATTGAAAATAACAATCTCGTTCAGTTTCCATATTACTTCCGGTCAGTGCATTATATTTTACTCAGCAAGGCCAAATGCTTTTATCTGTGCAGTTTTGGGAAACCGGGAAAAAAAAAACCTTTAAAAAACAGGTGAATTTGTCATTGCAAAGAAATAGAGTCTTTGGCCTACATTGCTTTACTTATTTATTTGGGTTATTTATTCATTTTGTATCGCCTCTCGATTCCGTTGAGATTCTGGGTGACATACAATAATATTTATACAAGACATGGATTTTCCAGAGACATGTTAGATCAGGGGTCCCCAACCCCAGGTCCATGGACCGGTACTGGGCCGCGGCATGCCAGCAACCGGTCCGCACAAACAAGCAAAGCCCCATCCGCGGGATGCAGGCAGCACACAAAACCACACACCCTCCGGTCCGCGGAAAAACCTCTCTCCACGGAACTGGTCCCTGGTGCCCAAAAGGTTAGGGACCTCTGTGTTAGATTATACATTTAGTGACCGTTTCAAGTTACAGTTTAATGAAGAGAAGGACGAGGGGGGACAGGATAGCAGTATTCCAATATCTCAGGGGCTGCCCCAAAGAAGAGGGAGTCAAGCTATTCTCCAAGGCACCTGAAGGCAGGACAAGAAGCAACGGATGGAAACTAGTCAAGGAGAGAAGCAACCTGGAACTGAGGAGAAACTTCCTGACAGTTAGAACAATTAACCAGTGGAACAACCTGCCTCCAGAAGCGGTGAATGCTCCAACACTGGAAGTTTTTAAGAAGAGACTGGACAGCCATTTGTCCGAAATGGTATAGGGTTTCCTGCCTGAGCAGGGGGTTGGACTAGATGACCTCCAAGGTCCCGTCCAACTTTATTATTATTATATTATTATTATTATATGACTGTAATGTTTGATGTCACAGTGATATATGATACTCATGGAATATAGAGCTGGGTGTATTTGACTGAGAGAATTGTGTGATTTTTAAGTACTGCTTATGCTTCTCTGTTTCAGTTTCTTCTGCAGATGTTGGCTGCAGGTCATTCTGATAAGATAGCTGAAGACAGTGAGCTTCTCTCCAGGAAGCTTTCAATGAAGATCCTTCAAGAATTTAGATCACAGTCTTCCGCAACCATTTAAGTTTCCATTTCTGCTCCACTGGTGACAGTTTTAACCTTTGTGAAACAAAGTAAAAAAAAAACACAACCACCCATCATCATACAGAGCTCTTGTATGTTCCCACTCATCTTCCTTAGCAGCTGTTGAGTCAGCCACAGTCAGAGGCAGAGAGAAATAAGCCAAGAAAATTAAAGGAACATAAGAACAAGTTCAGCCACGAAATGATTGGCCTTATGCATTAAGTGGGGCATGGAAAGTTTTTTTTTCAGAATAGTATATGCGTTAGGAGAAAATCATTTTTCAATATAAAAGTAACGTTGACGGTGTTAACAGAATGGGAAAATTCCATGTAGCTTGTTTTCACGCTGGGAATGTTCAATAAAAGTTCTTCTTTTGTTATCTGTGCTTGATTCTCGCATGTTCCCTAAAGCGGGCTGTTGTATTTTTATAGTTTGTGGGAAAAGAAGAGCATTTTGCCCTCCTTTGTTTGTTTGTATTCCACCTATTATTTTTTACAAATAAGATGGCAAACATATCCAACACACCTTCCTTCTTCTATTTTGCCTATAGCGACTCTGAGTTGGGCTGAGAAAGGATGATTGGACCAAAGTCACCAGCCCGCTTTCATGCCTAAGGCGGGACTAGAACTCACCGTCCACTGGTGATTGGCTCAAAGTCACCCAACTGACTTTCATGCCTGAGGCGGGACTAGAACTCACCGTCCACTGGTGATTGGCTCAAAGTCACCCAACTGACTTTCATGCCTGAGGCGGGACTAGAACTCACCGTCCACTGGTGATTGGCTCAAAGTCACCCAACTGACTTTCATGCCTGAGGCGGGACTAGAACTCACCGTCCACTGGTGATTGGCTCAAAGTCACCCAACTGACTTTCATGCCTGAGGCGGGACTAGAACTCACCGTCCACTGGTGATTGGCTCAAAGTCACCCAACTGACTTTCATGCCTGAGGCGAGACTAGAACTCGCTGCCTCCTGCTTTTTCGCCTGGTGCCTTAACCATTTTACTTAACAGCTACAATGATTTGCTTAATCACCCCCGCAAAAAATGTAAAACCAGGTCTGCTCACATGGGTGCCTCGACTTATTACGACTGTAATGATTTATGACCGCAGATCTAATCCCAATTGTTGTAAATCGAGGGCTACTTGCAATGCCATAATTTGCAGAAGCGTGGCTTGACACTATCCAGGATAAATAAAAAAAAAAGCCTATGTAGTAACACTTTTTCTGACTGACAAAATTTACCTGACAGCGTAAGATTTTGTGAGCTACAGCTTTTGCTTTCCAATTCAATTTGTTAGTTGGAAAAGGTGCTCCCAGACTCCTTATTTTTTGCTAACACGACTCTTCCTACAAAGCTGACGATCTGAAGCATATTTCTCTATTGCTATTCCTACAAAGACATGGTTGGTTTATTTCTGAACTTAAGCTGCGCTTGAGAAGACTTGTGTGCCTATAAATTAAAACGACACATAGGGCAGTGCTAAAAGCACTGAATGATAAGGCCCGATTGAAGAACTCTCAAAATACAGTCTCAGCCCATTAGCGTCTAATTAGCCGCTACCTCTTTTAATAAGAGAGCTGGAAATCCATTCTCGGGAGCCTCCCCTTTCAAATTAAGAACAAGATATAGACCAGGGGTAGGCAACCTTGGCTCTTTTATGACTCATGGACTTCAACTCCCAGAATTCCTGAGCCAGCATGGCTCAGCTTGGAAACCTCTCCCTTTCCCCTCAGCATGGCTGGCTCAGGAATTCTGGGAGTTGAAGTCCACGAGTCATAAAAGAGCCAAGGTTGCTTACCCCTGATATAGACCAACATTTTAAAACTAAACCAAAGAAGGGAGTTTTGTTGAGGATGGACTTGAACATCGTTTCAGTGTTGAATCAACAGGTAAATGAGTGCCTTGGATAACAGCAGCTTTAGCTAACATCTAAAAGGCTGCAAATCTTGAGCATAATTTCCCTGGATGTGGTTTACATCCTGTGCAAGATCCTGACTCAAAAGGCAGCATCAAAAGAGCAAATACAATTAAACGAGCTTAACTGAAATCTGCAAGAGATCGCCCTTCCCTAAGGACATCTATCTGGGTTACCAGATTAGATAGGGTAGGTACCCTCCCATCCTTTAAACATTGCCAATTTATGGGGGTTAGGAAGTATGTCCCTGTCCCTGTTAAGCAGGCCTCCACCCTCCTAGCTTTCTCTGATGCATTGAAGACCCGGCTTTTCCTCCAAGCGATGGGATAGGGTGTGGTGGCTTCACATGGGAAGTTTGACTTGGGGCAACGTTGGCTTTTGTTTTTATGAATTTGGTTCATAAGGTTTTTCAGTTCTTTGAACTCCTGTTGGGGAGCTGCCCAGAGTCTGATAGAAGTGGGTGGCTATATAAATGTTTTACGCGAATAGTCAAACCATAAAAGCAACTAAGATGATCAAGGGCCTGGAGACTAAAACATACGAAGAGCGGCTACGGGACTTGGGTTTGGCCAGTCTAAAGAAAAGAAGAAATAGGGGAGACATGATAGCAGTCTTCCAGTATCTGAGGGGCTGCCACAAGGCAAAGGGGGTCAGGTTGTTCACCAAAGCAGAGGTTCCCAACCTTTTGGGCACCAGGGACTGGTTACGTGGAGAGAAGTTTTTCCGCGGACCGGAGTGTGCGTGGTTTTGTGTGCTTTGCTTGTTTGTGCGGACCCAGTTGCTGGCATGCTGCAGCCCGGTACCGGTCCACGGACCGGGGGTTGGGGACCCCTGCACCAAAGCACCAGAGGGCAGGATGAGAAACAATGGTTGGAAACTGATCAAAGTGAGAAGCAACCTGGAATTAAGGAGAAACTTCCTGACAGTGAGGACAATCAACCAGTGGAACAGCTTGCCACCAGAAATCGTGGGCGCTCCATCACTGGAGATTTTTAAGAAGAGACTAGACAATCACCTATCTGAGATGGTAGATTCTCCTGCTTGAGCAGGGGGCTGGACTAGAAGACCTCCCTTCCAGCTCTATTTCTATTTCTATTATTTCTATTTCTATTTCTATTTCTATTTCTATTTCCATTCCGTTCCGTTCTATTATCATGAATATAAAGTGATGAATATCTGTCAAAGCTCTCTTCTTGAATTTTGAGAATTTTCCACCAATAAGGGCAATGTCGCCCTAAGAAATCCACTCTAAAGCACAACTTTTTAAAAGGTGGAAAAAAATTAATGGGGCAAAACTGGCACTGAAAAATAAGGTTAAAAAACCTTCAATGAATGTTGGTATTAATCAATGATGTATACATTGGCATGTTTTTGTTTTTTTGTTTTTTTTGCAACTGCTGAAATCTCTCTTCACAATTTCCCAATCTTCGTTGTAAGGACTCAAAGTGCTCCATAATTGCTAGAGGTCTGAATATAGGTGGTCCTCGAATTACGACCGCAACTGAGCCCAAAATTTCCAATTGCAACTGTTAAGTGAGTTGTGCCTCACTTAACAACTTTTTTTTGCCACAATTGTTAAACGAATCGCTGCAGTTTGTTAGGTGAATCATGTGTTTGTTAAGCAAATCTAGCCTCCTTCATTGACTTTGCTTGTCGGAAGATGGCCTGGTGATCACATGACCCTGAAGCAGTGCAATTGTCGTAAACCCACACCAGCTGCCAAGTGTCCACTTTTTGAACAAGGGACCATAGGGATGCTGCAACCATAATAATAATAATAATAATAATAATAATAATAATAATAATAATAATAATAACAACAACAACAACAACAACAACAACAACAAAGTTGGAAGGGACCTTGGAGGTCATCTAGTCCAACCCCCTGCTCAGGCAGGAAACCCTATACCATTTCAGACAAATGGCTGTCCAGTCTCTTCTTAAAAACTTCCAGTGTTGGAGCATTCACAGCTTCTGGAGGCAGGTTGTTCCACTGGTTGATTGTTCTGTCAGGAATTTTCTCCTTAATTCTAGATTGCTTCTCTCCTTGATTCGTTTCCATCCATTGCTTCTTGTCCTGCCTTCCGGCGCTTTGGAGAATAGCTTGATTCCCTAGTTGTAAGTGAAAACCGGTTATAAGTTACTTTTTTCAGTGCTGTTGTAACTTTGAAAGGTCACTAAAAGAACGGTTGTAAGCCAAGGATTACCAGTAGTGATTTATCTATCGAACTCTGCATAAAGACAGTCATTTAAAATTATTTACATGTCAGGCCATGTTTCTAAGTATGTCCAGGTTGGCTTCCATGCTCAGATGAAGTTAGCTAACTCTTACCATCTGCTGAAACTCAATACCTATACTTAGGTTACAAATTGTGGGTAGGCCACCAGTTCTAACAGGTCAAGAATTTAGATTCCTGTCATATACCAGCCTCAAAAAGGTTCTACAAAGATGTTTCTCCATCTGAGCAGTTTCCAAGACCTGTGGCCTTCCACTCCCAGAATTCCTCAGAGAGCATGGAATTCTGGGAGTTGAAGTCCACAAATCTTAAAAGATTAAGAAACTGTTCTGCCAACTCCAGCTCATATGTGCCTCTCTCCCTGATTTTTGCCTTAATTCTACTTCGTTTTTTCTAGTCCCCCCCAGCAAAACTGATCCCTGTAATATTTCTGATCTTGCACCATCAGACATCCAGACTGGAGAATGGCGGCAGTTCAACGCTGAGCTGCCTTTAAAAATGGCGCAAATCAGACACCCCATCTTTCAGAGAAATCTATTAAGGACGCTGTCTGTGGAGATTTTCAGCCATCCAGGTCATGGTTGTCCCAAAGGTGCTTTTTCCAAGAGGCAACTGGACTTTCTTGTTATTCTTTGAAGACGTTTCGCTTCTCATCCATGAAGCTTCTTCAGCTCTGACTGGATGGTGGGGAATGGAAAGTCACTGGAATGATGCAAATGGCTGTGGAGCCTTCTTGGAACTTCTTGGACACAGTCCTATCAACAGTTCCAAGAAGGCTCCACACCCGTTTGCACTACTCATGTGACCCTGAGGACACAAATAAACCTCTAGGTCAGGGGTCGTCAAACTTGGCCCTTTTATGACTTGTGGACTTCAACTCCCAGAATTCCTCAGTCAGCGTGCCTGGCTGAGGAATTCTGGGAGTTGAAGTCCACAAGTCATAAAAGGGCCAAGTTTGAAGACCCCTGCTCTAGGTCAGGGCTTTTCAACCTGTGGTACACGTACCACTTGTGGTACATTAACGAGTGGCAGGTGGTACGCAGCCCTGCCTAGCCAAGTGTAGTGGGGGAGGGAAAGAGCCAGCACAGGCAAGGACTTACAGTGAGAGAGTCCTCTGGAGCTGCAGTGGCTGGGGAGAGACAAAGGGCCCAGGCTCAGTTCTGGCTCACCCTCCCCCATGAGAAAGAGGGAGGAGATGGAGAGTGGAAGGATTCTTATGTGCTTTTGTGACTTTGAAGTTCTGGGATTTGTGCAATGTGGGCTTTGTGTTCTTAAGGAGTGTTTGGCAATTTCTATTTGGCTGATGGCTGATGTTAGCTTCTATTGCTCTGCTATTGTTAGCTGTAAGTTTTGCTGCAAGGGATTTTGAAATATTTTTCTCCTGAATGGATTTTGCCTGTAGATTCTTTTACTTATGAATGGAGCCATTTGGGGAGGCTGCCTTAGCCGGCAGCCAATACTTACTACATTTTTTTTTCTTCCTTACTTTCCTTTCTAGCCAGTAGCTAATTCTTAAAGGGGAATGTGCCTTTTTAAGCTAGTTCACTCAGCAGTTTGTCTTTTCTGTTTCTGAGGCTTTTCCTTGTTTGATGAATATATGGAAGAGAAAAAATATGGGGTTTTTTTTCAAATTCTTCCTTCAGAAGGAGGTGGGCATGAGAAAGAGGGAGGCAGGGAAGGAGGGAGGGAGGGAAGTCCTGCCTTAGCACTTGGCCACCAGCAGCCCTGCCATTGACTTTACTTGTCAAAAGGTTGCAGAAGGGGATCACATGACTCTGGGACACTGTGACCATCATAAATATGAATCAGTTGCCAAGCATCCAAATATAAATCACATGACCCTGGGCATGCTGCAATGGTCATAAGTGTGAAAATGGTCATAAGTCTTTTCAGTGCAATTGCAACTTTGAACAGGTTTTTTTTTTTTGGTAATCAAGTTTTTGATACCTTGCTAGGTGGTACTCGAATATTGCCATATCCTAAAAGTGGTACAATCGGTGAAAAGGTTGAAAAGCCCTGTTGGTAGAGGACTCAGTGGAGTGTTTAAAGCTCAGACCTTGCCTGCAACGCTCCAGGTGGCCACGAGGGGGCAGCGAAGTCGTCCAGGCTGCTGCAACTGTTTTGCCATTTGACGGGCAGATCCCGAGCCGCGAGACCCGCAATTAACCTTTTGCAAGCGACCCATCGCCGGGCTAACCGAAGCCTCCTTCCCTGCAACCAGCTGCTCTGCTTTCCGGCCCTCCGCGAGCCCCTTTTTAAGCGGCTTAAGCCCTTTCCGCCTGCGGGGAACCTCCCCAGCTGCAAGGAGCAGGCCTCGCCTTTTTAAAGAGCCCGGCAGTTTTTGTCCGCAAATGCTTGTAACACAAAAAGTTCCTTTTTCGCGGCTCGCCAGTTGCGCTTTTCTGCCTCGACGGCAGCCGTTTCTTGTCTCCCGATCGGGGGCTTTGAAAGGAGGGGGGGAGGTTGCGCGCGGCATTTAGCCTGCGCGGTTCCCCCCCCCCCCGTCTCTGTTTCGACGGGCGGGATTGCTTGGATGGAGCAAAGGAAAGCGGGCCCCGTCCTTTCGCTTGCCCCGGGGTAAAGATGCTCCCGCCCGCGGCGCTTGCTTTCGCTTTGGGGCTGCAAGGACAGGCCAGGGCCGGGAGCAGCTGGCCGGCCTCCAAAGTTTGCGCTCCGCTCCCCAGGGCGCAAGAGAGCGGGGAATCTCCCGGCTCGACGGCCGCCGTGGGCGCCCCCCGCGAACCCCGCTGGCCGCGAGGCTCCTCCCCGGCCTGGGCAGGTGCCCGCCTCGCTCCCGCTGCCCATATAAGGCTCCTGGGCGGGAGGGCGCGGCCCTGCTTCGCTCGGGCTCCGCGCTTCGCCCCGAGCGCCGGTTGTTGCTGCTGCTGCTGCTGCTCCGGCCGCCGTGGCCATGGCGTGGCTGGAGGTGGAGGGCGAGGACGGCGGGCTCCTGGCCGGGCTGTGGCAGGCCTTGCTGGCGGCGGTGGCGGCCGCCTTCATGAGCTGGCTGTGGTTCGGGGGCGGCCGCGGCGGCGAGGGGGAGCGGGAAGCGGCGGAGGAGCCCAAGGGGGACACGCGCGGAGCCAAAGGTACCGTCCACCCTCCTTCCCTCCCTGCCTCCCTCTCTTTCTTCATATCTTTTTTCTTCCTTCCTTCCTTCTTTCCTTCCTCGCTTCCTTCCTTGTTTCCTTCTCTTGCTTCCTTCCATCTTCCTTCCTTCCTTTTTTCCCTCCTTACCTTCCTTCCTTCCTTCCTTATCTTGCTTCCTTCCTTCCACCTTCCTTTTTTCCTTCCTTCCTTCCTTCCTTCCTTCCTTCCTTCCTTCCTTCCTTCCTTCCTTCCTTCCTTCCTTCCTTCCTTCCATCTTCCTTCTTTCCTTCCATATCTTTCTTCCTTCCATCCAACGTGCTTCTTCCTTCTTCCTTTTCCTTCCTTCCATCCAACTTGGTTCCATCTTCCTTCCTTCCTTCCTTCCTTTTCCTTCCTTCCATCCACTTGGTTCCATTTCCTTTCCTTCCTTCCTCTCCTTCCTTCCTTCCTTCCTTCCTTCCTTCCCCCCCCCCCCGCTTGAGTCCTTTCCCTTTCTGCCGCCCCGCTTCTTCTGGGGCAGAACGCAGACTCATAGAGCTGGAAGCGACCTCGGAGGTCTTCTTGTCCAACCCCCCTGCTCAGGGGGGGGGGGAGGTTGTCAAATTGCCTATTTTTGGAAACCTCCAGCGAGGGAGCGCCCACAACTCTTTCAGCGCCTCAAGAAGCGGTTTCGCCCCAGAACCGCCGGCGCTTTTACGCGCCTCGGGCGCTCTGCAGGCGTGTTTCGGTCGGTCTCCAGCGTCCCTTTCTGCCTTTATTCCTGCTTCCCTCTCGCTCTGACCAGGACAATTTGGTCCTGAACCCCCCCTCCCCAATTGATTGCTAGTGGGAACCCCCTCTCTTTTTGCTTTGGACATGCCACTTTCACACGATTCCCCACCCCCTAAACGGGTCAGGCGAAAGCCCCGCTAGACATATTAGTGAGGGGTCCTGGGTGCTCTTTGGGCTTGCTTGCTTGCTTGCAGACGTTCCATTACCCAAACTCGGTAACATCATCAGTGCTAGAAATATTAGTGCTAACCTTGGGAGTGGGGATATGGTGGAATGTGACGCAATCCCAGCCCGTTTAGTATGTGGTGCCAAATATGATGAAGGTCAGGGTAAAAAAAATGCAAGGGAAGAATTCGGTCCCCAGTGAGTTGTGTGAATGCAGCCAGAATGAACTATTAAACCTTTTAAACGTCTGTATTGAGGGGGTGGGGGTGGGATAGGGTGAGACATGGGGAGAGGGTCTGGGCTGCTGAAATCTCTGCTGGTAATAAAATCAGTGCCGCTTCAAAAGGCAAAATAACTTCTGTAAAGTTAGTTCCTCAATATATTTCACAAGAGTTGCTGCTACAGTAGATGAAGGGGGGAGGCTGCCCTTAATAATCACTATGGGACTCCATAGTTGGCTCATCCAGGCCTTGCATTGCACCTGCTGTTGTGCAAGCTTGCAGGCTCCTACTGTATTTCTCCTTGCACCCTCCTTCTAAAAGTACCTTTTTTGGAGGGGGCCACCCGAACCCATCAGTTCTCGGCTGAGGATAATATTGCCTTACGTGCTTGTGGGAACGTTCACAACGTTGCCTGCCGGCTGGCTATTTGTAGAAAATTGGCGTGGGAAAGAATGAGAGAAGCTGCAGGTAGATGTTTTTGTGCTTTTTACAGCAGGGCTGTCCAGGCTTGGCGAACTTTTTTAAGACCTGTGGACTTCAACTCCCAGAATTCCATGGCTGGGGAATTCTGGGAATTGAAGTCCACAGGTCTTAAAGCGGCCAAGCTTGGACACCCCTGTTCTGGAGCCTGAGATGCGGCACACTCTTCGTAATAAAAGAAGATTGGATGGGGGCTGGCCCTGAATTGGGCAGCTAAAATGCCTTTGGCCAGCCTATTCAGTGGCGCCTTGGCAGGATTCTTATAGCTGTAAAAGGGCAACTATGTAAAGTATAATCTTAGATGGTGCGACCTTTCTGTGGATCGCAGCGCACAGGCTGCCATCAGTTCTGCAGCCCCCACGAGAATCCTTGGCATTTGGGCCTGCATTTGCCGAATATATGGACAGGCCATGCAAACTGGCCTCCAGCTATTTTTAGCTCCCTTGTGCCAGCGCCCTGCCAGCCGTTATGCTTATTCATGGCAGAGCCAAAGGAAAGCCTTTTGCTCTTAACATTTAACAGAGCCCAAATCAATCCGTTTGCAAGGCTATCGTGGGAGAAAAACGCTTGCTGCAAAGTTAAAAATAAATGGACACAGGGAACAAGCCCCAAAGTGGAAAATGTTGAAAATAACTGTTCACTAAAGATAGTACACGTAGTATAATTAATTACAGAGAGTCCCTGATTTGTGACAAAAGTCGAGGCCAAAATTCTGGCTGCTGAGAGATTTGTTACATGGGTTTTGACCCAGTTTACGACCTTTCTTGCCACAGTTGTTAAGTGAATCATTGCAGTTGTTAAGTCAGTCACACGGTTGTTAAGTGAATCTGGCTTCCCCATTGAGTTTGCTTGTCAGGAGGTCGCAAAAGGGGATCACGTGACCCCCGGGACACGGCAACTCTGCAGGTGCCGAGTGTCTGAATTTTGATCACGTGACCGTGGGGATCCTGCAACGGCCAAAAGTCTGAAAAATGGTCATAAGTCACCTTTTTCAGTGCTGTTGTAACTTTGAACGGCCACTAAGCGAACTGTTGTAAGTAGAGGACTAACTGTAGTTGCTTGAGATTGGATTGCTTGTATTTTTATTTTTATTTTTGCTGTGGCTAATATTTGGACCAGAT
The DNA here is from genome assembly GCA_023970755.1 of Azemiops feae. NCBI lineage: Eukaryota > Metazoa > Chordata > Lepidosauria > Squamata > Viperidae > Azemiops > Azemiops feae. The sequence continues at coordinate 629,267 of JALGBA010002670.1, forward strand.
TGGTGAAAGGAAAAAAAAACTCTAATTAAGCAACGGTCCACAATTTCTTGGCATTTCAGCTGTGGTGAAACCTTAACGTCACAATAGCTTCTCCTTTGCCAGCTGGCTTGGAGTACAGCCTGGCATCTGAGTGGGGCAGGAACAGCCTGGAAAGGAGGGTGTGGAACTATAGCCGCCCTTTGCAAGGGCTGGTGGCATTTGCAGCTAGACTACTTTTGCAGCTTTCCTTCTGTGTGCTGGTCTGGTGTTCATCTTACAGTTTCAGTCATGCAGTGAAGAAGTATCTTACCTAGAAACAATTCCCAAGCACTCTCATTCATGCTTATAATCCTAGCTTTATTGTTGTTATTATTATTTATTATTATTATTAATTATTATTATTATTAATTATTATTATTATTATCTTTTATTCATTAGACATGAACCTCAGTCAACTGAACATTCAAATTGGCTGGCGCTGATGGTTGACACGGGTTGCTACCAGCATCCTAGGTGTCAACCAGGTACCTCCTTAAAATATAAGATGTTCCGAGTAGCGCAGTTTTTTGTAACATTGCTGGAGTTATTGCAGGAAGCGGCAGTTTCTTGATGTATTTTGCAAAGTTTTTGGACACAGTTCCCAGTGCCCCGATGACAATGGGTATCACTGTTACACGTTTCATCCATAATCGCGCAGTTTCGATGGCCAGGTTGCGATATTTCGTAATTTTTTCCAGTTCTTATTATTAGTACTACTACTGCTACTGCTACTGCTACTGCTACTGCTGCTACTAGCTGTCTATGGATAGTCTCAATCATCCAGGTCATGGTTGTCCCAAAGATACTTTTTTTCCAAAAGGCAGTTGGACTTTCTTGATCTTTTTCCTTTGAAAATATTTTGCTTCTCATCCAATGAAGCGAAGAAGCTTCTTGGATGAGAAGCAAAATGTTTTGAAAGAGAAAACCAAGGCAGTCCAGTTGCCTTTTGGAAAAAGCACCTTTGGGATGCACGCTAGCGTTTACAGTGCATTTATATTACACAGATTATTTAAACAGAGCAAAAGGTTCTGAAAATCAGGTGGTGGGGGGAACCCGGTGAGGATTTTGCTGCTAGACCTGAAACTCTTGCCGATCCCTGTTGCCACTGAGCACAAAAGCCAAATTCGTATTGAGGAGTTCCATGTCAGGAGAAAAAGTACATTTTGCGTGGGATTAAATCATCAGTAAGGACATTTTCCTTGCTTCAAAGATTCGTGGTGTGGTGCACAAAATTACACGTACAAGGAATGTAGAACCGAGACTAACAACATATCCTTTCTATTTAGAACCATTTCAGAGAACCAGTGAGTGTGTCCTTTCGGAAACAAAACCAGCTTGTGTGTCCAGCCCACAGGAGCCACTAGAGAACCACGTTACAACCCCAGGAGGTCACCGTACCCCTGACGGTTTCATACAGCCTCCTGAAATAGAACCAATGGTCAAAGATCCTGTAATCCCGTTCATGAACTATTCAGAATATCTAAGGAGCGAAGCATCCAGTCACCTGAACACAGCCCCCGAGCCACCCCAAAGCCATGAAATGGAACCGCGTCATGAGAGGATTTCAGCCAAAGTAGACAACTCTGGTGATAAACCTGAGGAGAAATTCAACCAAGACCTGGGTCCAGAAACTGCGGATCGTGAAGAAGCTGAGGCCACCAGGAAACCTCGTGCAGATGACGCTGGCAACAAGGACTTGGAACAAGTGAAGAGAATCGCGGCGGTAACTCCCATGCCTCAGACTGTCCATGTGGTCTTCCGTGTCCACTACATCACTCATTCGGAAGCCCAGCAGATCGCGATCACAGGTGACCACGAGTGTCTAGGCCAGTGGCGCCATTTTATACCCCTCAGGGGTGACAAAGATGGCTTCTGGTCAGACTCTGTGGTTCTACCGTTTGATGCCAGCGTTGAGTGGAAGTTCGTTTTGGTGGAGAGTAGCAAGGTTGTGCGATGGGAAGAATGTGCCAACCGAATGCTAGTAATTGAACATGAAGATCAGGTGGCCCATAAGAGCTGGGGGTATCATTGAACATAGGAGTATATTTCTCTGTCTTTACTTACCTACCTTAGTGTGCATCTCCTTCCTTGCTGTGTGTTTGCTAGGACTGCCTCATAGCCAGTCTTTCTTCTGCTAGGCTAGACTTTAAGATAGGAAGACGTTCTTCAAATGAAATCAAGCCAACAACTCCCTAACAGCAAACAAATTAGCTACTTAGTGGGCAATGTTTCAGAATAAAAAATTTTCAGCTCTCAGGTTGACATTATATTGTGTGAAGAGACAGGTGTGTGAATCAGGGACGCTGGACTTAAGGGATCGTTCAACTGCTCTGTAACTCTTAAAATATTCTTAGTTTATTATGACTGCATCAGAAAGCAATAAAGATGGACTTTTACAATGATGGCTGGCCTTTATATATATATATATATATTTACCTGTAAAACCTTTTACTGGGATTCAAATATTTTAGCGTATCAAACTATAGGCTAAACTAACTAGAGGCTAAAGCATATAAGGAACGGCTGCTGGAATTGGGTATGTCTAGTTTAATGGAAAGAAGGACTAGGGGTGACATGATAGCAGTATTCCAATATCTCAGGGGCTGCCCCAAAGAAGAGGGAGTCAAGCTATTCTCCAAAGCGCCTGAAGGCAGGACAAGAAGCAGCGGATGGAAACTAATCAAGGAGAGAAGCAACCTAGAACTAAGGAGAAACTTCCTGACAGTGAGAACAATTAACCAGTGGAACAACCTGCCTCCAGAAGCGGTGAATGCTCCAACACTGGAAGTTTTTAAGAAGAGACTGGACAGCCATTTGTCTGAAATGGTGTAGGGTTTCCTGCCTGAGCGGGGGGTTGGACTAGATGACCTCCAAGGTCCCTTCCAACTTTATTATTATTATTATGTACTACAAAAACACAAAGAAAAATGAAGATAATGGGAAAGTAAGGGAGGGGAAGGGGAAGAGAGAAGAGTGTAGGGAAAGGGGGAAAAGAAAAGCATTGGTTTCCGACTCCTTTTGGCGCAGTAGAATAAGTTAATAACATTAAGCCTCCACTTTCGATTTTTATATGATAATATATACTAGCCATTTCTATAACAATAAACTTATCTAATCAGCAGAACCCAAAATCAAAGTCTCATTTTTTTTTCCCCACTTCAAGCAGAAAGCCCAATAGTGGTTTCCAAGTAGAAGATGGATGGCCTTTATATTTTGGGTGCTTAAAAAGGGGTGTCTTGATTTGGCTGCATTCTATCTGGAAGACCCTCCCTCTGAGCATAGCTGGAGGGCACATCCGCAACTCACTTGATCTTGGAAAATTGCCCTTTGCCAGTTATGTCCTGCACCCAACACAGTTTTAGGTGTGGTATTGACTCATTAAAGTACAGTAGAACATGTATAAAAGAGGCAGAAAATTAAACTCTTAATGGTTTTAATACTATCTATCACGATTATGAAACATGCTGGCTTTCTTACTGAAAAGGGTTAGGTAGATGATGATTAGGCTAAATAGTAGACTTCAAATAAAGTTAACCTGGATGTATTTTTTAAAATAAATATTGAGCTTCTAAAAATAACTTGGCTATTGCAGTTACCTGCACAAGTATGTTAGTTTACAGTTAATAATTATAACGCATCCATGCCCTGTCCCAGATATATTGAATTGAAGGAGGCTTTTTTCCTTGGTAAGTAAAAAAAAAAGTTAAATTGATCCTGAATGTATTGACTTGCACTTTGGAAGAAAACTAAAATGCTCTTTATGTACTTAGTGGTTGTGTGATCATACTTGTGTGAACTGACATAAATGGGAACCGAGTGATTGAAATCACTTCCCTGAAATTGCTATTTTTATTTTTTTTTACAAAAGAATACAATTGCCAAACTCTAAACGAGGCCTTACTTGAATTTCCTGATTAGCTGTTTTAAGCAATAAACCAAATCCAGTTTGGCAGTTATTAACACTGCATAGTTCCTTTTTTCTCTAAATTATGACTTAGCTTTTCTTAATGTTATCTCTTCTTCATTGCCTTTCTGCATTCCATGAAGCTTATTACTATTTTATGTCCAATAATCATAAAGGCACAGAATATTATGTCAGAATTAAGTTGGAAGGGACCTTGGAGTCCTTCTAGTTCAACCCCCTGCTCAGGCAGGAGACCCTATACCATTTCAGACAAATGGCTGTCCAGACTCTTCTTAAAAACTTCCAATGTTGGAGCATCCACAACTCCTGGCGGCAAGTCATTCCACTGATTAATTGTTCTCACTATCAGGAAATTTCTCCTTAGTTCTAGGTTGCTTCTCTCCTCGATTAGTTTCCATCCATTGTTCCTTGTCCTGCCCTGGGGTGCTTCACAGCTGTCTCACGACTGCCTTGTGAAATTTTGGGCTCAGCTGTGGTCGTAAGTCAAGGGACTACCTATATATAAACAGACCTTGAAATGCGCCATGTCATTCTATGAAACAAAGCTGATCAGCAAGAGGGCAGCCAATTGTTTTTTTTTCTGTTACGCTTATTAATAAAGTGCCAGTGATAACCAAGCATTTCCCCCCCCCCAGCGGTTGCATTCCCAACAAAATCTCCCTCAAAATGGGATAAGAGTGCTCAAAAAAGCATGAATACTATATTATTAGCATGCAATACTACTTGGATTCTTGTTCAACCAATGATTAAATATAATGCAGAGAGCCAGCCTGGTCAACCGTGAGGTCAAGGATCCCTGGACTAGTTTGAGCAAGTTCTGCTCTGCCAGGGGGGGTCATTCTTTAACCAGGAAGCTTCCCTTACAACAGGAAGGTAGCAGAAGGAATGTCTGCTTTCTCTTACAGCTAGAAGATTTGCCTGTTGGAAAGCAAATGGACTCTTTTTAGCGCTGGGGGGTAGAGTATATTACAGGAAGTCCTTGACTTAAGGCCACAATGGAGCCCAAAATTTCTGTTGTTCAATGAAGTGAATTTTGCCCCATTTTACGACATTTCTCGCCACAGTTGCTAAGTGAAACACTGAAGTCGTTAAGTTAGTAACCCGGTTGTTCAATGCATATGACTTCCCTATTGACTTTGCTTGTCGGAAGGTCGCAAAAGGGGATCACACGACCCCGGGACGCTGCAACCATCATAAATATGAACCAAGCATCTGAATTTTAATCACGTGACCGTGGGGATGCTGCAAAGGTTGTAGCTGTGAAAAATGGTCATAAGTCACCTTATTCAGTGCTCTGGTAACTTTGAACGGTCGCTAAATGAACTGTAAGTCGAGGACTACCTGTATAGGATGTATATTTTCTTTATATGGAATGATAAATACAGGTAGTCCTTGATTTACAGCCTAAAATTGAGGCCCAACATTTCCGTTGCTAAGCGAGACGGTTGTGAGACAGCGGTGAAGTGAGGTTTGCCCCATTTTACGACCTTTCTTGCCACAGTTGTTAAGTAAATCACTACAGGTGTTAAGTCAGTAACACGGTTGTTAAGTGAATCTGGCTTCCCTATTGACTTTGCTTGTCAGAAGGATGCAAAAGGGGACCCTGTGACTCTCCAACCGTCATAAATATGAACCAGTTGCCAAGTGTCTGAATTTTGATCACGTGACCACGGGGATGCCGCAACAGTCGTAAGTGTGAAAAACGGCCATAAGTCACTTTTTCCAGTGCCGTTGTAACTTCAAACGGTCGCTAAATGAATGTTTGTAAATCGGGGACTGCTTGTACGGATAAAATAGACATCTGCAAGAGAGAATCTGGGTTTGATTGGCAGAAGTTCTTTCCATCTCCCTCTCTCATCCCTAAAATAACACAGCCCTTGTCGTTAAACATCTGTCTGCAACATATAAAGAATACTTAAATCGCTTAGAGAGATATTATAATCAGATCCATGCTGACAGAGCCTTCCCAATCTGGATGGCCTATTTTTCCGTATGAGTCATCGGAAATTCAAATAGATGTGCTTAATTCAGTTTCATGATGGGAACCGGGTTATAGCTCCCTAAACGGATGGAGGTACGGGATATCTTCTGAAACTGCACCCGTTTCAATTTGATCTTATTTTGATTCTGCATCCAATCAATTTGCAGGAGGACTGGAATAAAATAGGCCTTGGGCAAGCTGTACGGCCCTGAGACTTTCGGTTCGGGCATGTTGTAGCTTGCTTTCTAACATTTGCCGTTTTAAATTTTTATTAAATCTGCTTTCATCTTACCAAGCGATTGATTAATGTTTAGAATAAGAAGTTTCCACTATTGCAAAAGGGGAATACTGAACATTTTAAGCACAATAACAGAGTTGGAAGGGACCTTGGAGGTCTTCTAGTCCAACCGCCCGCCCCTTGCTCAAGCAGGGAACCCTATACCATTTCGGACAAATGGTTGTTCAATCTCCTCTTAAAAACCTCCAGTGATAGAGCATCCACAACTTCTGGAGGCAAGTTGTTCCACTGGTTTATTGTTCTCACTGTCAGAAAATTCCTCCTTAGTTCCAGGTTGTTTCTCCCCTTGATTAGTTTTCATCCATTGCTTCTTGTCCTGCCTTCAGGTGCTTTGGAGAATAGCTTGACCCCCCCTCTTCTTTGTGGTAGATCCTCAAATATTGGAACACTGCTATCGTGTTCCTTCTTTTCATTAAACTAGACACAGCCAATTCCTGCAATGGTTCCTCGTATGTTTTAGCCTCCAGTCTCCTCATCAATTTTGTTGCTCTTCTCTGCACTCTTTCTAGAGTCCCAACATCTTTTTTATATCGTGGCGACCGAAACTGGATGCAATTTTCCAAGCACACATACAACCCAGCAGAGATAGATGTCTGCAGGAGAGGCGGGCATATAATATAGCAGGCGTGCTAAACATTTTTGGATTTATTTTTAAACTGCTGAAGACTTTGAAGATGCTAAGGTTGCTGCACTGATGTTTAAACAGACGGCTGGGCTTTCATTACGTCTGCTTTTGCACGACAAGCCGATCATAAAAATGGGGGGGGGGAGTACTGAATTGAAAACTTTCGCTAGGTGATCGTAATTTATTTCAAAGGAGACTAGGATGAATATTATCCTGCTGGCCTGGAGCTGAGAACAGGTGAGGCTCTGGCCTCCTATCATCTGCAAAGGGGCACTGTTTACCTTAGGTGAGGTTTATAAAATCACTTGGAGAGCTAACTAAGAGTCCAAAGTCTGCATAAGAACTGAGCGTGCCTATGTATAGCAAAGAGATATTTCACAATGGAGAAAAAAAAAACAGATCAAATGTAAACTTGATGGGTGAAGCAAGGAGGAATTTTTCCCAATCAGAGGTAAGGAACTTGCAGCTTAGATGATGTCCAATTCAATCCTCTCATCTGCTAATTCTCCATGCTGGCTTGGACTAAGTCCAGCGTTTGGAGAGCCACCAATTCCTTGCCCTTCTTCCCTGCAATTCTATGTTATTCCTCCAATAGCACAGAGCAGGGGGTCTCCAGACCTGCCAACTTTAAGACTTGTGGACTTCAACTCCCAGAATTCCAGGTTGTCAAGGTTGCAGACCCCTGGACTAGACATTCTGGCCACGGTTCTTCATATGCTTTAGCCTCCAGTCCCCTAATCATCTTTGTTGCTCTTCTCTGCACTCTTTCTAGGGCCTTAACATCTTGTGAGCAGAATTGGACACAATATTCCAAATGTGGTCTCACCCAGTGCAAGCTCAAGCGGTACTATCACTTCATGTGATTAGGAAACTATCCCGCGGTTAATGTAACCCTAGGACTGCAGAGTTGGGTTGCTCCTGTTGAGTCTACGTAGAGCAGGGGTCTTGAAACGTGGCCCTTTTATGACTTGTGGACTTCAACTCCCAGAATTCCTCAGCCAGGCACATGTGCCTGGCTGAGGAATTCTGGGAGTTGAAGTCCACAAGTCATAAAAGGGCCACGTTTCAAGACCCCTTACATAGTGAGTGAGTTGCACAACAGCAAAGAAAACAGCTGTGCCCTTACCTCATCAGCACTATAAGGGTTGTGTCTGGCTCCTCAAAGATAGTTTTGGGTGCTGTTTCGCTTTCCTGAATGGCAACTTGTGATACTGCAAACCCACCAGGATAGAACGACAATCCAGAGTATGTGCTCTTCACCCACACGTGGCATTCTGCTAAACTGGATCACGGCACCTGCTTGAATATTGGCCACTGATCAGCTCCCGCCTTCCAGAGCTGATGCACTTGAGCCAAATTGGAAATTCCTAAAATAAAATAATAAAAGTGCACAATAGCACGGGATGAATTATCTCAGGGCTTGTGGCCCTTTCCAAGTCACGGAGACGCTAATAGTCTCGGTCGTTTTCTAAAGCAAAGGACAGATTACAAAACTATGTCAACTTTTATTATTATTATTAACAAGAACAGGAGGCTTAAAAACATTCCATTCGGCAAGAGGCAATCTGGATACCTCTTTGGGGGATTAAAAAAAACACGCCCATGTATTCATTTGGAGAGCTTCTTCTCTTTTTCCTTCGCTTGCTCTATTTTCTTTTCCTGGCATCTGATCATGGTGGACATTGCTGGAAATAGCATAAAGGAAAGGGCTGTTAACACCACATAAGTAATAATAATAATAATAATGTTGGAAAGGACCTTGGAGGTCATCAAGTCCAACCCCCTGCTTAGGCAGGTAACCCGATACCATTTCGGACAAATGGCTGTCCAGCCTCTTCTTAAAAACTTCCAGTGTTGGAGCATTCACTGCTTCTGGAGGCAGGTTGTTCCACTGGTTAATTGTTCTAACTGTCAGGAAGTTTCTCCTTAGTTCCAGGTTGCTTCTCTCCTTGGTTAGTTTCCATCCGTTGCTTCTTGTCCTGCCTTCAGGTACTTTGGAGAATAGCTTGACTCCCTCTTCTTTGGGGCAGCCCCTGAGATATTGGAACACTGCTATCATGTCCCCCCCTCGTCCTTCTCTTCATTAAACTAGACATACCCAATTCCAGCAACTGCTCTTTATATGTTTTAGCCTCCAGTCCTCTATTCATCTTTGTTGCTCTTCTCTGTACTCTTTCTAGGGTCTCAACATCTTTTTTACATCGTGGTGACCAAAACTGGATGCAGTATTCCAAGTGTGGCCTTACCAAAGCATTGTAAAGTGATATTAACACTTCACGTGATCTTGATTCTATCCCTCTGTTAATGCAGCCCAGCACTGTGTTGGCTTTTTTGGCAGCTGCAGCACACGGCTGGCTCATATTTAAGTGATTGTCCACTAGGACTCCGAGATCCCTTTCACAGTTACTACTACTGAGCAAGGTACCACCTATACTATACCTGTACATTTGGTTTTTATTGCCTAAATGTAGAACCTTACTTTTTTTCACCATTGAATTTCATTTTGTTAGATAGTGCCCAGTGTTCAAGTCTGTCCAGATCCTCCTGTATCCTAAGCCTGTCTTCTGGTGTGTTGGCTATTCCTGCCAGCTTGGTGTCGTCTGCAAATTTGATGAGTTCCCCATCTATCCCCTCGTCCAAATCGTTGATGAAGATGTTGAAGAGCACTGGGCCCAGAACAGAGCCCTGGGGCACCCCACTACACACTTCCCTCCATGTAGATGCAGTTCCATTGAGGACCACACGCTGAGTACGGCCGGTCAGCCAGCTACAAATCCATCTGGTGGTGATGCTGTCTAACCCACATTTTTCTATCTTATCAAGTAGTAGGTTGTGATCTACTTTGTCAAATGCCTTACTGAAGTCCAAGTAAATTATAAGTCTGGAAAACAAATGTCGTCTCTCTTTTGTCATAGGTCAGTGGTGGCGAACCTATGCCACGGGTGCCAGAGGCGGCACTCGGAGCCCTCTCTGTGGGCACACATGCCATTGCCCCAGCCTTGCCTCCCCCCGTGACCCCCTCCTCACCAGCAGCCCCCCTGGAGGAGAGTCGCCCCCAAGCGTGGCCCACGCGGAGCAGTGCAGCCAAGGACATGGCAGCCAGGCAGCGTAGACAAGACTCTGCCCTCACGCCCCATCGTGCACAGTTGATACTGCGGGGCGCGGGCAGAGGCCGTGGCCGCCATGGCGCTGCTGGGTGATCTGCGGCGGGCCCTGGAGGCGGTGAGTGGCCCTGCGGGCAGGCGGGGTGGGGGTGGAGCGGGGGCAGGGCCAGTTTTTGGGCACTCGGTCTCTAAAAGGTTCGCCATCACTGTCATAGGTTCTGTAAAAAATGGTTCTGGTGGTGGCTACAAACCAGGAGACTATGAGTTCTAGTCCCTGCCTTAGGCATGAAAGCCGGCTGGGTGACTTTGGGCCAATCACCAGGAAATGGGGAGTTCTAGTCCCGCCTTAGGCATGAAAGCCGGCTGGGTAACTTTGGGCCAATCACCAGGAGATGGGGAGTTCCAGTCCCGCCTTAGGCATGAAAGCCAGTTGGGTGACTTTGGGCCAATCACCAGGAGACTGTGAGTTCCAGTCCCGCCTTAGGCATGAAAACCAGCTGGGTGACTTTGGGCCATTCACCAGGAGATGGTGAGTTCTAGTCCCGCCTTAGGCAGGAAAGCCAGCTGTGTGACTTTGGGCCAATCACCAGGAGATGGTGAGTTCTAGTCCCGCCTGAGGCATAAAAGCCGGCTGGGTGATTTGGGGCCAGTCTCTCTCTCTCTCTCAGCCCTACTCATTTCAGTTGTTGTTGGGAAAATAGGTGGAGGAAGAACTATTAGGTATGTTTGCCACCTTGAGTTATTTGTAAAAATAATGAAGCTGGGAGACAAATAAATAAAAATAAAACTTTCCCTGCTCCTCATGAGGGGCAATGGGAAAAGACTTGTAGGTAAGCACCCTCTGCACTGCAGGATGTCCTCTCATCCAGAGCCTCCTTCTACCAGATGTAAGAGCTACCTACCAACTCTTAACATTCAGGAAGCTTTTAAAAATATGCTCTATTCAGGAAGCAACGGAGGACTCAAGCCATAACGGTTATAGGCACCTGAGCACACCCGGTGCCCTGCTTTTATGATTGTAATACCAGAATTGTTGATTGTATTTTACCATGTGATACACTGATGTTTTGATAGCTGTGTTATGCATTAGCATCCTGATCTTGTAAGATGCTTTATGTCCAATGAGAGAAATGGCAAAAAAGGACTTGTAATATATAAATACATTTCAGAGGTGGACTTTTGTCAGCTACAGACAGGTGTCACAGTGATCCTTCTTATCAGAGGTCAGGAATAGCAATTTTAGGAACTGGCTTGAGGCTCTTTTGTACTGTAAAAGCACCATGGATGCTAATGGTGCTATGTGAATGGATGCAGGTAGTCCTTGACAGATGACCACAGGTGAGCCCAACATTTCTGTTGCTAGGCGACAGTGTTTAAGCAAACTTTGCCCCATTTTATGACTTTCGTTGCCACAGCTGTTAAGCACATCACTGCAGTTGTTAAGTTAGTAACACGGCTGTTAAGGGAATCTGGTGTCCCCACTGACTCTGTTTGCCAGAAGGTCGCAAAAGGGGATCACATGATCCTTGGGATACTACAACTGTCGTAAATAACCAGTTGCCAAGCGTCTGAATTTTGACCAGGCGACCACGGGAACGCAGCAACGGTTGTGAGCATAGCTTGTAAGTATAGTTGTGAGTGTGAAAAACGGGCATAAGTCACCTTTTTTTCAGTGCCGTTGTAACTTCAGTCACTAAATGAATGCTTGTAAGCCGAGGACTACCTGTATTAGTTAGGCCAGGGGTAGGCAACCTTGGCTCTTTTATGACTCGTGGACTTCAACTCCCAGAATTCCTGAGCCAGCATGGCTCAGCTTGGAAACCTCTCCCTTTCCCCTCAGCATGGCTGGCTCAGGAATTCTGGGAATTGAAGTCCACGAGTCATAAAAGAGCCGAGGTTGCCTACCCCTGAGTTAGGGCCAGCGTTGCCTAGGGCAGTTGTGTCTAGTGAAAGTGCAGCCAAAGGAAAGTCTTCAGAAAGTGGACGGTTTCAATTTCCCTTGCCTCACAAAGCCAGTCCACTTGTTTTAAGAAATCCTCAAGGTGATTTCCTACGTCACAGTACCAAAACACACAACAGCGGCAAGAATTACATTTGCGCAACACTGGAAAAATGAAGGAATGCCATCAGATGAAGAAATAATTAAAAAAAATACTAGAATGCGCAGAGATGGACAGACTGACTATGAGACTGAAAGAAAAAGAAGAAACGGACTATTCTCAAACCTGGGACTTATTTTACCATTGGCTGGAGGAAAGAAGAAAGGATTAGGAATTAAATATGTATTAGCATGTAAACTCAGACAGCCCGTTGGTTGAAAAATTACTGCTGTATGTATGGAAAAAATGAATAAAAAAACCCTTATAAACAAACAAATAAACCAAAAGGACCTTACAATATCGTAAATGTGCAAGGACAAAGCAAAAAAAATATATATAATCTCCTACCTTGGTTTTTTAACTGCATTGTTTCCACAAGGTTTTGTAGATTCTCCATCTTGTTCTGTAATTTCCTGCAAGCACTTCCAGTGGATTCCCCCGTCTGAATTACTAGGGACAAAATAGAGAGGGGATGGTTCTGCAAAAGCGGCCGGCAGGCAGAAGTGTGAGCACAGCTCCACTTGCGTGAGCGGTGTGCACGAGCATCTGCCACTCATTTTAAAGGGAACCCGCGTGTGCTCTCGCCCGCTGCTTGCGCAAGTGACGATGTGCCTGAGGCTCGCTGGCCGTTTCCGCGGCCCGGTTGCAAACCCCCCACCGCCCACTAGTGGGCCGTGGCCCACAGGTTGGGGACCCTTGATGTAAACTGTCAGAGATATAAAAAGCACACCCATCCACAGTCAGGACTGCCGGTGGTAACCGTAAAGGCAAAAGCACAAGTCAGCTGAAACAGTTGTAGTTGTGTTGATCTACACAACATTACATTAACATTGACAAAGTCCTGGTTTTTTCAGAGCCCAACTAGATTGCTGGGACTGGCAGAGCTGCTCAGGTTTCTACCAGAAACAAAGTTAATAGATTTAGAATTCGTAATCCTCAACTTATGACCACAGTAGGGGTCAGAATTTCCACTGCTAAACAAGGCAGTTGTTAAGTGAGCGACACCTGATTTTACTACCTTTTTTTACCAAAGTTGTTGTGAACTTTTATTCACAGTTAAGCGAGTAAGTATTAAGTGAATCACTACAGGTGTTAAGTGAATCTATTCTATTCTGTTCTGTTCTGTTCTATTCTATTCTATTCTGTTCTGTTATTCTGTTCTGTTCCGTTCCATTCCGTTCTATTCTATTCCATTCCATTCCATTATTCTGTTCTGTTCTGCTCCATTCTGTTCCATTCCAATCCAATTCCTGTTCTGTTCTGTTCTGTTCCAGTTCCAGTTCCAGTTCCATTCCCTTCTCTTCTCTTCTCTTCTCTTCTCCTCTTCTCTTCCAATCCAATTTCTGTTCTCTTCCGTTCCATTCCAATCCAATTTCTGTTCTGTTCTGTTCTGTTCTATTCCAATCCAATTCTTGTTCTGTTGTTCTGTTCCGTTCCGTTCCTGTTCCTGTTCCAGTTCCATTCCATTCCATTCCAAATGAAGGACAACTTGGACTGTCCTTACCAGCAAGAACTGTGAAATGCAAGTAGCCCTCGACTTACGACCACAACTGTTAAGTGAGCTGTACTCAATTTTATGACCTTTTTGCCACGGTTGTCATCAAGTGAACCGCATGGTCATTAAGTGAATCCAGCTTCCCCCCACTGACTTTGCTTTGCTTCCACCCTCATAAATACATGCGGGTTCCCAAGCTCCTGAATTTTAACCCTGGGAATGCTACCCTGGCTGTAAGCACAAACGCCAGTCCTAGATGATTTTGTTTTTACCGCCATCGTAATTTTGAAAGGTCTCTAAATGAAGGGTTGTAAACTGAGGACTATTTATTATGCACTGCTCTTTTGGTGAAAAAGATATGTGAATATTTCCACCAGCTCTTTGAGGACTGAGGCTGCTTCATGTTATCAGCTAAGGCAGGGGGAGCCAACCTTGGCTCTTTTATGACTCGTGGACTTCAACTCCCAGAATTCCTGAGCCAGCAACTCCCAGAATTCCTGGGCCAGCATGGCTCAGCTTGGAAACCTCTCCCTTTCCCCTCAGCATGGCTGGCTCAGGAATTCTGGGAGTTGAAGTCCACGAGTCATAAAAGAGCCAAGGTTACCTACCTCTGGCCTAGGCCTAGGCCGCTTATGACTCGTGGACTTCAACTCCGGCATTCCTGAGCCAGCCATGCTGAGGGGAAAGGGAGAGTTTCCAAGCTGAGCCATGCTGGCTCAGGAATTCTGGGAGTTGAAGTCCACGAGTCATAAAAGAGCCAAGGTTGCCTACCCCTGAGCTAAGGGATGTTGGTGATGTTGGTGGTGATGTTGGCCTCTGTCCATCTGCCCTTCTTTTTATATAGACCAGTGTTTCTCAACCGTGGCAGCTTGAAGATGGATGGACCTCAACTCCCAGAATTCCCCAGCCAACCATACTGGCTGGGGAATTCTGGGAGTTGAAGTCCACCCATCTTCAAGCTGCCACGCTTGAGAAACACTAATGTAGACAGAATCTGTGTCAGCGATGTAGCTTGGAGCTTCCCTTATCCTGTGTACTTTGGTCCC